>JARHVA010003220.1:2085000-2102683 GCA_037957365.1 Torreya grandis | reverse complement strand
ACTCTCATCTCCCATCACAACCATCTACTAGGGTTAATATTTTATATAAAGAAAGGATTTTGGTCACCTTAAATCACAAACTAGTGTTTAGGTATTCCTACAGTCCCTCTCTCTCTCTTAGAGAGGAGGAATATATAGATCATAAGAGACAATTACTTAAAATGCTTGATTACATGCCCAACCAAACCTATGTATAATCGATTTGTTTCACTTGAATATCTCTCAAAGAAGAATCACATTAACCTTGATAGTTCCCAATGATTTTTGATTCTTTTAATGTTTGGGGCCATACTAATCCTTAACATAAGTATGTGGTTAAGAAAAAAATTCATATTTTTAATAGTATGAAAATTCTCTAATTATAAGAAGATTATATTTCTATATTTTTATTGTAGAATGCAACATAATAAATTTAGCCTAGGTGCATATGATAGGCTACTATACATGGTGTAATTGTCACTTTATTGACTCCATATATTTCTTAGAATATAATTTCATAGGGTTTAGACCCTACCTATCTGGTCATTTGGACACTTTTTTTTCTTTAATAATCACATCATCGATTTGGCTAAATTTTATGCCTCTAATGATGCTTTAGAATGGGTGTCTTTGTGCAGATGGTTGGGTGACTCACTTTCTAATGTGCATTCAGTCCTCTATGATGATTTAAACATGATGGAATCCATTGAAGACAATGAAGGACACCTTCACATGTGTTGGTGTACTAGTGAATGAAAATCCTAGTTCTATATGCATAACAAACTTAGGTAGTTTCATTCTAATCATCACCTAAAGAAAAAACTTTACCACCCCCTAGTTTAATTGGTCCAATTCTTGCAAAGGAAAAGAAAGGTTGCTTCAATAACTAGATTAATCTTTGATAGCTGAACAGTATATCTTATGTTTTCCCTGGTACATGACTGACTAGTGTTAGTCATCCCTAACACTTTTTAATAATATCATTACCCTATTTATTTCAAAATTGAGTGGACCATGCCTGAATAAGATATTTCATCCACTAAATTTTATCTTAATACTACTCACCTTAAACATGAACAAATAAATGGACATATTATCATAATTTGGAATCTAGTTCCCTGACTAGAGTGGGACACTAGTCAGATCCAATGGTTGTGATATGCTCTTGCTTATACTTTCACCTTGCTTTAAATCTATGCTAAATAATCATCCTCTTTCTAATACTATATGCATAATTTTGCATACCATGAGTATATTTGGGTATCATAGGAGCTAAGATTATCTCCTTCAATATTTAACTTCAAAATCAATTGTCCCGTTAGCATCACAAGCTTCAAGTAGAGGAGGCCCAAAAAGATAGAGAATCTTAGTTGAGAGATCATATGCATTGGTTTAAAATATGAGATAAAGTATCTAAATACCTTTTTCACTTATCAGTTCCAAGAGAGTTATTGATAGAATTAAAGTTGTCAAGGAAGGAAATGATTAGCTTAAAAAACTTCCTAACCCTTTAAAAGCTTTTTTTCATCACTACCATGGAGTTTCTCCATCCTAGGCCTCCTCCCTAAACTGGGAAGTAGATCTACATTAATTCCTTCATTTTATTCCTTGAAAAGTTTCCAATTCCCAAAGGATTGCCTATGATAGGCCCTTATCTCTTAGTGACCTCCATGAGGTAGTTAAGTATATGATAGTTGATAAATTTCCAAGAATTGATTGTTTCTCATGAGAGTTTTACTAGAATATTTGGGATACTACAGGACATGATATTTGTAAGGTATATTTAAAAGTTATTATAAATAATTCATTGAGACCCCTTATAAGTTAGGGTAATATTATGTTTATTCACAAAGATGGTGACCCTAAAATTATCACAAATTGGAGACATTTTTCTATTCTCAATGTCTCTTGTAATAATATTATTAAGGATTTATCTTGTAGGGTCAAACGTATACTAAATTTAATTTTTAAAAGGGAATAAATTGGTTTTATTCAAAATAGGTTCATTATAGATAATATCACTGATGTCTGGGAAGGTATAAAATGGGCTTGTGTGTCTAATAAAAAATATCTGTTTGTCAAGATTGATTTTGAGAAGGCTTATGAAAATATTGAGTTTCCCTTTATTCTGGCCATGCTTCAAGCCTTTGGCTTTGGAATCAAATTTATTCAAATAGTCAATATTATCTTACAGGATGTTAGGTTATGTATTATAATCAATGACACTCAACCTTATTAATTTGAACTTCATCATTACATCTAAAAAGGATGCCCTTTATCTAATTGATTATATGTGTTAGTAGTATAAGGATTTAGCTACCTATTAACTAATTACACTAACAGGGGTTTTTTGAAAGGAATTTTCCTCCATTAATCTAACAGATAGATATTCAATGGCCATTTTAAAAATGATTCTTTTCTCAATCTTCAAAAGGAATAAAATCTAGTTAATAAATCTATGGAATCTATCCATATTTTTGTTTGGCTTTAGGCTCATCTATCCAATTCATAGAGACTCAATGTTATCACCAACCTCAAGGTACTAAATCTCCTTATCTAGATGGATATCAATGGAAATGGCTTCTTTTAGGGGTATAGTTTAACTTACTTGGCATACCTTTTACTTTTCAAGATTCTCCATCATATTTATGGTCTTGTGTGGTGCAAAGGGTTAAGAAGAAAATTT
Source organism: Torreya grandis (assembly GCA_037957365.1). Taxonomy (NCBI): domain Eukaryota; kingdom Viridiplantae; phylum Streptophyta; class Pinopsida; order Cupressales; family Taxaceae; genus Torreya; species Torreya grandis. The sequence continues at coordinate 2,100,018 of JARHVA010003220.1, read as the reverse complement.
ACTTTTAGATCGCAAAGCCTTTATCTCTAGCTAGAAAATTTTATATTTGTTTCAAATTTTTAGCATCCACTCATGTTTATTACTCTTCTTATTTGTCCACATCTAATTCCACTTACAATAAATAGAAAAGCTCTCGAGAGATTTTATATGGGCTAATTCAAAAGGTTACAAGGGATTTCATAGAGTTTCTTGGAACATATGTTGTTGGCCCAAGGAAGTGTTGAGGTATATGGCTCACATTATTAATTTTAAATTATGTAACTATCGATATTACATTATTAGTCTTGTTAGTATATTACTATTATGCCTAACAATAATATAAGGAGTTAATTTGTTCAGTTAGGTGCTTTATATCTCAGACTATTATATGAGATTTTAGTGGAGATTTGATCGTCCATATTATAGGAAATAACTTTACTATATAAGTTTCATTTCCCATATGGTTTTATTGTAACAACAAAAAAAATACAATGTGAAGTTGAATATTATCATTATTTTATCTTATTCAGTGTTTTGTAACTCTAGTTAAACCAATATATGGTATTATAGTAGTTTAATATTCTATTTATGATGGATTCATAATGAAATTTTAAGGGGCATATGTACTCTATTTTACCCCTATAGATGTATAAATATTATTTATTAAAAAAATTAAATATCCATTGAGTTTGCAGTTTAGATCTATTTCATATGGTCTATCAATGAAAGTCCATTCTACTCCATGCACCAGAGTAGAAATTCCATCTAGTACTACCATTCAAATGAGACATTTTATACATAAAATGAGGTTTATATGAGCGCATAGACTTTCACAAACTATCATTGGCATTTACTTGAATTTTGCATCTTCATACATCATACAATCTTACTACTAGTTCATAACCCATTTACAGTCAACATTTGATTCACGCAATCCCTTGCAATCTAGAAACATTTTATCCACATCTATAAAATTTTGTAGTTTTACTCTCTCACCCACAAATTTACCATCATAAAATGCCAGGATTATGTTGGATACTACTTAGACCTATGTTTTCTCACACTCAACATTTGGCATCTCCTTGTAACTTGCCATTCTGAAATATATTTTCTATCAAGTGTGTATCAATTTATTAGTTGAGTTAGTTGAGTTATTTAGTTTAGGTATCATAGTATTTACGGTGAAATTTATTGATATGGTTTAGAGTTTTGGTCAAAAATAAATCACATTACTTTTCACTAAATGTGTGTCTAATATAGTTTTGGTTTGGGTAATTTTTAATAGCTATAAAAAGATCAATCATTGAAGTACATTTTGAGTCTATTAGTGAATCTATTTTTATATGTTATTTTATATGATAAAATTAAATTTTCATTTTTTTTAGTAAACAAAGCAATGTCAAAGTCCTAGATGTTATTTTTACAAAAATCAAAGGTTGTCATATGTTCTTTATTAGATTAATTTTTTAAGTTTAGGTGTTAGTATTTTCATTTAATTTGTGTCTGATGTTCAACTATTGATAAGTTGTTATTTATTGATGTTCTTAAGAGTCCTATCAATAAATCAAAAGTCTCAGTTAGCAATTCAGTTTAGTCTATTGTTAAGACTCAAGTACACATCAATATTTTTTGGGTTCATAGTTATATTATCATCAAGAGACAATTTTATGTCAAAATAGTAATGGACACATTTTTGCTTGTATGCAATGTCTAGATTTTGGGAGGATTTTCTCCTCAACCAGGCTTCATCAACACATGTGCAGAGTGAGTAGTTTCATCAAATGGATGATGGAGAAAATGAAAATTGGAGGTTTTAGAGCCTCTCATTAGTCACTAGTGATGGGGCCTAGAATTATTTAGTGACTTGTGTGTGTGTCTATTTGAATAAGAATGGAAGAGAATTCATGTTCACATTATGCTATGATATATTTTTTTGTTTGGTGTGTTGTACATCAAATTTGATAATGCCAAGGATAGTTCTTTAGTGGTAGTGGATACCATCTATGTTGTTTTTATTTGAGTAGTAACAAACATTAAAAAAAGTTGCATAAGATGACAATGAGGATTTATTCCTCATGATATTTTCATTTTCTGAGTTATGTGTGTTTTTCATTCCCCTAGTTTTTTGGAACACCTCTGATATTTGGAGAAAAGGGAGAGTGTAGATATAATGTAATGTGGCCAATTTTTTATAAGAGAGTAGCTAACTATAGAAATCCTTTGACTAAAAATATCTTTTGACTGCCTTATTTATGAAGGTGATCAGCCAGTGACACATTAGTTGTGGCTACATGTAGTAAATTTGGGATGCATTCCTTTGCATATTATGGCAATGTGTATCAATATCTAGATAGTAATATTTAGATAGTAGTATGTAGACCTAAAAGTATACGTTGGCATAAAAAAAAATTAGTCCAATTCTTTAAGATGTATATTCTCCTGATGCTCACATTAAGGGGGTATATGATAGATTAATAATGTACACAAGGGGTGAATCTTGAGGTATATTTCATAGATTATTAATTATAAATAATTTAATAATAGATATTACATTATTAGTCTTGTTAACATATTATTTTTATGCCTAACAATAATATATGGAGTTGATTTGTTTAGCTAGGTGGTTTCTATCCCATACTACTATATGAGATTTTGGTTGTGATTTGATCTTCCATATTATAAGAAATAACTTTCTTATACAATTTGTATTTATTATATAGGTTTGTAGCAAAAACAACTATAATATAGTGTGTAATTGAATATTATCATTTTTTATCATGTTCAACTTTCTATAACTCTGGTTACACTGAAAGGAAGCTATTATTCTCAGTCTTTTGGACATTAAAATTCAAGGACTTACTTTATGCGTTTAATTGATTATTAGATTTATTGTTGGTGATGAATCCTAGAAGATTATTCCTCACCATTATGTTTCTCACGGGATTCCATGTTGTAGATAGGCTTGACAAGGCTTGAAAATTCTCTTCCTTATTGTTACCTGAGTGTTAGTTAAAATCAATTGTACTTTTATTTTTCAAAACCTATAAAAAGCATGGGAGAAGCTCAAGCCCCATATTACTTGGATTGGTGAGGATTTTAGGAATTGCCTCTCCATTAATACCCACTCATTTTGGTGGTTATCTTGTTTAAATTTTCACAATGTTCCCTTTGCCTTAGTCCCTTGGGTTAATGGACTAATACTATTCGAGAAGGTGTGAATACTATAATTGATGTTTTGTTCAAGGTGAATCAGTCTTGGATCACTTGGAAGTAAATTATAAATAAAATTTATTCAAATAATTTAGATGTAGAGGTTATAGCTTAAATTTAAGGATCCATACCTAATTAATATTTCACAAAATAGTGGTCAACTCCCTTGTTCCTTAGTGGAAGGATTGGCATTGTCTTATGACCACCCCTTCACTTGATACTTGCCTCATTTGTATTATAATATTCTTTACCATCATCACATTTAAGATGTAATTCTCAACCTTAAATGGAATCACTATTCTAGTCATGGGGTTTGATCTAAGTATTTTAACACTGTGTTGTCTATTTTCATTGAGCCCAAAAAATCTCATTTTTTATGGTGTGTCATTTAAAGGGTTTGCCTATGGGTGACCAATTTGATCATTTAGGGGTAATAAACCCCATATACCTTTCATGTCACCAACCTAAAACTTTTAAGCATTTTCTTTGGTTTTACTTTTGCACATAATCTACATGGCTCTAGAATCATTTTCTATTTCAACCTTTCTAAATTGAGTTATTTATATGGAAAATGGCTCTGTTGGGGACTCAACTCTACTTTTTACAACATACAATAGATTTTTGTAGATCTTTCAAGTTGATAGAAATTATTCTTTCTTTAATCATGGAAAGATAGAATGTAGATTTTTTTTACATACAAAATTAATGTTCTATTTAATGTTACTCATCAAATTTATTAACTTAGTCTTGGGTGTGATTTACAAATTATGACTCTCCTATGTAGTTGTCATGGCATAATTTTTTTTTACATATAAATGATCAAGGGAACCTCACACAACTTTCCCAAAAACACACAATGAAATATAATTATAATGATGTTATGTTAAATGTTTTCTTCTCATAAAAATATAAAAAGGGAAGGATTGGTAGTGTATAAAATAAGGTTTATATCTTTAAAAGCAACACCTTATGATATTTAATGAAAATAAGTGAATATTAATTACTTTACCATCCATTCAAGTTTAAGTAACATAGTTTGAGAGTTTATGGATTAATTATATATTTATTAATTTTAGGAAAATTTCTTTGAAAGATAAATTAACTATAGAGAATAATGAAAATAATTTCATTTCCAACAATTACTAAAGATTAAAGTGCACTACATAAAATAACAAAAAAACATCTATCTAAAACAATAAAAAATTAGAAAATAACTACATAAATGGTTATAAAATAATAATTACTTAGTTTGACCTAATTATAATAAATCAACTAAATCTCATACCCTGATCTCTATAATCTAAGAAAACACAATGTAAATTTAAACGTTGAGAAAGAAGAAAACAAGAACAAACTCATTGAATATCAAGATTTTTTGTTAATTTTGTTTGGTATTCTAAAACCTTTCTAAATTATATTTTACTAATACACATAGATTATAACACTTCGATTATACTCACTTACATATTTTGAAAAAGTAGTTTCATGTGACTTATTATTAAAAATAAATGAAATCTAAATCTTAAGTAGCTAAAAACTAAAGTTAGAGCTTTAAAACTAGTATTAAAGCAAGATAATATAAGCTAAAACATAAATAAAATATAATTTAAACATTTAATTTCTCAAAATTATATCCTTATATAAATATAGAAATAAGTAATCACATCCTTCCATGTGTAATTCATATTTTTCATCGATAAATTTTCTATTCCATATGGGATGCAATTAATAACTATTCATTTAAATTCAACATACTTATTATTTAACATCACTATGTTTCATGTAAAATTCCTAATCATGTGTTGTGAATGGTATTATGATACTATATATTCACTATAATTTTGTTTTTTCTCTTATGAATTTTTTTATTTATGTGAAATATACTTGTTAATTTATAATCTCCCCTATTGCACATTCTATATGGAATTTTTGGGAGCATTCAATATTTTGTTGGAGTTCATTGATTCTAAGCATACCACTGAATACTTGTGGTCTTATAAATTAGAAGCCAATATTTTAAAAAAAATGTATTATGATATAAAATTAGGATAATTTAGACGCAGTGGTTTACCGTATTTTTTGTTGAATTAAAAAAATTAATATGTTGTAATAGGTATAATACTATAAATACTAGAATGTTAAATATGTGCAACATTACACTATTTTGATTTTAAGAAATTAATAAATATTAAAATTTACTATTTTTGGAAGAAACTAACAAGAAATATACTTATATTTCACATTAATTTATGTTGACTTATCCAATTATCTGCAACTGAAAATTAGAAGAATCGATGGATGCATAGACTTAGGATCCCAATCAACAACTTTTTTTTTGATAGGTCTTATGTAAGTCGATGGTGGTGTAGTTTGTTGTATTTCATTAACTAAGGACTTGTACCCATTTATTTTGATAGGTTGGTGATAATAAAATATAAATAAAGAATATTTATAGAAATTATAGATTAGAGGTAGACGCCAAAGATATTTTTTATAGATATTTTTAAGGTAGATAATAGTGTAGTGCATCTTCTTACATTGAAATTAGAATTTTCCCAATTGATGATATGAAACTTTTTATTAATACACCTTTTGTGCCTATAGATGCTATGTAATTTTATATATCTCAACTACATTTTGGTTGTGATGATATCATTTTTTGTTTTTCCTTGTATTTTAAATCCTTGGGGAACATTAATTGAATTTAAGCCTACAAGAAAAATAGTGTATTCTAATGAGATAAGTTGACCTCAATCTCTACCATGATGATTAACCATTGCCTATATATCAAATTATCTAAGGGGGTATATCATGTTGACATTATAATCCTAGATAGAGTGAATGTGTAATTGTGATCCTTTGACTATGTGTATTTAACTCTAAAATGTATTTGAAACTGGACAATGGTAGATATTAAATTAATTAAAAGTACTCTTGAATTCAATTATGGATGCACATTATGAATGAATTAGAATTTTATTTAGATATTGATGTTTTTATCAATGTGAATAATTCTATAAACATGAAATAAATGTATATCAATCAATGTTAATATGTGAATCTTGATATGCATATACATGTAAATGTTTTGTAAATTTCCTTTAGTTGACCTTTTGAAACATGCAAGAAGATAAAAACTCATTTTAAATTTTTTTTAAACTATCTATTATTTTGTGCAAGATGTAAATACTATAAGTAGAAAGGGGAAAATTATGATCATGTCCACTAGTGCAGACCTACATGAAGGATAAAATACAACTTTACTCTATTGAATATAATCTAAAGTTTTTTTAAGAAAACTTAATCATTTTAAATTGGATGTTATATATAGTGTTAATAAAAAAAATGATTGATCCTCTTTATATAGAATTGTCTTAGAGGAATAACAAATAATATCTAGGAAAATAAAATAATAGGCATAGTACAAAGAAATTATGAAATAATAACCTACATTGATTCATATTAAATGAATAAAATAATTACATACAATAGCATAATGAACCTCAAGTTGGAATTGGAGTTGACATGAAAATTTTGAAAATATAAAAAACAAATAAAGCACCTTACTATTTTTAATAAGTTTTGCATGCAAGTTTGATCAGCCCTAAAAAATACACATATATCCTAAACACTAAAACTAACTTAATGAATTAAATTAAACTAAATAACATGTTTGGTTACAAAAAACTACACCAATTCTTAAAATGGAAAACACTTGAAAAAAATTATAATTCAGTTTCAAACCCTTAGATGGTCACATATGGTCTCCAAAAAGTTTTGAAAATGTTGATAAATAGATAGGGTAGGTTTTGGATGCATCATATTTTTTGATGTGGTTTTTTTGGTGAAAAATATATCTCAAATAGATTTATGGATCAAAATTTATGTCCTCCATAAGATTGGGTTCTACATCATTCTCCTCTAGTTGAAAATAACTGAACTCCTATGAGTTGCTCTTATTGTAATCATGCCTTTTATTCTTGTCAATATTATTTATTTTCCATTATAAAACCTATGCATTAGTTACCTTTTATACTCATTTCAACCATACCAAATACTTGTTACAACTTCCATACCTTGTGTTTACTATCTTCTTATCCAGAATCTGCACTATATTTTCTTTCTTCTTATTTGTTATAGGTGTTGTTGTCAATCTAATTATTCATATTATTCACCCTCAAAATATTATCAAAATAAATAATATATAGTTATCAAAACTATATGGTAAACTCACCTTATAAACATTGTCATTGATTTTATTCACAATTTTACATGGACGAGTCTTCTTGTAATTCAATTTGTTTTATGTCCCTATTAAAAATTATTCATTCCCAAATAAAACCATCACTAAATATACTTATTTAAATACTTTTGAAATTATTTTTAAATCTATTGTAGATTTACATTTTTCATTATTTTCTTGTAGGTCTTTCCTCACTTCTTATTTAAATTATTATATATGCTCTATGAATGCTTCTGCATCATCAATAACTCATTATGAAATTGGTAACTAAACTAAATATAAACTACCCATTTAATTTATCCTATAAATAATATGAAATTGTGTTTTACCTCTTTATCTCTTCACTAAACTATTATATGCAAACTCAACTTGTGGTAAATTTGAGTCCCACTGCTTGGGTGTCTCTCCATTTATGAATCTCAATAAATTTACCAAGGTCCTATTTAAAACTTTTATCTATCTATCTAGTTATTTATCAGTGGAATACAATGTTAAATTATACTTTATTACAGATATTTTTTTATAAATTCCTCCTAAAATTAATTATAAATTTTATGTCCCTATCTAATGTAATAGTTTTTAGAACAACATACAATCTTAAAAATCTTTAAAAAATAGTTCTACAACTCTAGTGGCACCATTTATTTTCTTACATGTAATAAAATGAACCATCTTAGAAAAAATGTCTACAAAAATATTAAATCATTACCTCTATGTGTGCTTGGTAACCCCATCACAAAGTCCATACTCAAATATGTTTATGGTCCTCTACAAACTAGTGTGCCATGTAAAACTTTATATTCTATTCATGTGCTTTAGACACATGACATAACTTGCATCGTGAAATATATCTTGTCACTTCTCTCATCATATTTGGCTAAAAATACTTTTCATCCACCAAATCTATTATCTTCATCTTCCAGAAAAGTCCAACCAAATCACCACAATTTAACTCTTATGATGTTGTCTCCTAGAGAGACATCTAGAATACATACTAGTTTCCACTTGAAGATATAATAATCCTATATAAGATACTCATCATAAACATTACTTGTCTCACCTCTTAATGGTTTCCTACATTGTGCACCTATCTTTCCAAAATCTATATCAATATTATATTATTCCTCAACAAATTCAAATCTAACTGCTTCCTCACCATAGTAGTTAACAAAGATGCTTTCCTATTTGAATAATTAGCTACTTGATTATGATTTCTTGATTTATGCATCAACATAAAATTATATCCCTACAAGAAATACATCCACTTTACATGCTTATTATTTTACTTCTTTATGTTTCAACATAAACTATGATCAAAGTAAACCACAAAAAAATTCCATGTGTAATCATGTAGAACCATGTTCATCACCTCATAAATGTATTGGGAGTATTATATAATTTTAATGGAATCACCATCCACTCATATAATCCATCCTTAGTCTTGAATTTTTTCACCCACTCATCTCCTTCGTGAATCTAAATCTGATAGTATCCACTCCTTAGATAAATCTTAGTAAAGTGTTTTACTCCTATAAGCACATCCATACTATAATCTAAATGAGGTATAGGAAACCTACACATGATGGTAATTTTATTTGTTCATCTATTACCCACACACATCCTTCACCCTCCATTTTTATTGAGTGTTTGAAAGTTTTGTGTCGCACATAGACTCATACTCTCTCATCCTACACCCTTTCTTACTATTGTACCAAAAAAATGTCACTCATTTTTAGGACAACATATAAGCTATTTTGGTCTTGCAAGACCAAAATATCTCTTCCCATTTCAAAAAATTGTTCCAAGCTTTCAAAATTGGGATTATTCAATCTTTTTTAGTCAAAGGACTAATGGCTCAATAGGTTTAAAGACTTCTACATGCAAGTTTAATCAAAAGAATAAGTTTTTGACACTTTGTCATTTTTAAGACTAGTTAAACGGGTTCAATGTGCTCAAATGGGTTCAAAAGGTTCAACGAGTTCAAGGTTTAATAGGTTCAATGGTGGTTGGTTCAACAAGGCTTGTGTCAAAGAAGCTTGGTTCAAGAAGTCAATAGAAACAAGGGTATGAACCATTGAACCATTGAACCAAAGTTGGTTCAATCAGTCGGTTCAAGAAATAGGTTCAAAGGAGTGCCCCAAGAGTCAAAGACACAAGTGCCCTTGCGAAGGGAATTTTTTTGGAAAAATTTGACTAAGGCAAACAAAAGCCCAAAGATAAAAGCCTGACAGAACCCATCAGATGCTACCAAGTGTCATCTTCAGAGCCTCATTTCATTTTGTTTTTAAAAGTTGTAGAAGCCACCACGTGTCTTTTGTAAGTTAAGTAGAACATTCCAAGTGGCATCGCTTGCATGAATCTAAAATGATTCCTACATGGTTCTATAGTGTTTCTAAAATGTAGCAGAAGCCACCATGTGTCATCTTCTGTGGGACACTCAAAAGGCATCCAAAGCTTCTACAAGTTCAATAGATGATACCACATGCCCTAACCTATGTCACAGCGGATGTTACCACATTTCACATAGAATTGACTAAGGAAAATTTTGAAGACAAACAACCCTTTTGAAGGGCACTCAAAAGCTAAAGTGGACTATTGGAAAAACTCGAATGGTCACTTTAGAGCTCAAATAGCCCTTGCAGAGGGTAGGAAGGAAATAAATAGATCAATTCAAAGGCCAAAAAGAGCAAAGGGATTTCCTTTAGAAAAGTTCTTGTGGAAAAGTTGCATAGAGATAATTCCTTCAGACAAATTGTTCAAAATAATTTCTTCAGACTTTTTCTCTGAAAGAAAAGTCTGAAGAAATAGAAAACTTGCAAAGTTGACACGTGTCCTTCACTAAAGTCACAATGGAAGCCACCATGTGTCATCTATTGAGACACAATTTCAAAGTAGTGGAACATGCCACGTGTCTCTCATAAAATGCAGTGGAAGTCACCACGTGTCATCTTCTATAAGAAACTAATATAAGTCCTGAAGACTTTTCAAAGGCAGCTAAAAGCTTGATGAAAGCCACCACGTGTCAACATCCACTTTTTCTTCCTTTAAATCTCTTTTTCTAAGTAAGGATTGTAGTGAACCTTCATTAATCTACTAATGTAAGCAGAGCGTGGCAAGTGTCATCCTCCACAAGATTCTCAAAAGACAAGCAGAAGCTGCCACCCTTTTGTTGTAACTCCACAGAGAGAGACAAGTGTCTGCACCCATGATTTTGAGTTTCTAATAAGTTTCAAAGCCTCTTTCAATAAGTGTCTCTTAGAGTCCCACAAAATTTGTCATGTGTCTTCGCCTATTTCACAGTGGAATGTGCCACACATCAATTGCTAAAGATTAGCAGAAAGTGACTAAAAATAGAGCATAGATTTGAACCAAAGACCTGATTCATATGACCAAAAAAGGAGGAATGATGAAGAAGGACCAGAAACATTCATGCATCAGATATGTTTCTAGAAGTAGACCGCTAGGTGGACATTGAAGGATACAAACATTCAATGGTGTGACCTATTTCTCTACATTGAGAAAAGCAAATGGGTAAATGTGCCTAAATTCTAGCATATCTTCATAACAAAATTCAATGCAACATGATGTGTTACTATTCCCAAGTCCTTCTTGAAGAGGATATATAAGGGACTCTCTTTTATTATTTTAATCATCTCTCTCTCTCTCTCTGATTACTAGAAATAAAAATCTACCCAAATTGAAAGGCATTACTAAGACTTTGAGCTCAGATTGTTGATCATATTTTGTTTTTGGAATAAGAAAGCAAGTGACTTTTCAGACTTTGTTTTGTAATAACTTTGTTGTTGGGGAAACTATTATTATGTCTTTTTCCTTAATATATTTCTATTCCTTTAATTTAATAAGCAGAATTAGTGAAAGTAGTCAGGAAGATGTCCTGAATCCAACTGTGGAGAGACTTTTTGCCCCCACAATTACCTTTAGTGTGTTTTCTTTTTGTTTCTATGTAAAGGACCTTGGGATGAATTTGTGCCCTCATATTCATTTGTATCTCACTCTTGGGCAATTGAGGTGGAGACTTTGTGCTACATCTCAATCTACTGGTTATTACACCTTTGGTTACATTTTCCAATTACTACTAGGAACATCCTTGTGGTTTTCTGAATGGTACTTCTAAAAGAAGAGGAGTGCTTTTAGTCATTACCCCTAAGATTTCTCCTTTTATTTGCATGCATCATCTCTAAAAAAATATGGATGGTTTATCCTACGCTTGAGTGTGTGTGTGTGTGTGTGTGTCTATATATATATATATATATATATATATATATATATATGGAACCTCCCCTAGATGAGAGTAGAGATTAGTAGTCCCCTTTTGATGTGGTAAAGCTACACATTTGGCTAACCAATCTTCCTACTTTGGATGATTAGACCTATTTTTTATCAACATGTTGATCGATATAATATTCACCCAATAGTCTTTTGTGACTCTGCTGGGGATGAACATGCAGTCTGAAGCCTCAAGTTTTAGATTGAAGTAGTTCCTTCCCTTATCCATTATAAACTCTAGTGACTCCATTATGTGTCCTACCTAGTATCTATTTATAGCCTTACCATCTTCTTCCACCTCTGTTATTTTATGTGGTCTGTAAAACTAGAGCTACTGGGAAAGAGTGCACAGTTTGAAGCCTCAAGCCTCAAGCTGCAGCAGGGCCAGTCCTTTTCCATTTTTGTTTTTCAATTTGGCCACTCCACCTAGATTTGTTATCCCACTTTTACATAATCAAATCATGGTATTTTGAGACCCCTGGGATAACTCTTTTGGCCCACACAATTGGACTCCACCCTTGCATGAACTCCCACACAGTTCAATAAAGAATTTCCCTAAATTCTTTGGTGATGGGATAGTTAACCTTGATGAACACATTTTAGCCTTCAGCATATCGTGTGGTGTGATAGGAGTGGAATTTCAAGATGTGGCAGTCAGGATTTTTTTGGAAACCCTACAAGGTGCTATTGTAGATTGGTTATACCATCTGCAAGCTAGATCAATGATTGACTGGGACACACTTAAAGCCAAGTTTGCAGCAAGGTTCAAGCATATAAAATATGCACATGCCTTTCTAGCTCATCTCACATAGATGAGGAAGGAGCCCCATGAACCTATGAGGGACTTCATTTCTATGTTCAACAAGCTAAGGTACATGATTCCCATGATCACCCAGCTAACACCTAAAAATCTCAAGTGTTTCTTTATCAACTCACAGCTACCGAAAGTGAGTTTCTTATTGAGATGGGCTAGACACATAGGCCTTGTTGCTACACAGGACTTGGCTACTGAGCTAGAAGATGACCTTATCTTGGCAAGAAATATAAGGAGAGATCTTAATAGAGGTAAACCATCTTCATCTTTTGAATACTCACCCATAGCCACCACTAACCCAATAGTACGATAACTGGCAAATGAATTACTAGCCTTGAAAAGGCAAGTGGCTCAAGGTATGTCTTCTGCTCCTTTATATAGAGATATACCAAGGAGGACATTCCTTAATCAGCCATATCAAGGTAGCACTACTAGAAGTCAAGGGAATGAAACCATCTTGCTCCCCCATAGTGGAACTTTGCCCTTGAAACACCTCCAACCAACTCAGTAGTTAGATATCTAGAAACAAAACATGCTCTCTTTCTAACCTGAGTTTGAGCAAGAAAATGACGTTGATCTCTTCATAGAGGATCAGGAAGAATCAACTAGTGACTCCCACATCAGTTTCTTAAATTACCAAGATGAACCCAGAAGTGAAGGTGAAGCAGTCGATGGATCATATGAAGTGTTCACCAGGTCCAAGAACCAATCAGTCCAACAAGCTAATAAAGGGAAAATAGAGGAGCAACCTCAATGAACAATTTCAATTGCTAAACATGGAACCTTTCTACCTTTCTAGCCAAAGATTTAATGATCACCAAAAAGGTAAGTACATCAATTTCACCTTCACCTTTAACTTCATTTTCACAAATCATCCCTCCTCCCATCCCTCCTAAAACCTAAAAGGTTGAAATACCTTTCTCTATTTCTAGTCTATTTCAATCATTTGACATGATTAATCATGTCAAGAAATCCAAAATTCAAATGACTTAGTTTGAATCCCTATAAGCCAATCCTAAGCAATTAAACATTGGTGGAGAATTAGGTGTGGACCTGTCTGAGGCAAAAATTGTGGTCACCCAAATGTTATCCCCTACAGCTCAAATTCTATTTGAAGATTTAGGAAGGGGTAATTACTCCTTAACCACAAAGGATGCTTATGTCTCAGCTGATGAAAGTCCCATAACTGGCAATCCAGGATTTGATGCAAATAAGACGTCAAAAGAATTAGTAGGGCATAGTACAATTGAAGAAGGATCTTCCATCTCTAATGAAGAGAAATATGATAGAATATCAACTTTTGATGATGCTTGGATCCCAAAATCTGATGGTAGCAATTCTTCCACTAATGCTGGAGCCAAAATTGTGTTGATACCTACTCAGGGAGATATTCTTCCTTCATGTAAGTTTTACTTTAGCAACACCAACAACACAACTGGATGCGAATCTCTATTGATCATATTGAAGACTGCTTAGGATGAAGAGATTAAACTCCTTCACACTAAAGGAGATGTTGAGCTGATGGTTTGTCGGGAGTTTGATGCTGACAATCAAAGCATGTGCTGGACTAGACCAATAGAACAACAAGCTATGGTGGTGGACCATACTATTGTATTCCAAATTTAGTAAAAGGAACTCTTCACCAAGAGAGAAAGGAGTTAGGGTTTTTAGTTTGAAGGCTACATCCTACCATGGGGCAAGAAGAAGAAAAAGCCAAAAAGAAAATACAGAAAATTGGTTTCTTAGAGGAAAGTTTCATTCGCCCGTCACCATTTTTGGGGACAAAATTGTTTCCTGCTGGTTTATCATGATGGCATCCCCTTTTCTTTGTCTCATGATGAGAAACATTTGAAGTACTTCAATTCTTGAAGTATTAGATAAATTCACCTATACATATGTATATTTGTATAGTTTATGTTTCTACTTTGTGTTGTTCATTTGTTTCTTTTGGAGCCTTTATTTTTGGGTAGCATGACTTCGTAACCCAATGGTATGCATGAAAACACTAAATATTCTAGATTCTACTCCCTACAATTCTTTTTACAATTGATAGAAGTTCCTCAAGTGGAGCCAATTGTTGTACCCAAAAAATGTCAATCATTTTGAGGACAACATATAAGCTATTTTGGTCTTGCAAGATCAAAATATCTCTTCCCATTTTGAAAAATTGTTCTAAGCATTCAAAATTTGGATTATTCAAGTTTTTTCAATCAAAGGACTAATGGTTCAATAGGTTTAAAGGCTTTTACAAGCAAGTTTAATCAAAAGAACAAGTTTTTGACACTTCGTCATTTTCAAGACAAGTTAAATGGGTTCAAAAGGTTCAATGAGTTCAAGGTTCAATAGGTTCAGTGGTGGTTGGTTCAAAAAAGCTTGTGTCAAAGAAGCTTGGTTTAAGTAGTCAATAGAAACAAGGGAATGAATCATTGAACCGTTGAACCAAAGTTGGTTCAATTGGTCAGTTCAAGCAACAGGTTCAAAGGAG
>JARHVA010003220.1:2077500-2080000 GCA_037957365.1 Torreya grandis | reverse complement strand
AGGGTTATTTTTACATAATTGATATCTTAAATAGAGTTACATATAAATAGTTATCACCTCCAGAAGTTTGGACTCTACATTAGTTTTCAAGTCGTGTAGTCTAGGATATGTTAAGGGTTAGCATTTTCAAGTATAGATAATAATATTTATGTGTTACATTTTCCACAATTTTATTCTATAAATTAAATTAATAGAGTAAGGTAGAAGGATGTGAACCTAGGTATATTAAATACACTTTGTCCTTGAACACATATTTATATTATGTAATGCACTTAAATTTAACAAAACCTAGAAAATCTCATGAATTAGTATTTTTTTCATATTGATTTTGAAAAATATTAATGTTTAAAATTTAAAACTTGAAAAGGGACTAAGCTAGGAGTACAACTATATATAGGTGAAACCTATTTTCCATATAATGTGTAATTAATGATGAAAAGCCATACCCCACTTATTAATGCAATTAAATAATTTGAACGAATGACAAATTTAAAATTATCAAGTCTATGTTTGGAATAAATAATGAAGCTCTTTATTTGTACATATAAACTATTCAAACTCTTAGGAAAATGGAATAACGCCCAATGTACTAAAAAAATGGTTGAACCACACTAGTTTTTTCTAAAACTGATGCCAAGGCCATTTAATGTCACTAATCACACTATTTATAGATTTGTTATTGATATGTTATGTAATTTAAGGACTATAATTATACATGCATTTTTTATTGATCCATTGTCAATCATCACACTATTTATAGATTTGTTATTGATATGTTATATCATTAATAATGCATGTCTATGTGGATGATCATCATTTATTTCACAATGGAGAGAAGTGATTTTTGTACATAGTTATATTATGATTATAAATGTTCCAACAATTCCATATATTATATTCCCATATGTCTTAAGAGGAGGATGCACATTGTAAGCATGATGTACTTAAATATTATCTATATTTTTCATTGAAATATAGTTAAGGAAGGAGTTACTGATGATTTTTAATTTTTAATTATCATTTAATACATGGAAATCAAATTTGATGAATAAAATTATCTAATGGATGGAGTATTGAGGTAATACCCCTCACAATGTAGCTCAGTAAAACTAAATGACAAACCTTCCTAAAATAGAAACTATTAACAGTTTTAAAATTTCTACAACATAGATTCTAGTAAAGAAAAAATAAAATGAAAAATGAAATCCAACTCTAGATAAAGGGGCATGATAACCAATAATTTAGGCTCAATAATATGGTTTACAATATTTTTGATAAAATAAATAATATATTATTTATTTTTAATAGATGTTAGGATTCAAATATAATAATAGTAAATATACACAATAGGTCAAAATATATTACCTTCTCCTAGTAGGTGGAGATTAAAAAATAAAAAATTCCTAAAAATTACTTCACGCCTTTTTAAAAAATGTATATGCACTATAAAATTATATATGTAATACAAAACACATTTGTTTAACTAATTTCAATTATCCAAAATCAAGACATTTTAAAGATATATTGGAAGTGCATGTGACTTATTTATTCTAAAAAAATGACACAAAATTATGATTTGACTTGCTACATAATATTAAACTATCCTAAGTTTGAGTATTCGATAAATATGGAGAGTTATTTTTTAAAAACACTTTCAATAAATATAATTATATTAGATGATTATTTAAATTGAATATTTTAATTATCTAATGGTATAAATAATAAGAAGAGCTAAGTGTCTAGTCTCATGACCAGAATCAAGAACATAAAAAAATATAGATAAGTTTATGTTATGTAGATCGTGTTGTAGTATGATCCAATTTATTGATTGTAGACTTGTCTCAGTTGACTATGACATGATGTTGATATGAAAATATATATAAGTAATAACTATGAAAATATTATATAAGTGGTAGAATAAAAATATATTTTTGGACATGTCCATTATAGGTAGATAATGGTGTAGTGTGCCTGATTCATTTGATTTTATACATTTTGTAGTTAATTGTAAGTGAAAATAAATTATTTCACCTTACACACCTATGTATGAAAAAGAAATTAAATACTACAATAAGGTTTTGTCCACATGAAAATATATATTTATTCACTTGCACTTGAACTCTTAGTGCACTTTCATAGCTAGAAAATCTTGAACCAAAAGAGGGGAGTGTAATGGGTTGAGTTAACTTGAATCACCCCTTTATGATGGACCATTTCCCACATATCCAATACTCCAAGTAGGTTAATGATTCATAAATATTATTCCCACCTAGAGTAAATCTAAAATTATTCTCCTTTTAATATGTATATGTAGCTATAAAATGGATTTTATACATGACAATAATATGTCTTGACTTGATTTAGAAGCTGATGGACTTGCATTATGGATGTTCCTTATGAATGATTTAGAATTTTTTAAGAACATGTATATTTTATCAATATAAAAAAGTTTATAATCTTTAACCAGGTGAATATAAAGTTATTTTAATCAGTGACTTTT
>JARHVA010003220.1:2060000-2067500 GCA_037957365.1 Torreya grandis | reverse complement strand
ATGATGTATGTGAATATATGCATGTTTAAACATAAATTTAGGTGCTAAATGTACTTAGCCTAGTTTATGCATAGTGATCTTGAGATTTATTTATTGGAGTGAAATTAATGTTAAGACTTGAATTTAGAGCACAAAGTTATTTATATATAGAAATAAATTAGGAATAATAAGTATGAAAAACTCATAATGATATTGCATTTCAAATATGTGGATCCAATTCAAATGTGAATACCTATAACTAAGGATGATGGTAAAAAAATACCAAGACCAAAGTTACAACTATTTACATTTAAATAAAAAAACAAACATAAAGAAAAAGATAAACATAAATGAACTTGACTTAAAATCATGATCTGAAAAATCAAGACTTAAGTAAGAACAATTTTTTTTTTAAAAAAACAACAAAAACAACTTGATAATGTGAGATCAAAATATAAATAATCAAGATCTATATGGACCATCAAGATGTTCTTTAAAATAAAAGATAAGAACTAAAGCAAATAGGGAAATACAAGACCAATGTGAGATAATAAATAATAAAAGGAGAAAATAAGAAGAAATAAATGAAGATGCAATAAATCACAACAAAAAACCAATAAAATTCCAATAAAAACACACAAAAAACTGAAGTTAGTGCAATTTAAACATAATTATCTATGCACATGTAGTAGAAGTGTTAATTTTTACAATAGCATAAAAATAGCAAGGACACACAGCTATTCTTTAATTAAAGAGTAAAAACACAGAACAAATCTGGGAAGATAAGAAAAGGGGTTATTCCAGTCGACTCTAGATGTACAAGACAAGTGTATGATTCCTACATAGTTCTATGGATGCATGTTCAAACATAAAATTTTGGACATATATAGTTTTCCTAAGAAGTAGGATAGAAGAAAAATATAATGACCAAAAAACATGATAAATGTTTTAGAAGAAAAATGAAAGAAAATAAGATCGATGAGATAAAAGAGAATGGTCTTGAAAGTGATAAGCTAGTGAAACAAAGGAGAATAATATTTAAAAATGTTAAGTACATGGGATATATTACTTTCAAAACAATAAGATAATGAGGATTGGAATATATAAAAGCATAAGACAATGTTTATGTTATTTGGTGGATCATTTTCTAATTTTTTTGGTGTTTTTAGGATTATATATGTACAAGGGGAACCAAATACTCCAAGAGATGCTCATACAAGAATAGAAGCTCTAATAACAACTAATCTTGATATAATGGTAATCATGGATATAAAAAAATGGCCTAGAGAACTAACTAAGAGCTCCAATCATATCTAAAACTGGATGCAATGACACATGCTCATAAATTGGTGAGATTTAGGAAAAGGTAACCAAGCTGACGTCTATAGAAATTCAATGCTTCCTACATAGTCTTGAAGGACCTCAAGTAATTATAGTTTAAACAACATGGTTAAATTGAAACAATGTTATAATATGCCTAAAATGAAATGGTCTATAGGGTTACTTGTAAGAGACAAGGCATGGTAATGGTATATGTTAAATGAAAATGGGTCTTGATACTCCTACTAACATGTAGATTTTTATCCTAGTCAACACATGAGATAACCAAAATAGTTAGTCATAAAATTTGCTACCCAACACCATTTTGGAATAGTTTCTCTATTAAGAACATATTACTAATATGGATTTCAATAATGTGTTTATGATCTTCGATGGTCATTGAATCTTCTTCTTTTAAACATCGAGACAAGATATCTTCATGGCCTCTATAAAGGAATGTGATATCAGGGATGATAAATAATGTTAGGCCCAGGATAAATGGGTAAGTGGTTAATGAATAGGTGAATGATAATGAAATGTATAATGAATTAGAAACAAATTATATTTAGGAATTGTAGTCATATGTAATGTTTTTGATTCTATATTTGATATAATTTTTGTTGTGGTGGGTCAAACACCTCTAAATATGCTCTCGATATGATGATTAGATTTTCTTATTGTATGATTTTGGAAGTAGATACCATATGATTATGCTATAGATTAAAAGTTTTAATGATTTTATCTTTAATAATGTCTTTAGTAAGTAGTGAATAATGTTTGTGCTTAGTTATTGGCACCTCAAAGAGGTTTTCACTAATTAATTTGTCTTGATTATCCCATAGTGCCTCTGATAAGGTTTTACAAAGAGATGTAAACATTTAATTTTTATTGTCTTCTACCACCATCAAAAAGGTTCCACTAAAATATGTTGATTTTTTTCTCTATTCATCCCCTATCACCTCTGAAAATGGTTCACTAGAATATTTTTCTTCATCTAAATAAATTTGGTCATGGACCCCTTGATATTATGCAAATGGTATGTCAGCATGGATACAACTCAATAAAGTGTGATTCTATTTGTCCTAATCGATGCTTGGGAGATGTGGAATGTCAATATAATGGATATGTTAGATGGGGGTAATGGAATGATGAAATGAAACATAATCCTCAAAATATATTAGGAGAACTTGTGTCAATGCTGAAGTAATCATCCTAAAAATCATAGAAGGGTGAAAATATATATTTAAATTGATTTACAAGAGAATTGTAACCAATGTTGTAATAATCATGATTGTACTTTATTTTTGAAGATGAGTCTAAGTCAAGGGACTCTAAATTTGATGTCAATTCTCATTGTGATTTTGTTTTTGATGCTAAATTCAGTGTCAGTTTATGAAGGGAACATAACTCTAATATTGTTTCTTCATTTGATGCAGTTTCTTTTATAATGATGTTATATTTAATGATTGGTATCAAAAAAACAATGGCCTTTGATGGCATAATAGGCTGAATAAAAAGTGATTCATGTAGGAAGGTTTCAACATAGATTGGCTTATTTAAGTGAATCCCATGAAAGAGAGGGAACCATTTGAGGGGTTACTCAATAGAATCTTGTATGTTAAAAAGAGACTCCTCTACGAGTGTAAAAAGATCAAGAGATAACTCTATTGATACTAGCTTGTCAAGGAGATGAGGCTCTATAAAAATAGGTAACTTATCACAGGTTGACTCATCATAAATGGGTGTTTCAAAAATAGTATTATGGTTTTGATTGATAATTGGTCATAGAAAATCAACTTTTAGCACATTATGGTCCTCATAAGATGGCTCTTGAAGAGGTAATGGTTCTTATTTTGCCTTGAAGATTGGCACATAATTTCTAAATTAGGGAAAAATTGGTTTAACAAGAACAATGGTTGGTGGCTCAATAATGGGATCTCCAAAAATTATACTATTGAACAAGGGATCAATAAAATTAGGTTCATCAAATGGACATTCTTCAATAATAGGTTTAATAAGTATAGGTGATGGGCCTATAATTGAAATAACTAGATACTTTGTAATCTGGTTCCTTTCACAAACTAAAGGAAGAGGTCCTAAAATGATATCCTTTTCATACTATAGACCTTGATTGATTGCATAAGATGAAGGAGAATAGCCTAAAATGGTAACCCTTACACATTTCAAACCCTGATCACTCACATAAGGTGAATGGAGATAACCTAAAATGGTAACCTTTGAGTGCAGTACATAAATTGAAGGAGGATATTCTCAAATAGTAACCTTTGAGTGTAGTGTAAAAATTGAATGGGAAGGATGTTGATGATGCATAAAAATAGGCATGGATCAACTTGGTTTTCAACAAATAGGTTTAAAAAGGGTGACATATTCAAAAAATATGGAATGTACATATCTACCATAAAAATACTCTACCTCATAACTAAGGCCACAAGAGACTCTACTACTATTTTAATTTTGATTAATGTCCAAAAGGGTTGTTCTCTATGTTTTACTAGATTTTGAAATGTTTTCCAAATATTTAAACAAGGTATGTATTTTGATCTTTTCTTCCAAACAAATGACTAAGGCACATAAGAGACTATAAAAATAAGGGTGACATAGAACCACACATAATTAGAATAACAATGTTCATAAATTTACTCAACCTTAGGTAAATTTGAAATTATATGAATTGGAAGAGGGTTTGATAACTCAAAAATCCAAGGTGAAAACTAATACACGGAAGACTAGATTTTTGTGATACATCAATATCATAAAACCTAGTTTAACTTCAATGAGTTTCAAATAGAAAAGTAAAATAAATCCCTTTGTATTAGGAAGGAGATAATGCAACCCAAGAAAATCATGATGTGGAAACATGCAAGAACTCCTAATTATAAAACTATAACCAAATGGGAAGCATAACATTACCACATGGTAATAGGAATGGTAGTATAAAATATGTTCTAGGACTCACAACGTGAGTTTACATGAGATGACTTAAGCCCACCAATGATGATAATGATAATGAGTCTATAAATGCCATTCAATATAAATACGAAATTTAACCCGATTTCCCTCAAGTCAAGTGTAAATGGTGAGCCCAATTTAACACATCAACCTTATGAGCTTGGAAAAGTGAAATTTAGAATTTGAACTATCAATGAAGGACTTAAAATATTTTAGGAATTGATTTAGACTCAAATGGGTAAAATAATTTTACCAATTAGATGATATGACACAATATTTAAGATGACAAATTTAAACATAAAGAAGATTGATTTTGATGTGGACAACATAATGCCTCCTTGTTTAAGAAATTGTGGAAAATGTGTTTGGTTGTTGATGTGTGTTTACAAGAAATTTTTGTGTCAAATAAAGGACCAATTAAGCTAATACAAAAATATAAATTATATTAAATTAATCATCCTAGATCTTATCAAGATGTGGCAAAGTGGGGTTGAGGAAAACATACAAGTTTACGATCATCTAGATTGATCCCATGTGTACAAACTTTCATGTATTCATACAAGAGAAACAACTTATCAATTGGATCCATGTCAAAAGATTTGTTGTGAAAAATGTCTAGTCCTTTTCACAACCACTACATCTAACAATTACTCAATGTAGTGTGATGTCCTAAATGATTATATATTCTAGGTTGGCTTTCCACTAACAGAGATGGTTTAACCAATCAAACCACCAGCTTAGTGGGGTGATCTAATTTTGTATACCCCCATGGAGAGGGGATGAAGATGATGCTAAGAGATGAATCCCTAGATCAAATCTTTCCTATATAACCTATGGGAGGTAATGAAGTCCCCCTCAGAAGCCAAACTACATGAAATAACATATAAGTAAAAAAAGGCTTTATAGGTTGTTTTTAGATTAGATAAACCATGTAGATTTTTTGGAAAGCCTAGACAACTTCTTTTTTATGCCTTAGATAAAGACATAATTTTAAATGAATATGTTTCTTTTGATCACTCGAGTTCCTTATAGAGGACTAGCGAAGAGCATACATGTGTAAATTTTTGTTTACTCAAATAAATTAACAAAACAAGTGACAGATGATTTATATAAAATAAAACTCTTTTGAAAATATTATAACTTTGAAGTCAGTTTTGTTTTAAGCATTGAATTAAAGTGTTTGGTGATGTTCTTTGGCCCCTTACCCTTAAGTTACAGAACAATTTGAAAAATGATCACAACATATTCAATATAAACATGCATGTTTTCCTTTTAAACCAAATGGAAAGATTACTAATTATTTTTAATCACCAAAAAGAGGTTAAAAATACTTAATTAATCTCAAATTGATCACTTTCTATTCTGGTCTTGCATAAAATGTTAAATAGTCCTATTTATCTTTAAAGCACTTTTGGTTTTGAGACAAGTAAATTTAAAAAATATGCTTTCAGGTCTATGTTTTCTAAAAACATAGACATTAACACTAGTCACTATTGACCAGTGTCAATTCTTTTAAGATCATTACTGGTTAAAACCCAACCATATAATATAAAAAAAATTGCCAACAATCACCTGTGAAGTTGAAGGTAAAAATTTTATTCTTGAAAATGTTTGTTAGGATAAAATCTTTAGAACTTAAGCTTCTGGATCAAAATTATGTTTATACAGATACTTATAAAATTAAATTTATTAGAAAAAAACTTGAATAAAATCTTTAAATGCAAATTTTTATCCATATTTCTCTTCCAACCCAATTAGCCATAGTTGGATCTAACCATCAACGGTCACATAGAACCATCGACAGTCACTGTGTTACTTGTGTATGCACAAAAAATGTTTAAAACATGGGCAAATGAGACAACAAAAGATGTTTAAGTAATTTTTAATGACTACAATGAAAATTTAAAATTTCCACAATGTCTTCCTATTTAAATGAATGTTATTGTCCCATCAAGAATCCCAAAATATAGTGTTGGATTAGAAATGGGATTAAATCAAACGTTAGTCATCAAAAATCACAAATAATACATAAGAATTGAAAGTCTAATCCAACCTATTTTTTAGGGTTTACTAATGAAAATGAAGAAGAATTGAAAGGAATCAAATATTTATTACCTTCCCAAGTGATTCCACCATGCAATAGTAGCTCCAAACATGTTTTTCCCCTTGATATAGCGTTCTTATCTTTGTCAATAATGGATTCCAAGCTCCTCCATCATCTCAATACCACTAAGCATAATATAGGATCAAAATAATAAATTTAATCTATGACTATAAAATGAATATTATAAATAAAACATAATAATCAATATAAAGAAGATAGTGGAGATAATTTTGCATTATATGTTTACATAATTTTACCTTTAAAATAATGTTTTATGCCCTTCTATTTATAAATTTTTTCAAATGGATCAAGATAAGCCACGACCATCAATCTCAATATTGAGATGTCTGGCCATGAATTAATCTATCATTTTAAATTAAATTCATAAATATCATCATAATGATTTGGGAGAAAGGGGCATTAATTAGGGATGGGTGTCCATAATCTTGATATTTATTATATTTATGGCTTATGGATGCCACTCCATAGATCATGACACTAGGTGATGAAAATATATAGAATAAATTTTCAATAATGAAATAATCAATAAACTCCATGGAAAATCCATGTAATCTCTTTATTTGAATTAATTAGCTTAAACAAGATTATTCAATTTTAGTACAATTATTTAAAAATTGGTGCACAATTAATCAAAATGATCAAAAAGTCATATTACTAGGTCATAATTTGACTCAAAAGGAATTGGAAGGTGATGTTTTATGTGTACAAACCATTATCGCATTTATGATGTTACTAATACAAAGTAATAAAGGTACATGATGTGCAATAATAAATTAGAAAAAAATAATTATCTAGGGCACAAAAATGCGAAATCATCATTTTAACTCAAAATGTTTTAAGAAAAGTTAGGAACCACATAAAATACATTGTGCCATTTAGGGATACATTGGCCTCAATCAAAAATTGTATATGATAATATATAACCATTTACAATGTTTTAATGATTTTGGCCTAAATGTGCATTTGAGTGCAATTCCAGTAAGATTGGAAATTTCAACACAAATGATGTTAGGAATTGGATGTCTATAATTATCACTATGGAATGATGAATTTCTTGGAGGCCACACTGACCTATGAAATATATTATGGTTTTATGTGAGCTATTA
>JARHVA010003220.1:2050000-2055000 GCA_037957365.1 Torreya grandis | reverse complement strand
TTAATTCCATAAAATATGTTTGAATAGGGATGATTAGTAAAAGAACAAGAAACTACACTTCACACTAAAAATGCATAAAATGTGTTATCTAAAATAAGCACTAGATTTCAGAATACTAATTAATGGGTGCAATTTTTTATCAATAATAAATTAAGGTGGGTTTTTAAGGTAGAAATAAATAGTGAATATGATACAAAATATTTTTAGGTATTTTGAAAATAAAATAAACATGCTTATAAACTCATAATCTCTTCCCAAGACAACAAAAGTGAATGAAACAATTACTTAAAATATGTGAAATTAAATAACATAATACAATATTTTTTTTTCAACTTAACCATAGTGTGCCCATATACAATTTTTACATTCATATAATTCATAAAGGCTAGTTATCACAACCAATTCTTCATGCTAGTTTAAATTTTACCTTAAAATGATCACATATAAATTACTCCACTATTATCCAAGTGTCCTTAGCCCCAAAAAAGTTATCTCTAATCCCACTTAGGTAATAACTCTACTTACATTTTGGAATCCATTAACCTAATAGAGCTTATTTCATCCACATTATTATTATTATTATTATTATTATTATTATTATTATTATTATTATTATTATTATTATTATTATTATTATTATTATTATTATTATTATCATCATCATCATCATCATCATCATCATCATCATCATCATCATCATCATCATCATCATCATCATCATGTCAATTATGGGTTGCATACCACCATAGAAATTTGGAAGGTATATATTTTTTTCATTTGATATCATGACTGTAACATTTCATATAACCAAACTAAATTACTGTTATTTCTATTCCATGTGAGGTTTCAAGAGAATACCATAAATTATCTTATAGTTAATTCAAACTCACCAAAACATGAATAAATTTTGAACATCTTTTGATAGTCCTTAGCTTTCAAAACTAAACTCTAAAATAAAATATTTTATATATTATAATACTATGAAATTTAACAAATAAAACACTATTGTTGTTATTTACTAACAATACCATTTCATTTTGTTAATAATTAGTACCAATGGGATTAAAAATGAGACCAGATGTAAAGTAGGGTAGAAATCAAGGATAATTTAGAAACAAAATAAAATAAAATAATGACCTAATATAAAAACAACACATCAAAATAAAACATAAAAGCACATAAATTTAGGGAAAGTATGTGGATGTGTGAAATAGTTGGACACATTCATGGAAGTAATGCATGAGTAACATATGATATAAATCTAATGGTACACCCCCAAATTTTAAATTCTCATGTATAAATGTGTTTTCACCCTAGATTTTAGGATTCATTAGTGACCTAGACAATGAATTTGATATTTGAGATGATGATGTCCTTTTATCTCATGTACCTTACCCAAAAGAATTATATAAATGATTTTATTAATCAAATATATTAAATTTCTAGCCATATATTCAAAAATACCATTACCATTACTTTTGAAATAATAATTGGGTTAAGGGTTGAGAATTACTAAGTTATCACCTATCGATGCATTATAATACAAAGAGTGAAAACTTGGAGTACTATCACACATAATATTAAATTGTATTTAAAACCTGATATTGATGTGATATTCAAGGATGTTGGTGACAAAATTAATTTGTTTTTGGTGTCTCTTTGATCTGAGTGGTGTAAAAATTCCACATTCATTATCTTTTTTCTTGACAATAAAATTACATATGCCTTGTTCTTAATTTGAAAATGACCTTGTGATTATTTTTATAATGTCAATAAATTAATTATCCATTCCAATATCAATCATCTAAAATTATAATTTTATATCTCCCTTTAAATTATTCATCATCTCCATAAATCTAATAAAGAACAAGTCACCTACATAGACATAGACATATAAAACATTAAAACTAGATAATTGTATGTAAAGATTTGCTTCATTTTCAATTATTGAAAATCATTGATAGAATAACCAAATATAAACTATTGAGTAAAAATATATTGGTTATTTATTCAGACCATAATGAGCCTCATTCAATTTATATAACCAAAATTACTTTCCTTTTAGCTCAATACCTTATATTTGAACCATATATACGTCTTATCAAATCACTCAATTAAGGAGTGAAATTTTGACATCTATTTCATGGATTTTAAATGATTTATGAGAATATAAAACAAGAGTTAGTCTTATAGTATCCTTACCCACCATAAATTCATAGGTTTACTCATAGACTTATAGTATGTTTGTGCAAATATTCTTACAACTAGTCTAGCTTTTAGGTTGTGAATTATGCCATCAATTTTATCTTTGGTAATAAAGAATTTTTTTTAACTAATTAAATATTTATTAAAAAAATTATAAACTAAATTACATATATAATTAAACTCAATTAAATACATATCTAATTTCATAGCATCAACCCATTTTTTACTTTGACTAGCTTTGCATAACTTCTAAGTTTACTAGTCGTCAGTGATAACTCAATCATAATATTTTAATCATAGCTACGATAATATAAGTTATATTTATAATTTTTTATATTTTTTATTAATCTCTCATAATTTTAATCCAACATATGATTGGGTGGATGAGGGTTTAAAAATTCCTCATTATTTTTTGGTGTTAATGTAGATGGATTACTAGTCTCTTTCAAATAGCTAGTATTATTTCTTATTGAGCTGGAAATCTATGTAAGAATTTTTAAGACCTAAAATAAAATTCAAAAGTTACACTCCCATGTTAAGTTATGACTTATGTATCTACATGATCATAATCATCATACAAATCATTCTTAAAAATTACAGTGTTTAGAAAGAATTATACATTCACTAATATGATTATAAAACTTGTATGCCTTACTTTTATCATTATAACCTGTGAAAATATGAATAAAATTCTTAGGATATAATTTAATCTTATAATATATGACTTTTAAAAAATATATACATCTAACTACCTTTTAATGATAAAAAATGTTTTTTTTTTTTTCTAAACCAAGCTTCATAGGGTGTCTTATCTTTGACTGCCATTACAGAATGTTTGTTAATGATGTAGATTATTATTTTTATTTATTAAAACTAGAAACACCTTTCTAAGATTTTATTATCCAATACATTCCTTTGTAACTCTATGACATATATTATATTTTTCTTTATAAAACCGATCTATTGTGTGTATAAGGAGTTGTTAACTGCCTCTCGATTCCATGTGAAGCACAAAACTCATTACACTTATTAGAAAAAAATATTATTCTCTATTTTTTATTAGGGAATTTCTAAATTATCCACATTAATTTTCAAAAAATCTATGAATTTTTTAAAATATTAAAAAACACCACTATTTATTTCATTAAATAAACTCATATAAACCTTATACTATCATTTATGAAGGAAATGAAATGCAAATTTTTATTATACTTCTGAAAGACATTGGTCCACACAAATATGATTGAACTAGATCCAAAGTTGTAATTTATTTATATTTTATGATAGATAAGGACTCCGTATGATGTTTCCTAGTAGTAAATTATTTTCATGTGTCATCATTCTTCAATTCTAGCTTAGGAAGACCTCTTACTATACTCTTTGTGTAAGGATATGACCATATATTTTACAAGAAAAAATGTTAATACCCTTGATGGTGGAGAAAAAAATATTTTCCTTAATCATATTAAACTTGAAATTAAACATCCTATTCTTTTCCATTTATGATTTTTCAATGAATCTATTTCCACATCTCTTATAAAAAAATAGAACAAACACTATCCTCAAAAAGTAATTTGATATGCTTTTCTACTAACTGACAAAAATTTATGAGATTATTAATAAAATTTTGAGAAAATCAAACATCCTTAATTTCACCTATTCTTTGACATGTTTAATGAGTATTCTTCTATTTCATTCAAATTGGATGAAATTTCCATATCCCAATTGCACTTGTCTTTTAAAAGAGCCATTTAACTTATGCAAACCATCTTTTTGACTTGTCATGTGATATGAAAATATTATCCCAATTTATAATCACTTTTCTCATTTTAAATTTTTTATTCTCACTATTCCTAACATCTTGATTATTGGTTACTATTATCCTACAATATTTAATCATGTGTTCTAGTTCTTATAGTTATGATAAGTAAATTATTAATTATTCTTACCTATAAATGTAGCTTCATATTTGACTTTTTAATTTTAACTTTAATAATTCCTTGATTCCTATTTATTGTTTTATATTTGGTCTTTGAAACCAATGCCTTAATTTCAAGTTTTTATTATTGATCTTATATTTATAATCTCATCTTGTCTTCATGTGACTAAAAAGAACTGACTAACTCATCAAAACTTATAGTGTTCATGCTTCAGCACTCTTCAATATTGATCATAATATGTAACTATATTAATCTTAAATATAAAAAATTGTATCTTATTATAATAATATCTTGTATAGTTTCTCCATAAACCCTATTTTTATGAGCTAAATCATTTACCCTTATCCAATAATCTCCTACTCTTTCATAATCTAACATTCTCAAATTATAAAAATTAATTATAAGGGCTTTGATTTATTATTAAATAATTTTAATGGATCCTTGATATTATTTATTTAAGGTATTACATGCTTCATGGACATTTTGGATCTTATAATTATTGGATAAATGTTTGGGTCTATAGAATTCTGAAGTTAGAACAAATATTATGCATTTCCATTTTCTTCATCTTTTTATGTAATTTTTATTTTATGTTAAGGTATTCCAATATTTATACGGTTTCTACACATGTATATTATTACCCGAAATCTTTTTTATGAAATAATTATTTTCAACTAATCTCCCCAATACTTGAAATTTTCACCCTTGAAAACCTAAATATTCATGAAAACAAAATTCAGGGAATCCATTGTTTTTTTTAACAATGACTTGAAAAACATTTATAACATTGCTTGAATAAGGATGTGATAATAAATTAAGATTTTTAATGATATTATAATGTGAAAACCATTATTT
>JARHVA010003220.1:2022500-2037500 GCA_037957365.1 Torreya grandis | reverse complement strand
GATGAGTGATGATATTTATTCCACTGAACAAGAGAAGAGATTAACATGAACATGGAGTCTTTAGATCGAATCATCAAGTAGATTGTGACTAGTTGAGTTTACAACTATATAATGATGTTTTTTTAGGACTTATAAAAATACATATATATCATTTGGTATCATATCAAATCAATTTAATCTTCATTAAAATTTTGTTTTACATTCTTTACAACTTGTTGGTTTTTGATAAATACATAGTGTTAGGAAATATGCATGAGAAATGACACTTATAAGGTATTGAGGGAGAACTAAGTTGCAACTATTATACATTAAGGTCATAATATAGGAGAATAATAGTGATAAATAGGAGAGAGATATATCCCCAAAGTCCTTTGATAGGGACAAGAAGCTAGTTAAAGAAGGACTAGAAAAGAAAGGTTGGAAAGAGATCATTGAAGCTCTAAGAGACAAGAGGGAATAAAGAAGAATCCAAAATAGAGTAAAATAGGATAATAATATTTAATAAATAAATAAATCAAAGAGATAAAATGCCTAATATATGTCTAAAAGGAAAGGTTGAGAAACTTGCTAAGAGGAAGGTCTAAATAGGCCTAGAAAATAAAGAAGAATGGAGGAGATGGATATAGGAAGATAAATAAAGGACATAAGAAGAGAATTGGGGAAAGATATATAGAGGATATATCTCATGATTAATATCATAATATAATAATAAATCCAATGGATTTGCTAAAATGTGAGAAGAAAGGTAAAGTGGCCACTAGAGTCATTTGTGTGAAATTGAAAGAACAAGAAAGGTGTCTTGAAGAATGAGAAGAAGAAAGAGAGAGAAGCCCATAGAGGCATGATAAGAGAGATTTTTACAAGTGAGAAAAAATAAATAGAGTTAGAGAATATTTTTCTCATTGAAGAGAACAAGAAGGAGAGAGAAGTGCCAAGAAGAGCACATGAAGATAAAGACAAGAAGAAATGGACAATGTCTATGCCAATGACAGTCAAAGAGACTATGTGGTCTCTCATTTTATATGCTAAATTTTTTTTAAAGTTTTTTTTTAAATGATGAATAATAAGTTAGTGAAGTCCAAGAATGAGGCCTAAAATTTGATGAATAATGGGTCAAGAATATTACCCATCAAGTGTCAAGAGGATGACAAAGAGAAATAACCTCTTGAGGAAAACAAATTGTTGAATATTGAGATAATTCCACATGTAGAATATGAACATAAAGAGGAGTTATATTATGCATTTCCATGTATAACAGTTGAAAATAAATAAATGGTGTACCAAGAAGATAATAAATTCACCCAAGAAGACTTGAATTTCATTCATGAAGAGATGGAAGAGGAGATGATATCAAAATAATTACCATTATAGGTAAATGAATGCTTATATGATGATTTTTATTGCATCTATGAGGAAAAGATAATGTGAATATTGGAAGGAAGAATGATAGATTATAGCCCTCAAACAGAGAATAAGGGAGTGGATATGTATGTCCTAAGTGGTTGAAAAAAATAACTGATGAGAAGAATAACTTCAAACAAGAGGTCAAATGAATCCAAATCATGAGTGGAAAAAAAGTGAAAATGTGGAATCAAGGCACAAAAGTTAAAGTACATCAAGTTGGAATGGTAGAAAAAAAAAGGTATGAAGCATGAAAGGGATTAAATGAGGAACAAGTAAAATATCAAGAAGTTAAAATTTATCAATTGGATTTATAAAATAAATAAAAGAGTATAGGAGGAATAGGGTGCAAATGTACCCCAAGCAAGCATGAATAATGAAGAAGATAACAAACCTACAAAGTAAACAATCAATATGGTGTGTGTAAACCAAGTAAATGAGATTCAGGTATATCCATATAAGTATATATAAGATATGTGTTTTCAAATAGTGTTCTAAAATTTTGTTTATGATGATATATTTGAAGTTGACTCTAATACTGAAGATAACTTTTACATGGAAATAATGGCATTGATGAGTGAATATATGGCAAGACAAGATGAAGATGAAACACCTCAAAGAGTTATTCATAAACAATATTTTAAATATTAATAGGTTTATATTAATCTAAAAAATGAGGTAATCTAAGGATAATACAAAGAACAAGTTACCCAAGACAATGAAGAATAATGTGTACAAAGATTTGACGAGGATTTTGAAGAGATTGATGCATTTAAGTTGCAGGAAGAGTTAGAGATGTTGAATGGAATGTTTAGTCCATCAAAGGGGCTGAAAATAGGTAAAGGTTAATTAAATACTCCAATAAATATCAGGATAGGATCAACAAAATAAATCACAAGAAGTTGTGAAAATAAAGATGCAAATAGACAAGAATGTAAGCAAGCAAATGGGGTATGAGAAAGTAAAAAAAGTGAGTTATTAATTTGGGAAAGCTAAATGAGTATATATTTGATAGTAATGGACATTTAAATTAAAGAGGGTGTGAAATAAAATTTCAATATGGTGAGGATAAATGGAATAAGAAGTTGCACTTAGATAGTGAGCAAGAAGAGAGGAAAGAGCATCACAATGTAAAGAAGTGTGAAGAAGAGGCAGAAATAAAGAGTGTAGATCATCCAAGTATTATTTTTGGCATTAATGAGATACCATTAGAGCCTAATTATCAATATTATATCATGAATAAGAAGAAAAAACCATTAGATAAAAAAGAAATAAGAGAAAACAAAGAGGACACAAGATATCAAACAAGCATGAGGAAAATGAATAAGGTCTATGTAATTGAAGATAAGTACAAAAAGGTTAAATATGACATATAAAACATGTAATATGTATTAAATAAAATATTACAATAGTGAGAACACATTATAGAGTTGTAATATGCATAGACAAGGAAGCTAGACAAGACAAAGAAAAGGATAAGTAAGAGTTTGGCAAGGAAAAAGGAATCAAAAAGATGAAAAATAGTCAAAAAAGTAGAAAATATCCTCAAAATATAAATTATAAATAAATAAATAAATGTGTAAGCTCAATTTTTCTTTCCTTCTTTCCAATTTATAATGCAAGAAAGAAAGAGAGTATAATATAGGAGCATCAAGCCAACAATTGTAATTTTTGTGTTTTGGTCAATAGCAAGTTAAGTTTGGTCAAATTTTGAGATCAATGTGGGTGAATGGAATTATGAGGTCCATTTATGTCTTAGGAATCCATTTTAAGTAATATAGTTATGCTATGTGGTCTCTAGGTATTTTCCCTATAAAATAGAGAATTTGAAAATTCAAATGTTTGTAAGAGCCTAGGAGAGCATAAAACTAGTCTAAGAGGGTTAGATGAAAACATGATGGTGTCAAGGATTCAATAATCCTTTTAATAAGTGTTTCAAAAATATGTTTTATGTTCAAGAGATAAAATTCATGTCTTGGGTTATTCACCCTCACCCATACGTTGGGTTGATGAGTAAAGAGTTAGTTATTGAAAAGAGGCTAGTGTAACCAGCTCACGAGCCTATGTTGAAATAAAGAGGAAAAGTCATTGTATAGATGTTATGCATAATAAATAAGAGAATATAAAAAATAAGATATATATATATATATATATATATATATATATATATATATATATATATATCCAAAATGGAGGAGAAGAATATGAAAATTTATGCACCAACTCTTCATTAAGGATGATTCAATCCATTCATGGACAGTCCATGTAGCCATGAATAGGTGGATATGTGTATTGTAGTGTGGGTTTAAATCAATGGACTATTGTCAATAAATAATAAATAATGGTTGGTATATGGTTTAGAGTAAATAATCAATAATTTTTCATTGTAGGAAGTTGGATGAAGGTGTCAAATATTCTTAAGTGTCCTAGTAAACAAGAAAGCAATCATGAGTTTGAAAATTCTATTCACAGTCATAATAGAGTAAGGTATACAGGTTATAGTACAAAAGATATAATTAAAAGATAGGTAATAATTTCAAATACTTAACGTGTTGTTTGTATAATTTTATATTAAGTATACACTTGTAGGTATAAATGAGAAAACCATATTGAAAGGGAGTAACTTTGTTTATTGCAGGTAGACCCCTAACAAACATAGTCCAAACATGGCTATATAGTGTCATGAAATAAAGTTAAGAGTTTTGAATCAATATATTTTAAATTGTGTGTACTAAGGTAGTTGGATAACTTAATATGCCATGAAGAGCTTATCAATGGATTATTATGATTGAACACCTACAGGTTGATATCACAAACCCCTATTGCGTAAGAGTTATGTTGTTTGGCACAATCACTAATTTAATGGGTAAACCTTGCTCTTGAGAAAGGGAATAAATTTATACTTGGAAATATTTTTTTTCATAATGGGT
Organism: Torreya grandis; assembly: GCA_037957365.1. Classification (NCBI taxonomy): domain Eukaryota; kingdom Viridiplantae; phylum Streptophyta; class Pinopsida; order Cupressales; family Taxaceae; genus Torreya; species Torreya grandis. The sequence continues at coordinate 2,033,169 of JARHVA010003220.1, read as the reverse complement.
GATTTAATATAATTCTCATTGAACCATGGTTTATTTTGTGGAACTTCAAGGAGAGTGAACAGAGCCTTTGACCCTATCACAGTCCTATTTGAGGCAATATAAACTTAAAGGTTGATGAGATATCATTAACATCTACCAATAAGTTGAGATTAGATTTATTATATAGTTATTTGAGGAGCATATAGGCCTTTTCAAGTTCTCACAACTTTATAAGGAAAACTAGAGTTTCATACATTGAATTTGATAACCATTATGTCTTACATAGTCATCTAATGAGCCAAAAATTTATTATATGAGCATATTTTAAACATGTAAGAGTGAATTAAAAGTTTTAAAATTATTGTAAAAGTTGACAAAATGGAATATATAACTATTAAAGTTATTTTGGCCATTTTATTCATTGGGAAACACTAGATATGGATTTTAACAAGCTCTCAGCCTATACATGAAACAATACACCCTAGGTTTAGTGTTTTGTTGATTTACAAAGATTTAACCATAATAATGGGATAAAAAATTTAATACATTTGGTTTTGTGTCACAAGAGTGATGCAAGGTTTTTTTTCAAATAATATAGACTAGTATAATTTTAAGGATTGTGGTCTTAAAATAGTCCTAAAAGAGAGTTATTTTCCAAAGTAGGAGGTAAAAGGAGAGTAAGGCTAATAATATTTATAAGTAATTTAAATGACTTATAATATTCATATAAAATTTAGTACACCTTCGGAAAAGTATCTGGATATGATGATCCAAGAGAAATGTGTAAATAAGGGATAATAGCCTATACAAGCCTTAGAAAAGCATTGTGCCCAAAGGGTATTGAACAAGTGTTTTAAATTGATTGAGTGATTGAAGGGGTTTATACAATATATTTTAAAAATACTTAAGGTTATATTTGACAATTTATTGATTATTTTACACCCAAAAAAAGATTTGGTCTTCTGAACCAAGAGGTTCCTAGTGGAAGAACCAATGAAGGAATTGACCATTCAAAAGAAACTAGTTTGAATAAATAAGGGAAGAGTGAATGTGGTTGGTTTTGATAGAATTTAAAGGTCACCAAGAAGTGTATATATAGATTCTTAGGTATAGGGACAAATTAATGAGGTTATTTAGTCCATTGAATAAGAGAAGAGATTAACATGAAGATGGAGTTTTTAGATCAAATTATCAAGTAGATTTTGACTAGTTGAGTTTATAACCAGATGCTGATGTTTATGAGGACTTCTCCCCATTCCTCTACATCATAACTAAACCTAGGTTTTAATGGATAAGGCAATTTATTTATGGAGTTTCTTGTGATGTTTTGGTTCATATATCATATAAACCAAGATTTATTAGATATTATCACTACACTGTATATTCAAAGAGAGACAAAATTTCCTCGGATATTAATGTCAACCCAAGTCACCAACATGAAATATTTATAGAAACCTCGCGCACCTATAGACATAATTATGGATCTTGTGAATCACATGCCTACTTATAATTTTTTTCCACTCTTAGACAATAATATTTTATTATTAAAATAATAAATATAAGTATCTTGATCTAGCTAGTATATTATGTAAAGATTCAATTATTATTATTGATATATCTTATTGAATTACATTAATATTTATACTTAATTTACAAATAACTAGATTTGAATTGACTTTTAAAGTGTAACTTATTATGATTCAAAATAATTTAAAAATAGGGTAAACATATTTGTGAGCATACATATATATTTATAAAACATTTATAAATCATTGGTTTCCATAATATTTATTGGGTTTTCAAATATATTCCTTACGATTTTATTGTTATAACTAATTTACGAATCTTTCTCACATTAGAAATGGATTTCATGAATGAACATTCTTTCTATTAGTTTCCTTATGTCATGGTTTTAATTATTTCATATTATTCTACTTAGTTATGTGTAAGTTAGATTAAATATTTACACATAATGATAAAATGAATAAGAATATATCCTTAGGCTCCCTTGTAATGCATCCCCTTAACATAAATATTATTAAAATTAAGACCACACATACTCAATTATATTTTATTAGAAGCCACTAACATACATATGCATTTGATGATAAATACGAAATATAATTGACTCAATTTCTTGACAAAATTTCACAATTCATGATGCAATGTTGTATATGGCCTGAGAGAAAAGAAAACATTAACCCAAGATACTATATATAAGGAATAATATGACCATTTATATGATATGATATTATTTTTGTATCTCCAATTAAATTTATATCCACCCGATGTGTGAGTATAATTAAATTCCTCCCCTTATTTGCATGCCTATGCAAATGCAATAGACCTTTTCCCATCATTTGATGACTTTGCATATTAAACTATCTACCTCACCCATTTGACATTTCCTTGAGAAAACTATTTCAACTACATAATATAATTGGTGTTAGAGCAAGGTAAATATAAATATATTTACTAATTCATTTCATGTGCATTTCTCCATAATTCATTAATGCATAATATAACAACATATCCCCTACATTTAAGGTTTGTATATCCAAATATTTAATTATATAATGAAAAAGGTGGTCTTAATGAATATATTTGATTTTTACTGTAGCATGCTTAGATTATGTAACTAACAACCATTTATTGACCAAATTATTTCCATGAACTATCAATGAATATGCTTTGAGGATATTATATGGCCATCAGCCTAAGTTAGTTAGTGATTTCCTTCATTTACTCAATTAATTTACATAAAATTTATCTTTCAACATTGTTGAGAAACTATATTAATAATCAATTTCAAAGCTTAATCAATGGCCCAAAGAGGAAATAATTAAATATGTACTTAGATAGAATACCATGCTAGCTAAGTTGATTAATCTAATGATAAAGAACAAGTTAAAATATATATTAAATCAAATATTTATGGAACAACTTAATTAGTCCATATTATTTATAAAATTAATATATTTTGATGATTTATGCCATACGGTAAGAGATTGAGAAGCTAATCTCAGTGCACTCAATAAGGATAAGTATGTTCCTACTAATATTTATACTTCGAATCAAAAGTTTCAAAATAAGCTAAATCATAAGGGAAAATAAAATGAGATAAATATTGAAGATAATATTATAGTTAAGGAAATATCATAGAATAAAATAGGCTTCACTTAAAATCTCTCGATAAGAGAATGTTTTCACGCTCATCTCAACCTCCTAAAAAATGATACAAACATTACATGAGTGAAATATTTAATCTTTCCTTACACCACTATTGTTTGATACAAGAAAAATCATAAATAGAAGATATGATCAAAATAATTATTTTTGTTATAAATTATGTGATGTACTAATTATAAACTTATGCTTTAAGTTATGGCAAAAGATACGATATCTTACTTTTGACAACACTATTGAATTATGCACACTCATAGAGAATGGAGGACCACCCAAAAATGGGAACTATAACTTGAAAATACATAATCACCCATTTAAAAATCATGAGGAAATAAAAAGTAAATATACTTATGAAGTACATCATACATATTATTCATATCCTCCTCTTGAGATATTTAGTCATCTAAATGTAGGGATTATTGTCACACCTACGAGAAAATTATCAAAATGATATATGATTGAATTCAATGATAGAGACATTGTAAATGTTGAATCTATTTTCTATTCATTATTCATACAAAATAACATAAACTATTTAGTTTGTAAGATAATGATAATACATATTTATAATAGTCACATGTCCATTTTCTTAGATAATAATAATATTCTAGTTACATTTATTCCTTTGACTACTCAAGGTCTTTTTATATTATGCAGGATGCAAGATTATATAATCTATTACTTGAATTCCCTTCGTTTAATTAGATTAGAGAAATATATTTTAGTGAGCTATGTATTAATCTTTGCATATCTCAAAAGATATTATTTGAAGTAATATCTCATATGTGTGATAAGCTAGTTCACCTAGAGAGGAGTAAATAATTTATCCTCTTGTGATACATGCATCTATCCCAACATAATCATTTAAAGTGCTGACTATACTTGATATCATAACATATCAATCCAGTTTAGAAGTTCCTAGACTTCTAATTTCTACAATTTCACCACTATTATATAAGACAATCAACCCTATACATAGGTTAATTTGAAACATAGAGTAGTTATTTTCCCATGACATATTCCTAGGGGATATATTTGGATACTTTATCCCATTATAAATATATTAATTTTAGGATAAATTATAATTATTACACACCTTGTCATCATTTTCTAGAGTCATCAAGTGACATATAAAACTCATATAGTCAAAAAATTGATCGTATAGATTAGAACATTAGTTATAACTATAATATTTTATCTTTAGATTCATTGGTAAAAATAACAACTATTTTATCCTTATCACTATTAAGAAAAATTATTATTTATTTTATTTATCTTATGTGCTTCTTCCTTAGAGTTTGATTGCATTTGTATATATTCTATATTTTATGCCTTTGTATTTGTCTTCACTTTCATTAACATTATTCTAGAAACTTATATTATGTTTATTGTTATGTTAATTTGGCTTAGTCTACTTGATTTTATATACTCTATTAATGACTTGTATCAAAATACTTTATATATACATATAACTTATTTCAAAATTAAATATAGACTGGCACATGAGGCATATATATATATATATATATATATATATATATATATATATATATATATATATAGATGAGGATAATTCTATGAAACATATAACTTAATTAAACTATATATATATATATATATATATATATATATATATATATATATATAAGATGAGGATAATTCTGTGAAACATATAACTTATTTAAAAAATAAATATATGCTAGTATATATATATACACATGAGGCATAAAATTTGTAATTTATTTCCATTTTTACTAAAAATATATTCATTTTAAGTTTTTTTTCCTTCCAAATTACTTTCTATCATTTATAAGAGTCCTAGATTTTTTTAAATTAATTTTTTCAGACAACTCACATTGAATTTGATCTAAAGTGGTGTGATTGAGGTAGCATATGTCACATTAATGACCTTTACATATCAATCAACCACTTTCTCTTAATTTAAATTTATCATCATCCCTCCCTCATTCCTAATAAATTTGTAATCATTCCTCATAACCCATAATCACTCTCTCCTCATTCCTCATTTTACCTAATCACTCCATAATTATCCCTGATTGTCCCTCATCATCCTTGCTTACTCCCTCATTGACCCTCACTATACATTGTCATATTTAATCACTCCCTTATCATCCCTCATTAACCCTCACCATCCCTTATAATAATTAATCTCTCCCTCATTATCCCTAATCACTCCCTCATTAGATTTCACCATCCCTCATTACCCCTAATCACTCCATTATCATTGCCATCTATTAATTCATTATCACTCATCATGACTAATAAATCTCTCCTCATCGCTCATCATCCATAATCACTTTGTTATTTACCATCACCATTCCTCATCATTTATAATCACTCCTTCGTCATCCTTAGTCACTCGCTCATTAACCCTCAAAATCCCTCATCATCTATAATAATTGTTTCATCATCCCTCACCATATGTAATCAGTCTTTCCTCATCCCTCATCATCACTAATCAAACCCTCATTAAACCTAACCATCAATAATAATTCCTAATCACTACCTCATCCTCCATAATCTCTCCCTCATTGACTGTCACAATCCCTCATCATCCCTAATGAATCCCTTATCATATCTACTAAATCCCTCCTCATACTTCCTCATCCTTAACCACTCTATCTGATACCACTAATATGGGTAAAATATCTTATTTGCTTAATTACTTCTTATCAATATGTTCTTGTCATTGAGGCCTCTGGGTATTTTTTAGTCCACAAAATTGAGCAAGGTATTATTATAGGTATCAATCTTCGTAATAGAAAAATGTAGTGTTAATAAGGGATTACAAATTATATTTTACAAGTTTTTGTAGAGTTTATATATGAGATAAACATATATTCTATATTTTATAAATGTTCATGCAAGTATAAAATAAAAATACAAGGGTTAACAGTTTCATATGATTAACTAAGAAGAGAAATGAAGAGATGAGAAACTAAAGCTTCATATTAAATGTATAAGAATTTAGCACATATATAAAAATAAGCTAGTTATTATTTTAGTTATTTTGGTGTACTAAAATTTGGGAATCAATGTCTCTTACAAAAATAGTTATCCCTACCCTTAGCACTTTGCTATAACTAATTGTATGAATAATAAATATTTTATTTTATATGCTTTAAATGATAAATTATTTGTCTTTATAAATTTTTAATTTTAATCACTCCATTTTTCATAGATAATTGGAATAAATACAACTTATAATAATTTCAACCATTAAATTATGATGTGTGGTTCATTCCATATCATACAAGTCTCATATTATCTTGTATACTAAAATAATAGCATATCTTGGTGAGGATTTCTAGGGACCACCTCTACCTATGATTTAATTACTAGGACATGCAAGGTGTTAATATTTTTGTTAAGTTAATGAGACCTTGAAAGATGGTTAGGTGATGGGATACTCAAGTTCACAAAAGAAAATTTTAATATAATAGGATTTCATGTATAAGAAATTATTTTCACCCATATATATGGAAAGATTTATGATATTTTTGTGTATGAATTGCCTAAATTATTAGGGGCATGGTTTTTAGGGCTTAAGCATTGTTGTTTTCAACTTTGCATAATGAAATTCATGTAATGGAATGAATCATAGCTTAGTAGGTTGTGAAATATATCATCATAACAAGTAGTCAAACATATATCACAATATTTTTTCAAGGTTAGTTAGGCACACTATAAATTCTAAAGACATAAAAAAATTAAAAAGATGAAATATATATTTTTTTACTTCTTAGGTATAAATACCCTACAAAATATCTTGGGGGTAAATTTAACTTGATGGATAATGACTACACACTTATATTTTAGATAATTATTTTTGTAATTATAAGGATTGCCTATATATTATTTGTATTTTTTTGGATTTTCATGAGTCCTTTATCATAATATTCTTTTCAATCCTATGGATATCATTACAACAGGAGTTGAAAAAAAATTACGCAATCAAGGAAAAATATTACTTTATAAGTTAGATAGGTTAAATGGTTAAAATCCTATCAATATGAATATAAAATGGTATTTTTGAAAAAACTAATATGATCCACTAGGTTTTGTATAACATGGGCTTAAATGAGTAAAATGTTTAGGACAATAGTATATTTTTCATTTAATTGGTAGTCAAAATAGATAGTAGTTTTTTGATGTGGTTTAATAATGCTAGGAGATACAAGTGGAGAGTTGAGTGCTAGAATAAAATATAAGACATAATGATCAAAATGTTGTGGAAGAAAATTTTAAAGATAAATATTTTTTGCCTAAGAAGAAATATGCGACTATTAAAAATCATGTAATTCACAATTGAATATCTACCAGAAAAATAGAAGCAAGTAAGACCACCATAGAAACAAACATGGGTAATAAATATTAGGATCACCAAGCTATGTGATTTCTATAATCTAATCAATTACTTTTCATATGAGGAAATTTTATGATCTAAATAATTACATTAAATGTATTAAATTTGTATATCTATTAATTGAGTCATCATACCAAAGAGTAGAAAATAGTCCTCAAATGATTATCTCCATGTATTCCAAGATTGGAAAGTGGTTCTTAATTCATAACTTCAATATTCAATCAAATAAATAGTGTCACACTCTGATCCCTCTACTTTCATAACTCAAGGAAGTGGGTACAAGTTATCTAGAACCATAAAAAGGTAAGTAGATAATATATTATGAACCCAATGATAGGGTTGATACTAAAAAAATATCTACTTCCTGTAAGAAAAAATTATATGAATTAAAAATATTGTTTCATTAACAAATGTATATCAATGGTTAACCTATAAACTTCATCATTTATAATATAAGTCAAAATAATTTAGTTTCTCCTAGATCATGTTTTCAAAAATTAAAATTGAAATCAATGCATAATTTGTAACCATATTCTAGTGTATGGTCTACTGTAGGTGTTGAGAAATGGAACACCTAATAGTGTCACTTTGTATATAAAATATAATTTTATAAAGATGAAATCCTTTGTGACATCTCAACATTATAGGTATGTGATTTTTTTCATGTGGTTAAAAATATATTTATCATTGACATATATTCAATGAACTAAATCCTTGAAAGCTTGTGATATATTTCCATGATATGAAATATCATTTATGATAGTTAATTCATAAGATTTAAATCATTAATTATAGGAAGTTAAATAATATTATTAGTTCTAGTAATAATTAAATGTAATAACATCCTTATGGGACCATATCATAGAATGGCTTATCCAACAATAACAAAGTTAGAATATTTGAACCTTAAACCAGATGAATGCAAGGATACATTTTAGTCACCTAAATAAGTTCATACATACTAAAATCTAAACAATACTATTGATTTGGTCCCTTAAATACCTATAACTCAAACCTATTTATACGACATATCATTTCTAGAAAATGAATAAATAAGGTGGAAGATCTATGAAATCGTGGATAATGGACACATCATGCCAATAGTCATTGCCATATAGAAGCCCAATTGCTCTTGTGCCAAATAAGGATGGGACATGAGGTTGTGAATCTATTCAAAAAATATTATTAAGACTAAAGTGAAGAACTAGCATCCTCATCTAAATATTAGGGATTTTTTCTTCCATATCCATGAAGTAGAAGTATTTTTCAAAATTGATCTTAAGTTTGAGTATCATCATATTCATGTTGAACCTATAGACATTTGGAATATAGTCATAAAAACAAAGTAATGACTACTTGAGTAGTTGGTTATGGATTTTAAGATAACTCATGCATCAAATTCATTGATTGATTTTTTTAATGACATCCTCAAGCCCTTTAACTATGTAATTTTTTTAATATACCTTAATGACATCCTAATATTTATAAACATGAGATGAACATCTACAACATGTTGAACCAATGTCTCAAATTTTTTAGAAACACATTTTTATGATAACATGAATAAATGTTCATTTTTCACGAAAGAAATAAAATATTTGGGAAACTTTTCACACAAAAGGAGTGCATGTGTTAACTTCATAAAGACTCACATCATACAAGAATGGGAAACACAAAATAAGTCTTCATAGTTTAAAATATTATCAGAATAAGAAAACTATACAAGAAATTTGTGTTTAATTTTTATCCTTGGAACCAAGCTACCAAAGCTAGAACTAAATAATGTTTTACCTAGTTAGTTGCATAACAAGGATAATTCAGTGAACTAAAATTCAGACTCTATTTTGTACTAGTACTTATGTTACATGAATATAAATTTATAAGATCATCTAATTAATTGATTAATTGATAAAAAAATAAAGTATCACCTAATCAATTGTATAACAAGGATAATTCGATGAAGTAAAATTCAAACTCTATTTTATTCTAGTAGTTATGTTACTTGAATATGAGAAATGGGTATTTTAAACACAATAATTCTTAGAAAATAGTTAATTTATATCATAATCAATTTAAACACATATGATTTGAATCAAATATACCTTTATTTTATATACTTACATCAAATAACGAGGGAGTGTGAGGGATGGTGAAGGTCAATGACAAGGTGATGAATAATGGTGAGGGTCAATGAGGGAGTGATTAAGGATGATGATGGATGAGGCATGAGTGTTTATGGATTATTATATATTAGGAGTAAATTATTAGGTAGTATAAGGGATGAGGAAAGAGTGATTATGGATAATGATATATGACGAAGGAATGATTAGGGATGATGAGGGATAGTGAGTGTTAATAGAAGAGTGATTATGGATGATAATAGAGTGATTATAGATGAATAGGGATAGTGAGGGTTAATTAGGGAGTGATTATGAATAATGAATAATAATGAGAGTGTGATTAGGGGTGATGAAGAATGAGTAAGAAATGATCTGGGATGAGGGATGGATGATGAACAATTGCAATTAATAGAAATTGGTCATTTTATGTATATAGGTCATCAATGTGACCTATATCAACACAATCAAACCACATTGGATCATGTTCAAAGTGAGAGGTTTACAATATTAAATTTTTACAAACTTAGGACTCCTAGAAATGCCAATAAGCAATTTGTAAGGCATAAAAACCTTTAAAATGATTATATGTTTACCAAAAGTGGACATCAATTAAAAAATTTATGCCCTGAATTCTGTAAGTTCAATATGTATACCTTGAAAATACTTAAGTACTAACCGTATTGAATTTTGAAACACTATTTTACATATCATAAGGAGTTCAACTATGAGATCAACTATATAAATGCAAAGTGACCTTAATTTATTGTATTTACTTAAAAAAAATTGAAGTAGAAGGAAATAAATGTAACAATATGGTATAACAAAGAGAATATAATGAATAAAATTTTAAATTTGGTCATACATAAGAAGGCTAGGGGAGCAAGGAAGGGTTTGGAAATAATGATGATGAATATTTAGATATGAAGAAGAGCCTTGGGCCTAATTGGATACTAGTCCCCTTTATTCTAAAAAGTATTAGATTAAGTATTTTTTATCT
>JARHVA010003220.1:1992500-2017500 GCA_037957365.1 Torreya grandis | reverse complement strand
TATTCTTCTACTAAGGCATCCATTCATCTCTGTGCTTTCATCTAGCTGGCAAACCTACCAAAAAACTCCCATCTAGTTCTGCATCATAATCCTACCTAGCTCACACCTGTTTCCTGGATCCTTCCTGCTCTATAATCAGCAACAAGTATGAAGAAGAGGAACACGAATTTGAGGGCCTACTTACGCCTTCAGTCCTCCGTATGGGTGTTTGAGACTCCTTGACAGTGTGCTGTCCACCCAAAATTTGTTATAGTGACCGACCTCGGTCACTCCACAGTCTGCATCCGATCGACGTCGGTTCCATGCGTCTGTACCTGACTACCAGCCTGCCAGCGCTGGTGTCCCTGCTACCGACGTCGGTCCTCCTGATCGACATCGGTCTTACATACTGTCGACGTCGGTCCCATGACCGAGGTCGGTCTTACTCTGCCCGACATCGCCGGCTTCAGTTTGCACATGACCGACATCGGCACCTGTCTGTTCGACGCCGGTTCCTCCTGATTGACATCAGTATCTGTGTTCACCTGTGAGTGATGACTTTTTACCCGCGAGCTCCTTTGGATCAATCTCCATGTCCAAACTGCCCTGCTCAGATGTATCCAGCCTCATCCATTGAACTCTATCCGCCATCTCCTCCAAGAACACCAAGGCTTTCCAGTTCTTAAGCCTGTCAAATATATCTGTCTTCCGCTTAAGAACATGCATCTCCTTCCTGCTCATGTGACCAAGCCTACAAAGCCACGTCTCCGCAACAGAAGAAGAATTAGTAATATAAACAAGTAGATAAAGTATACCTGTTTTCTTACCACCAGCTAATTTAAGTGCTACCGCTGTGATAGTTCTTGTGCATCTCTCATCACCCAATCTTTCTGAAGAAATTAGCCATATCTCCAGACCTGGGACCTGCATGACCTTCATCAACACCTGTGTGTTGGCCGCCTGCAATTTTAGCTTCACTTCTCCTTTGCCAATTCTTTGGCAAGGCTTACCAGCTCCTCTACCTGGGGCTGCATGGAAAGAGGCAACCGAATCTTTTATCCAAGATTCAACTTTATCCAAGAAACTTGCAAACACATCTTGTGCAACAACTCCTGCTACATCTGTATCTTCAGTTTCTTCATGCTGATCTGTTACCAACCAACAATGTTCTTTTACCTTCTCTTTCTTTCCATCGGACCGTGAGTAACCGTCTATGCTTTTCAACTCCTCCATTCTTAGCTTACTTTGATCTGCCGTTGCTCTACTCCCACTCGATCCAAAACCCCTGAGAGTGCCCTGTAACCAAAACACAACCTGCTTCCTGTAACCTTAGCTCTGATACCACTTGTCAGGAATCTAGAACAACAAACATGCTCTGATCCCACTTGTCAGGATGCGAAACCGAAAGCATACAATTGATTACCAAACTTCAAGCAACTTAAATATACGGAAATAACCAGAATCAACAAGTAACTAGAATTCAGAATAACACAGCATATGAGAGACAATACACAACTTGTATTAACACTTTATACAGAAAAGAATACAATAAAGAAGATGCCACTTCTTCTTCACCACCTTACAGAGGTTTCCCACACCTCAAGTGAACAATAATTCTTCTCCCTAAAGCTCTCCCTCTCACAGGTCCCAACACCCAACTCAAATACAGAGTTGGTGTTCACCTCCCGTGCTCCACGCACACCACAAGTGCTCCACGCACTCCACAAGCACTCCACGTGCTCCACAAGTACTCAAGGTACTTCAAGTAGATCTCCCATGAACTTGAAACAACCTGTAATTCAACAGACCATACTTATGGAAGGAACTCCCTTGCCTTCCTCTCTTGCACTATCTGAGTACACACCTATACTCCAAGTAGATCCTGCCTTATACTGCTCCCTATTGTGTTGCTGTCTATATGACCTTGCACACCTGCAAATCAAACAACAGTTCTGCTCACCTGTGAACCTCGACCTTGCACACACATACACCTGCAGATCAACGATCTTACTTACCATGTAGATCTCCTATATAGGCCATGCAACTGTGACCAAGATCCTACACTCTTGAAGAACCCAGCTGGTTCTCCAATCTAGCACCAACACACCTGGTACTGAGGCACTAGGAGGAACGCACCATTGCTCTACCTCACACACAGAAGGAGCTTATAATTATGCTCTCTTACTCCCTAGCACACTTTTCCAATACAACCATGAGTCTATTATATAGATCTCATCCAAACAATAATTAGACATCTAATTACAATAATTAGATCCGCAGCTATGAGTCTAAAATTAGCACTCATCATGCAAACACTTGGTTCGTTAGCTAACTGCCCGTAAATAGCTCGCAGTCGAACCACATAGGCGACCGACGTCGGTCCCTGTCTGCCTGGACGTGACCGACGTCGGCCGATATATGACCGACGTCGGTTGCTTCCCTTTGCTATCCTGTCGACGTCGGCTGATCAGATCGACCCCAACTTCTTTGCAACTCAGCAACCTTCAGCAACCTCCTCTCCTGTTTACATCAGTGAAGCTTTTAGCTCCACAATCCTAACATGAAATAATAGAATACAGTCAAAGAAGTCAAAAAAAGATAAATCATAAACAACCAAAATAAGCATGTCATATTATTATTTATATACACGTGATCCCAAAAAACATTCAGTAACATAGCATAGCAATTACATGGTGAAAAATGTGAGCATGGATATAGACATGTGTAAGTGTATAATGTATAAATGATCATAAATTACATGTACCCTGTATCAATGATGATCAAATAAGTATATGACCCTAATGAAATATATGATGTAAGTAGAGGAGAGATCCAACACTTTTAGGTGAATATATCATGTCTTTGGTTATTCTTATACCACACTAAAATGATGCATAAAATATGAGTATATTAAAATAAAATATGTGATATTGACTAACATTAATAAAAATAAATAAATGCCAAGGAGCTAATAAAATATTGGAATGTTGAATATTTTTATATTTTTTAATTATTTGAATGTTTTTGTATTCTAAATATTTATTTTTTGGGGTTTTTGAAATATTTGAAAATAAAATGCTATCTTACAATCACATCCAAGGGATGTTAATAGGCAGATATAAGCTTGGGACATAGTATATCAAACTCTTGGTATTACCAAGTAGCATGGATACATGTCATATATAAATATGTAGAATCCATTAAGTTATGGGTATGTATAATAGGACTTTATGGTCTTAAATAAACAATATAAGGAGTAACAGTCTATGGAACCCATCATTAAGTGTTGTCTAATTTCTATGGATTAGCATTAATTGGAACATGTTTAGTTTCTATATGCGACCAAATTTGTTTTTGAACACATAGATGAGGATTTAGTAGAATCCATAGTATATATGTGATGTAAATTAGTCTAAAGTATGGGTCATCAATGAAATAGGATTTACTATTTCTTAAATTTTCACAAAGGATTAACCTTAGTAGGTTTTATAATTAGATTCTTTGGATCAAATATTTATTTCTTATGTGGATTTTTATATCAAATCTAAGAAATTGTGACTACCCTATTGGTATTAATCTATTTAATACACCCATACACTCTGGAAAGTATATCACAATGTTTATAAACCCAGGTGTGTCTAAATGAGATATCAAAAACTCATATTTATAGTATAACTCAAAATGTGGAAACTGCATGTTTTAGACCAACCTATAATATCACTATGACCATCTTGGTCAAAGGTCATAAATCATCATGTGTATATCTAAAATGTGTAAGTAATGTCATGGTAAATGCATTATTATTAGCATCATTATCGATCATGACACTATGTATAGCATGATGGCCAAGGTATTCCAAAATAAATAATGAACAAATATTTGAATCATCATCCACTATTTTACTATCATCAAATGATTTATAAGTATTTTGAACAATATGAGGTATGGTACATGTATAAGTGCCAAAAATGCCATATAATGGATGCACATAATATGATGGACAAGGATGTACATTGTATGCCATTTGAACTTTTTTATCTTTCTTAGAATAATCATGAAAAGGATTTTTTTTTGTTATTTTGGTGATCACCAAGTTCTAAATTTGAATCCTTTAGAGGATCATCAAATGTAATATTTTGGTCATCAATAATCTCTTAGCTATTATTATTCAATATATAACATTTATTTGTATAATGTTCAGGGCTTTAATAAATATAATATAAATTAGGAGGTCTAATCATATCCACCTCTATGGAATGAGGGAGAGATATGAGATGAAACTCCATAATATTTTGAATTAAACAAGTTAGAGACTTAGTAAATCATGTAAATTTTCTCTTAGGTGCACTTGATAAGATGATTTGACTAGGTTGTAGTAACACTACATTTACCATTATTACTATTTAATTTTAAGGTTTTCTATGCTTTACCTTATATCTTGGTTTTAGATGAAATTTCATATTATATGTATTTAGTGTATCTACTATATACTTAAGCTTGTTCAAGGAAATAAGTTTCATTTCACGATCTCGGAAAACATTACATAAGTCATCAAAAACATTGAAGTCATTTAAAATAATGGATTCATGTAATGGGGAGAGAAATATTGATTGTAATATTTATTGAAGATATTTGTCTGTAATTAGATTTGTCATATTTTCAAACATTGTTTTACATATGAAAACATATTCATTGATAGGTTCAGTGGTGCCATGTTTGATATTTACAGTTTGGGCATTTGACATCTTTTTGGTTATATTGTTAGTGAAATGAGATATAAATTGATCCACTAGAGGTTTCAATCCTCTTACTGATTGGATTTGTAAATCATAGAACCATCATAAATCATAGTCCTTTATAATCCTTAGAAATAATTTTGATAGATAAAACTTTCAACCATGGAGGATTTTTCAAGCCCTCCAAATTTGGGATAACATAGAGAAAATCCAAGGTTGTGGGTGACCTTATGTGGATTGAATCTCAAATTTATAGGGCCACATTACCTTGATGTATCACTTAGACCCATTCAATAATATACTAACTTATTAGGAAAAGGAATACAAACCTACTCTATTAGAGGCAATGTAAAAAAATAGGTTGACCACTACCAACCAAATACATGTACACATAAACCATTAGACTAACCTAAAAAAAAACTACTCCTAATCTGACTCTCTACATCACCACTTGATTGTGGAGGTAGTGAAAGATGCTTAGGCTAGGAGTACTAGCTAATAGGTCATAGAATGAAAAATAATGAATAAATAACTCAATCAACCTTCACACATCCTAATACATACAAAAAAGCTTCAAAACTAAATATGAATGCTACAAAAGGACAACATACCAAGGAAGCTAACCTAATTACTTGATAACATCAACTAGTTGAAAATAGTCAAAGGAGGAGGTAAACTAGAATTTTACATTTGATTAAAGGATTTTAAAATGGGTAAGTTTTTTCCATACCTAGATGGATGATACACACATAGCCTATTAAGGTTGAATTTGTAAAGAAGTGAGAGAGAAGAAGAGAGAAGGGTATAGGAAAGAGAGATTAGGAGTGTATCTAAAGATAGTTATAAATAATGATTTATGAAATAGTCGCATAAGGTCTAAAATGTTACGTGTTTCTCTCTTGAATATGCTTCCCTCTTCTAAGTGGGGTATGATTTTTAAACATGGATTGACACCTTGATCTTCCTCTTAAAAATTACCCTTTGTCTTGGCTTGTGAGACAATAAGTGGCCTAATTAATTATCAAGTCATGTTTAAATAATATTTCCATACCATTTGACACTTGAAATTGTGTATAAAAATATTAAATTTCTTGTTTCAATGATGATTACACCTCTTAGGTGTCTTGAAAACATCTTGGCCCTACTACACCTATATTTATTTTTTATTGTCAAATCATGAATTTGCCTTCATAACTAAAATTATTCTTTACGAAAGGAATATTAAAATCATAAAAGACCTAAAGAAACTCATTTGGAGGCCTCAAACTCTCTTTGTGACTTCATATTATACGTAAAGCTCTCACCAACACATTTTATTATAACACTTAAAACATGTAAACATCCTTGTGTAGAATAATTTATGAATTTTAATAGGAAAATAAATATATATTTGAGTACCCATTACACCATTAAAATTCCATGCCAAATTTAATGACCTTAAAGTGAGTCTAAGTGTCCTTTCTCACCTAATCTCTCTCCCTAATTAGCCCTCAATTATGCCTTCATGCCTAAAAAATAATTTTTTTCTCAAATTACCTTCCAATAATATGATTCTTAGGAAACTTTCTTGATTAAATTTATCCATATACTTCCCATTAGACATTCCAATTTATAGATCATGAAACTTTTAACAGATATGTGAACCATGAAACGCCTATAACACTAGCCTAGGTGCTTATGCATGCTCAAGAGACCTTTGAAGTAGTTTTTAAAGAAATTTTTGGGGTATCATTATTGTAATAACTTTTTTTAGGTTTAAAAAACCTTAATACAAGTTAATATACTTAATATAGGACTGCTTTCGGATTCCATAAGTTTGCATATAGGCTTCTTAATTAGTAAAATGATGAATTTCTTCTTTCTTGCCCAACTTGATGACTTGCAAACCTTAGCTATATTATTAAGAGGAATAAATATATGTTTTAATTATTTTAAAACAATTTAAAATTATTTTTATGCCTATTCCATTTATTTTGAATCCAATCGATACCTTGCTTCTTCACACACAAGTCTATAACCAAGCTTATTAGGACAATTCAGTAAAACTCCCTTGAGTATATGTTGTACATGCTGACCAAAGGTTGAATATAATGTAAATAATAAATTTTATGGTCACAAATGACATTTTATGTTTTAATAATTCAATATGAAGGAATTTCAAGTTAATTTATTTCTGTTGGGTCATCAGGGAGTGTGTTGGCCGCTTGTGAGTGCTTAAGAGTCTTAGCAATGATTCATAAATATGAGGCCACTAACTTGAGAACAAATAAATAAATTTTATATAAAATTAACCTTCATAACCACCCCTAATATATTTTGGCACCATACATCCTATTCTCATAGATCTAAGCCAAGTTTAGTGCCTCTTAAGTGGCTGAGTATGCATTATGTGAGGTCAAGAGAGAGATGAGGCCTAAATATGGTGTTTTGAAGTCTTTTTAAATTTATAAATGTATTATTTAGGTTTATATGAACTCTTTACCTATCTTAAAATTTTATTCCAATGAATTTATATCCTTAAGAGCTATGAATTTTTGTTTTGACTAAACCCACAGTTTATAAAGCAAGTAAATAGTTTGACCATAGAAGCTTTTTCTGAGTTGCTTGTTTTTATTCAGTGGCTCTAAAACACGTAGATTTAAATTTAAGAAACTAATTAACCTTATTAAGATGTTTAAATCGTAATTATGTTTTTGAACATATATGCTTATGTAATTCTCCATACACGTGCCTTAATGGTCTATGAGTGCTCATTTTATCTACCAAACCTAAAAGATCTCATATAGTATTAAAAACCTTAAAATACATTTTTTCACTAATAGAGTTTAAAATGAGTTTATTTTTATATTCATGATATTTATATGTATTGAGGCCTCAAATTTCTTAGAGTAGACTACTTTGCTTGTAGGTCTATAGGGCTCTTGCATGTTGATCTCTAAATCTAGTCTAATTTAGCTAAATTATTGACCTCTTTATAGAATTTGAAACTAAATAAAGGATATTTCATGTTTAGACTCAGTTATATACACATTTATTAACACTTATTGTACCCAATGCTTGAAAATTTCCTGCATTACTCAAGCTAGCCTATAGGTATTTATTAGATGTCAGGATGGCCCCTTTTGAAATGTAAACCCTTTAAATATAAAAGTTTACAATTTTATGTCCATGAAATCCATATAAAGTTTCCTCAATTAGGTATAAAGAGCCTTCATGTCTACACTTATCACAAGAGACAAGAGCCCTTGATAAGTCTACACACAGGGCTATGTCAGCAAGTTTTAGGCCTACAGGTCCAAAATTATTTCTCTAACCTTGTAACCTTATCCCATATACCTTTAAAATCACATGAGGATTATGATAGGTATTTGAAAAATATGAGATAATTATGTCCATGCTTCACACCTTCATGACTTCTCATGCCATCATCATCCTAAGAGGCTTATTGGTGGTAGTGATTCTGACTGTAGGTGCTCATTGGAGGGTCTTATCTATATTTTAAAGTTTATAATATTATACACATATTAATGAGATAATTTAATTAATCTCATAACATTTTGATATTTCATTGTCCTCCTTTGACCCTTTGTAACTTATTATCATCCTACATCTTAACGAGCATACACATTCTACCTATACATCTGTTTAGGTTTTTTTGAGGATTAAGTCTTGAAATATACTTCTTCCATTAATTACGGCCCTCATAAAATTTTAAAGATGCTAAATGTTACTCAATTTTAGGTTGTAAATATAAATTTGATGCACATTTAAACACAATTTGTCCTACAATGCATTACTATAGGACTACAAACCTGTAGGTCTATATTCCTCATGGGTTTGACGTTTAGTTGGTGCAAGATTGATCTCATAAAAATTTGAAATATCTTTCCATTACCTCCTCACATATATAATGAGTTAAAAACCATCATACACCTCTAAATAATGTAATACAAGACTCTTAAAAATCACTTTTATGCAAATAACCTTCACATAGTCTTCAAAGTAGGAAAACACTACATATTCTTTGAAGAGAATGATATTGGAGTAAATAAATTTATAATAATTAATTTAGATATATATAATTATTATGAGTGAAATTTTATGCTAAAAGTTCATACACATTTCTTAATGTTTAGAAACCCTAAAACAAACTAAAAGCCTTGATAGTCATCTTACAAATTATGTAAAAGAAGAGATTTCTTGCCAACTTAGACTCATACATGCCAATTTTGACTTGGATAAGCACATTAAACGTCTAAATATACCTTATATACCTTGTATAATATATTACATGCTTAAAACCAATTCAAAACTATCATTTTAAGGAGAAAATGTTAGCCTATGGTGTTTACTAGTTGTTTTTTACTACCCTACCTTCTTAATGATTATTCAAAAATGAGGTCACACCAATATAACAACCATTAAAATATATTTGAATCTCATTATGACCCAATCCTCTAGAAAACATCTCACATATTGCCTCTATCCCCTTTGACTATACTAAGCACTTAAAATCTACCTTTATGAGCTTGTGAATGGAGAGATAGATAAAAGGAAGGATTTTTTTCACTTTGATTACCTGTACCTATGATTAAAACATGTATTTTAACTATATAATATGAAATCATAAAAATGAAATGTTTCACCTAGAATCAAATATCCTATTTTCATATAAGTGCTTTAAACTACCCTTTTAGAGTGATTTCCTATAAAACTAAACTGATATGACATCCATAACATACATGGAAGTTATAAAACTCTTTCAAGAACATGTACAAGTTTTTTGTAATGGATATTTCAATTTTTACATAGGTGGGAATTAGTTATATGCATTTTGGTTTGCATAAAACATTACCTTAAAGTTTGTAAAATAACATTAATCCCTCAAATGAAGTGTGAAACATTTATAAAAGGTGGTGAAGGCATGGGATGAAATTTATGGATACCTAATAACATATGACACCATGTTAACCCACCTTTTTCTTACAATGATATGATTAGGCTTATTCAAGGCCAAAACAATCATTACCTTAAACTTGTCAAATTAATTTTAAATTTTGTTAATAAAACTTTAGAAAGGATATTGTAAGAATTTACAAGGTAAAAATTGATAAGATAAACGTTATTTGGATGCGAATATCAATTTTATACCTATAGGGTTTGATATTTTAACCTTGTGGTAAAAAATGATCAAGAATTATTTTCTCAAAATTTTATCATTGCAGGCATAATAATGGTATTCCATATTGAAAGATCAAATATTTTATTCGAGATCACCGTTTCTAACATAAATTATGGACATGGGTGTAACAAACCTAGTTTGAAAAGGGTGAAAATATACTTTAAGTGCAAGATCATTATGTAAAGGATATAAACCCTTTTTTTAAATATTGGTAGCCTTTTATTCTAAATTTTTATAACTTGAAAAGAAGATATTTCATTTTGGACCCATTTGAATTAATATTAGATAGCTAAAAATTCACTAAAGGGGATGTAAACATTGTTTGAGTTGATATAAGTATTGAAATAGGTATTCTAGTTGAAGCATTCCATATCCCAATCTTAAATGTAGTAATAAGATTTTGGTCCTCAGGGAATGATGGTTTGAAAAAATAATATGTTCACCTACTAGATGTAATAATTGATGACGTGCTCAAGAAGAGGGACAAGACATTTTTGTCTTTCTATTTTTTTTTCCAATATTTTTTTGATGATCTTAATAATATCCTTAGGATGTTAAGGAATTTATGTTGGTAAAATATAGTAATAATTTTTGTTTTCTCTTGGTATATTTATGCATTCTCATTTTTTACATTAGATTCTTTATTTCTATGTTTAAAATTATATTCTATGTTAAATTCTTCAAAATTTTGTTAATTTTGTTCATTAGCATTCTTATCAGGTACATGATTTGATACTTCATTAGTTTGAGTGATCTTATGTGGTCAAAGAAGATGCTCCAAGTGTTAAATAAAACCACCACCTTATATAAGGCTATGCCTAAGTTAGATACATATAATATAAAATATATAAAAAAATAGAAATAAAAAACCTCAGGAGGTTGAATAACTAAGGGCAAATTAGGATTGTCATAAAGAGATATAGAGTTCACGTTCACCAATTTTTTAAACCTAAATTGAGATATGTGGGATATGATTAAAAATATATATATGGTCTCAAGCACAAGGGTTAAAGACTACTTTAAATAAGACCAATTAATTACAAACCTAGATAAATTAATATTTAAAATTATAATAAGAAGATATGATAAATATATAAATTATTTTTTTTGAAAGATGTTCAATTTAATAAACTACCGAAAAGAAATGATACATAGATGGGTTTATTATGTAGAAGTAGAAATGGACTTCAAACAAGTATAAAGTAATCATGATCAGTATTCTATAACAATTGTCAGAGTATGTAAATTTTAATTTTGTATCAAGGGATATTAATATCAGATATGGACAATACCATTGATACTAGTGTCCATCTATGATGTAGGTGTCCAATGTAGAATCATAAATATGACTAAATGTAGCTAGGCATGCTTTTATAGGTTTTATATTTTTTAGAGGTACAAGCCACTAAGAGGGGACTGGGTAAATCAATGGTGGAAAATAGTCCAATTTAATTGTAATTCCTTCAAACCCTTAATCATTCAATACATACATTCATGGAGCATATACATCATTCATATCAATGAACAAGAGAGACAATGCAAGATCAATTACATAACACATGACATAAGTAGGAAACCCTCTTAGGGGAGAAAAACACCTAGAAACTATAATTGGAATACTATCCTATAATAACAAGAACTAATTTAGACCAACAATAGACTAATCAAGGAAATGCCATCCATTATTTTACTGAGACTGCAATCCCATAAAGAGCTACTAAACCTGTCTAGTTAAGCTACTAGAAAAACTAGACCTTTAAAAAATTTCACCTTTCAAGGAGGATTAAAATCTCTAGATGTTGATCAGTAATAATAACACCTATGAATAGAACAAACCCTAAACACTAATTCCATACCAATTTGATGGAGATATAATATATATAATCTCTATTCAAATCTATACATTCTCTCTCTCTAGTCCTTCTCAATGAATTGAAAGCCACCTTTTAGATCACTCTATACTTATAAACAAATATATCACAACATTAATAATATAACCAGATGGTCATACACACAATCAAAGATTTGATCTTCCTCTTAGATTAACCACTGAATTCACACAAACATTCCTTATTCTTTGTTTCTCCTCAACCTATAAGAGAACTATTTAGACACTAGAAATATGACCTATAGGTCATATAGATAGTCCTCAATCTATTATTCTCATCACCTTAACCATTGGGCACACTCACTATTTTCATTTCTCTTCTTCAATTAATACTCCACTCCCTCAATCCTAGAAACACTTTCCTTTAATTTCACTATTTATAGAGTCATAATCAAAATCAATTCTTTGGTCAGCCATTAGATATGCCTTAACCATTAAGGATTATCTCACACCAAAACATGTCTTAATACAATCTATAAATGTTGGCCATAGCATTCATGGGTTACCCTTAAGTAACCACCCATTTCAATTAGGCCTATAGATGAGCCTCATGGAGTCTACAAAACTCCCCAATAACTAATTAATCATGAAACATCCAAACAATATCGAAACAAGCTCAATCAACCTTCTCGAGTTCTTAACAAATGAACATCGAACATACAGTAAACTTCAAAGCACCATAATTTTAATTTTAAGAAATATTAAAAATTCTAATAATGTTCATTAGAATTTTCATTGAGTCTGATACAACTTCTTCTTTTACATCATCAGGAAATTCATCCTAGATTAAAGGATATAGCCATAATATAGAGCACTAGTTTTTCCCTTTGTAAATTTTAATATTCAAATTCAAATGGTCAAAGTTAAACATCGATCATATTTATATCATCTCATGAACTCATTTATTATATTAAACATAAAACATTAATATTATTTGAATTTCATTTACGTTTAACATCATTAAACAACTGTCACATTGACTACTTTGACTGCACTCATGTTGTTAAATCAATCCATATAGTTACACGTGAACCATTCAATGATTATCCTTTACCTTTACTCAATGTTAAACATTGAATACTTATTTTCATATCATTACTTAACAATATTTTTTAGTAAACATGCTCCATTGATCACCTCAATATTTGTGCAAACTTTACCTAGTGTAAAATTAACTATGTATGGGAATACTTGTAATATGTCTGAGAAGCTAGCTTTGAACCTCAATAACTCTTGTTATGCTTAAATAAATTTAATAAAATTTAAACCATAATATAAAATTTAAAATGGTAACATATTCATGTATTAACCTGATCCTATAACCTTCACATGTGAAATATATAATGACATTAATCTACTCATTCATATTTTCTTCCACAAAGACAACTATGTCTAGAACTACCTGGAAGGCCAACTTTGCATATGCATATATTTTGATGTGATTCATCATGTGACATAAAATTTAGATCATATAAATGAATCAAAAAATTTAAAAAACACATATTATTGACTTCTCTTGATACCTTCATGTATTTGAAATATAACACCACCAAAATGTCTACTCAATTTTTCTTGCTACAATGCAAATTTGGCTAAGTATGGGAAAACACTATCAAATTGCCTAGAAGCCCAAATTTTCACTTGTATATACTATGTTACACTTTAATTCATGAACTTAAGTTTATCATATATAAACTAGACAAAAATTTTAACACAACCATTTGACCAACTCCCCTTAACTCATCCACATGTGGCAATGGTGAAGTCAGCAAATTGCCTACTTAGATTTTTTTCCTCTAGACCCAAAATGTCTAGATGAAAACAATGATCAACTAGAAGAAATACACTCATTCAAAAAATAAATCAAATAATATAAAACCTATTATATTACCCCTTACACATTATCAATACTTGAAACTCATCCCCAATCATCTCTAAATAGTCAAACTCTGAAGATCAACAAAGCCTACTTTAAGCATACTAGGATAAGCATATTTCACAATTTATCATTATCACTTAAGCTATTAAGCCACATCATCCACTCACTAGGATGCCTCCATGACATCATCATGACCTTATTAAAAACTCTCCAATACCATTTTCATTTTTATGATATATTTTGATAAATAATACAAATATTATATCTTATCCAATTAATCAAACTCTAGAACCTCACCCTTAGAATGAGTTTACAAAAAATGGGTTAGTGGGATAATAGTTTTTAGATAACATTGATGAATCATATGTCAATAAGTGTTTCTTACATAAACATTAATCCAAGGAGGGTCTTAAACTTATGTAGTTATCTCTATGTGTGAGAATGTTTTTGCATAAGGTTACAATATAATATATGAAGATGAATATAGTGATCTAGCTTGTAGATTCAAAATTACGCCTCATGGGGTTATACTTGAATTATTTAGACCTTTTTTATGAGAGTTCCTATTATGAATCAAAGTTTAACCATTTTGAAGGTAATTTAATCCTTTTAAATTTGATGTAACAGGGAAACATTTCAAGGTTATGGGCACCCTATTAGAGAGGTGAATCTCTAGGATAGAGGTCTAGTTCCCCTTAATGAATCACTTAGGTTTAAACATTAATCTACCGCTTACTACTAAAATGGAAATAAACATATTATAATAAGGGTGATATAAAAAATATGATTTGACCACTACTAACCAGTTGCAAATGCACTTCAAACATGAGACTAAACTACACGTAACACTAATCTAAATCTACCTCACTACAATAATGATTCCCTTGAAGCTTATGAATAATGCTTGGGCCATGACATGATACTTTTGAAAATACTACTCAATGAATACAAACACCTCACTCAGACACTTCACAACTCTTGAAAAAAGGATTGTAGACTGAACATGAATGTTAGAAAGGACAAACGTGCCCAAGAAACAAGACTATTACTTAACAAGATCAAATATTCAAGAATGCATATTGAAAATAGTTGATGATCAAGGTTAAAACACAAGTTTATCATTACTTGGAGTCCTAAAAATTTGTAGGGCTTCTCTATACCTAGGTGAAGGATACCAACTTATCCTTTTAAGACTAAATATATATAGAAATGTGAGAGAAAAGGAGAGAAGGTAATATGAGAGAGATATGATAAGTGTCTCATGAGTTACAAGTAAAAACTAGGTATAAAACCACCCCATTGGGTCTTCAAGGAACATTTTTGGTCTCCTAAAAATGGTCTTCTGCTCCAAGTGGCATGGAAGTTTCAAACCTATTTTGACACCTTATATCCAAAATTCCCCTTTGCCTTAGCTTGAAAATATACAAATGGTCTTATTTATGATTAGGTCATGTTAAGTTACATCCTTTCTATTATTGACACTTTTCAACTAATATCTAAAGATTCGCCTTGATACATCACTTCACTCTCTTTCTAGGTGTTTTAATGTCTCTTTGTCTCACTACACCACTCTTGCTTACAAGTTTCAAAACTTGATTTCAAATTATAAAATGAATTATCTCTCCATGGATGGTATACTAACATCTTATCAAACCCACAATAACTCATTTAGATTCCTTAAACTATCCTTAATAATATATTTTTCACCAAAAGGCCTCTTTTGGTCTTATTCCTTATAGACATTAAAATGTGTAAACCTCATTATCCATGGAAGTGTACAAAGGTTATTATGAAAATGAGTACAAATGTTAAGAATTAGTATGTATCTACATCTCCATACATAATTTTAGGTCTTGAATCTATGTGGAAGTGTCCTTTTTAGACATTCTCTCTCCTTAATTAGGCATCCTTGCTTAGAAATTGAATTTTGGCTCTATAGGCTTCCCACATGTGTGCAACCTCAAAAAAACTTGTGTTTTAGTTTAAATAGCTATTTATTATATTCCATTTCAAATTTAAACTCATAACACTTTGTACTAACCTCCCAAGCATGCTTTTGACAACCTTCTCTATCCCTTTTTCCATGCATTGTACCTTCACATGTGCCAACCAATGGAATAGGAAGGCACTCAATGGATATTTAAATGTCATCCATGTTTTATTGAGGTTAAATCAATCCATAAAAATGTATTAGAGTGATCTTATCTCTCATCAGGTTACTTTTGACCTCTTTGGTAGCTTGAAATCAACTTCAATCTTTAAGGATTGCTCATAGATATCAAGGATATAACTATCATCCTAATGCTACAAGTTACAAGTATACCTAAATCTCTTTATAATCCCAAGGTCCCATGCAGTCTCTTCATATTTTACTCAGTAAGAGAAGGTGACCTCTCATGCTGGTAGAATACTTTTTTTTTATGTCAAGGAGGGTTGAGGCCTATAAGTGGTGATTTGAGTTTGGTTTCAAGTTTCCAATCAGCTAATTACATATGTGACATCCACCTTGGATTTATCCTATGATTATATTGTCACATTTATTTTCTAACCCTACTATATCCTTCATCAACTCATGTTAGGCTTTAACAATCAATCAATGTTATTAACCCTTGTTAATCATGTTTACTTCATTTTCTCCACTATCAAAGGGTTAAAAACTTCATGGAATGCTTATTCAATATAATAACACTTCCTCAGATCCCTCATATTCTTTTATTATCCTCAATAGACCAAATCCTCAGAATCTTTGACCTTCTTCACCATTTCTCACAATATTTTTAGGGATATTGTGTGTGTGTGTGTGTGTGTGTGTGTGTGTGTGTGTGTGTGTATGTGTGTGTGTGTGTGTGTGTGTGTGTGTGTGTGTGTGTGTGTGTGTGTGTGTGTGTGTGTGTGTGTGTGTGTGTATATGTATATGTATCTATATATGTATATGTATATGTATGTATGTATGTATATATATATATATATGTATGTATGTATATGTATATGTATATGTATATGTATATGTATATGCACATATACGTATACATATACATATACATATACATACATACATATATACATATATATATATACATACGTATATGTATATATATATATGTGTGTGTGTGTGTGTGTGTGTGTGTGTGTGTATGTATATATATGTATATGTATACATATAGCTATATATATATATATATATATATATATAAACATACATATATATATATATATATATATGTTATATACATATACATATATATGTATATATATATATGTATATACATATGTATATATATATATACATACATATATATATATATATATATAATATGTCTGTGTGTGTCTCTGTGTGTGTGTGTATGTATATGTATATATATATTTTCAATGATTTTCCCTCTTTCAAATTATTTTATCCTCAAAACAATCAGGTTTCTTGACAATGATAATGTAGGTGGGCCTGTTACTCTCACTGAATATAGATGCAGGGGCTTAAATGATTTTATCTTTGATCATCTTCTCTTTGAACTATCCTTTAGATCAGTTAGACTTTTAATGACCTCTTGAACCTGATATCTAATCCATGTTAGCCTCTAACTCTCCTTTTATATGTGTTATGACTTTTCGTTAGGCTCAACACTAGCCTAACCTTTTTACAAGACCTTTAATTATCCATTGAGGGAGTCTTACTACATTTGAGGGATTTTAGGACATTTCTATAACATTAAACATTTCAATAATTTTTTTTATATCATTAATAGTGTAATACCTTCTCAACTTGTCAAAAAATGTATACTTCACAACATACACCTATTCATTGACTATTTACGATTGGCTATAGGTGTTCATTAGGAGAATGGTTTGGACATGAGATATTGAAACTAGTTTATCCACTCCATCACATACCTATGAAAGTAGTCCAACTTCTTTGGAATATCTTTATCATTCTACTATAGGTCTTATTGAATTTTCATATCATTTTATAAACTTTCTTATGCTTATCTTTGTCTATTGAACTGTGTATCAATACCAAAGCATGTATGATTTCTATCATATAACAATAATTGATTTTAAAACACTAATTTTAAATAATTCATATATCATGTTTATAACCAATTCTTCCTTCCATGGCAATTAGTTTTTTTTTCAAGAATGATGACTTACATGTTTAGGACATGTAGGTCTATCCTTTAATTATAGAGAATTATAAGAACAACTTAATAGATACATGTAACTTTAAGTTCAATCAACTAATTTTCAACTACCTATCACCTTCTCAACAAACATATAAACTTGTGACTAAATATTATACCACATCAAACATATCCATTCACATGTACAAACTCTGTATATAGTCAATTACTATAAAAATCCTATGTATTGAGAGTTTGATCTCTTTAATCATTCATGGTTCTTGATTAGTACATAGGATTATAAAAAGGTCAATTGAATGTTTTAATAGTAAATCAAGGTATTTCTACTATTTGAAAACTTTGAACCTAGATCTTAGACCCCATGAATGTTCACTTACATGTTTGTAGACCTATGAGTGACTGAAACACTTTATAGCCTTTTTTGAGAGTACAATTTGATCTTAATTATAATTACCTTAAATTCAAACCTTATCGATAGAATTTAGGATTCATCACTAGTTTCTTATTTTCATTCAGGATAAACATGGTATTCAGACATGTAAAATGCCATTTATGCACATACCATGATTTTCAAAGAGTAATACACTTGGATAATGCATACACAAATCACATTCCAATGAAAATCACATGGATCTTATGCAATTTAGGGATTGTCCATGAAATATGAGGTAGTTATAAATATTGAAGGTGAAAAACATCACAAACAAACCAAAATAAACTTCCAGTAGGATGATATACTCACACACTTGAGACACCTTTCTCCTTTGAAGAAAACACCTCATGAATTTGAATTTATTAATGAAAATAACATGAAATGTTAAATTTTATCTTGTGAAATCACTCCATAAAACCATTCTCCTCGATCAAATTCTTGCATGAAGAAACAAGATCAAAACTAGACCCTGATTGAATGGAAAATGCATAGTGACATATTGTCACTCTTGTTAATCATTAATAAATAAGAGGGGATAGATATGAATACTATTAATTTAGAATCAAATATTTCTAAGAACCCCTTCTCTCAAAAATAATTTAGGACTCATATACTCTCTCTCTTATATCCGTACAATCCACTTGAACTTTGCCTTTCTAAGCTTATGAAAGAAGTGATGGAGGAAGAGAGTGTCTAATCCACTTTCCTTAGATTACATTTATCAGATGCTTTTTTTTTCAATTTTGGAATCACTATTTATATATTGATTCTATTTTCACTTCCAATATTGAGGTCAAGTCTTGGTAGGCAAAAATTTGCTAGATGAAGATGAAAACACATCATTAACACTAACATAATCCAGATTCTTTCTTAATATGATATGATTTTACCATTATGTTATATTTTTAAAGAAAATTATAAATTTTATTTTTTGTAACTCTTCAATAAACCATCTAATATTAATTTTTTTATCCTTGAGGGCTTCATAAATAGAAACACTAGGCATTTTTGATTGAATATTAATAAAAATAACATAAAGACAAGATTTGTGAGGGATACAAGAGTGAGGAAGGACATATTGATTTATTTTACATTATAGGGTTTCTCAAAATACCTCTTGGGATAATGCAAACATAGACCTTATTATAGGGATGGTATCTATCTATTTAACCCTAAATTGAGATATATTATATAAGGTTAAGAATATATAAATAGTTAAAACACAATGATGATAAACTAATATATAAAAGGACAATTAATTCAAAAATAAAATAAATGAATATTTATTAATATAACACTGAGAAATGTTAAATATAAAAACTGAAAAATTAAAAAAATGTTTAATTTATTACAATACGAATGATCAATGATACTTATATATGTTTAATATGTAAATATATATATAGAATAGATATATGTATAAAGTATGTAGGGTAAATATTATGTATTAGTTATTAGAATATGGAAATTATAATTGTGTAGCTGTGGATACTATTGTCAGATTTGGATGCTATCATCAATGCTAGTGCCTAGTTTAGACTTAGGTATCTAGTAAGGAATAATAGTTAGATATTGATGTGAATAATATGCTATGGGTTTTATATTTTATTTTTGATTATATATTCATATCTCATATACAATTTTTCACCCTTTGATAATTTATCAAATCCTAGCTCTTCACCCATATAATGAGTTAGCTCAAAATGTATATGTAGGATCATAGTGTCAGGCTAACCTCAATGACCTCTCCATTGTTGAGTACTACCTATATATCCAATAATCTAATGAGGACCTTTCAATTATGTATTTATCCCTTATGTGTAGGAATACGTGCACACAAGGGTCCTATAAAATATATAAATATGGATGGAGTAATGCAACTCATAACTTTAAAAGTATCATTAATTAGTTGTTTATTGAATGTTTTACACAATTTTTATTGATTGTATGATTTATAAATAAATAGTGTTGAATATGGCATAATAAATATATTATGTGATCGATCGAATTAGATTTCATATGGCATAATAAATTTATTATGTGACTGATCGGATGAGATTTGATAGGTTCTTACTTGGTATTTTCTCGATTAGAAGGCTTATATTTATATTTATAGCACAAATTTTGAAAACTAAACCTGGTGAGGTTAAATTACTTAATCACTTAAACCTATAAAATGAACCAATTATTTAAATAAGAAAGGATCAATAGTAGTACATTCTAATGTAATTAATGCATCTTGGTGAGTAGTATAATTACTAATTTTTTGAAATTTTTATGTAATAGGATGGAATATGCACCTATATTATGTAATAGCTAGAGTATATGTTTCATAAATATGAAAACATCTATGTAAAATCCATTAAAAGTTGGTACAACATATAGGATTCAGAACTAAGTGTATATTTACATCATGAAATAGAATTGGAGATTGTGAAAATGTAGAGGTCATTTATTTATAACATTCCCCCACTAAAATCTAAAGAATGAATAATTTTTTAAGTGTAGAGGTCATGAATCTATGTTATATCCCCACGAAAATTTGAAAAGTGTGATAAATGTGGAGATCATGCATCTATGATATACCCCTCTTCTAAGGTAAGTGAAATAGAATATGGTAGGTACCTTACCTCAAAAGGATAAATACTAGTAGCATAAGGGACATTCATTTTGATCTATGATTAAAATTATATTAGACACCCAAGCAAGCTATAGATTAGGTGGATGGGCCCATACATCATCTAAAAAAATTTAGAGACTAGTGCATGTAAACTATGCACATTGTTAGGTGAAATTCTCCTTGGGTATTTCAAAGGAAACTAATTGAAGTTATATTGGCAATAGGGTGATGTTTAAACCATGAGATACTAAATTTTTTATCATAATAAGGATACTTTGATTGACTATAATAAATCTTAGTGCATCTCAAAAAGTTCATTTTGGTGAGATAAGTGAATAAGCAGTTCATCATGGCTACCATTTAGAATGGTTCTAGCACTTCCATGCATAATTTTAGTTGGGTGAGTCAAGCATGGACACTCTTCAATAACTTAAGGCTAGACATCTAAGTTATGGGCACGTGAAGTTTGGTAGAGTTAGACATAAAACACACTAGATCTTCATGCACAAGATTTAAGAAGTGAGGCATCTTTAGGCCTATAAAATGGCTAGTTCTACACTTCCAAGCATAATATAAGGTAAATGAGTTGATCAAGGCTATTTTCTAATCACCTATGCAATTCACATAAGTATTCAGGTGTATGTAAGTCACTAGAATTAGATAAAATGTAAACTAATAGTGTCACACAAGATAAAGTGAAGATGCACAACATGACCATGCTTAAGAGAGTAGATGAGAATGTCGCACTGGAGGACCAGCACAAGGGATTTGTATGGTGTAGAAAAGGTCAAAAAAGTAATATGAAATCATAGTAAAATTTAACAAAATAGACAAGTCTGCTTGAAATAGAATTATAGCAAAAAATTTAAATGAGATCAAGAAGGCTAAATTACACACATGTGAGGCACTACACCTAGTTACCATATTAAAGGTGAAGGTCGTGCCAAGAGAATAGCACATAGGATAATATCATCAGGATAGTTGACATCCACCCAAAGTGAGGTGTAAAGTGACTGTTTGAACTACATGTCACTTCATCAAAAAGTCATTAGAAGTTAATGAGGCAAAATTGGAGGCACGAAGATCTACATTAAATGCACACATAAGAAAATATTTTTGTATATTTTATGAGGTGTAACAAATCCAAAGGATTTTAGGAACTATGATTCCATTAATCAACTATAATTAAGGTGGTAGATGAGATTATAAGTATAAATCCATGGAAGATTAACTTCATCTAGTTATAAACTTGTGTTAATTTTAATTTTGAATAGAAAAATAGAGAAAGAAACAAACTAGAGAGCTTAACCATGGAAACCCTATTACAGTGAGACCCTAAGCACCCCTAGATGCCAAAATCAAACTATTGTATAGAGAAATAAATTGTGTTCCCTTTGAGAATGATATAGGAAAGAGAAAGGGGAAATATTTGAGCAAATAACTAGGTAGTTAAAGACTAAAGTGATGCCAAGGCCACTATTTATAACCTACAAAGCTTGAGAGATAAACATATAGTTGATAGCCTTATTATTGTATGAAGTACCAATAAAGATTGAAGGCTTCAACAAGATTAACAGACTAAGGTTCAACACTATTAGATTTAAAATGCATAAAAAGAGGATGATTTTGAACTCATCGAAGGCATAAAAGTATTCCAAGAGAGTGTGACTATCAATAGAAGCAACCACTAAAAAAACTATAACATCACTAGTATAAGGAGTGAACATCACCCAAATCGACCCAAAGGTGCTCAAGAAAATGTTCTACCAAGACATGTAGTTCCCTAAGGAAGTTTTGATGGGAGAAAATTAGGTATCATTCATGCATAACTACCACCTTAAAGAATATAAGCATAGAACCTATAGTAATGCAAATGACCTGGTGCAAGACTTGATGGTAGACACAGGGGTGAAGACTATAGAAGGCACAACACTCTTTGATGTCTCAATCCAAGAAAAATTGATAGCCACTAGTGTGATGGAACTCTATGATTTTTCAAGTTTAAAAAATTCATAGGAACTTGTGTAGTTCCTCCTCTTGCATGTTTATATGGGTAGGTTCTATTTTATAGGAAGGTGCATGAGGATTTTAATAAACCTCATTAGTGTAATCACTAGACTCCCAAGCTCTAGCATTGACATCCACTAGATGATGGCAAATAATGTGGATGTTAAAAAGGACATAAAGATCCTAGGTTACTACAAAGGAGGCTTCATATTATTGATCAAGGGTACCAACAACCCTAGGATAAGGGTAGTTCCATGATTGGTGAGTTCCAAACTATGTCTAGGTAGTAGATGGGTAGATGTGACAAAAACTTACCTATTCATCACATACCTTATGGTATAGGGGATGAAAGTCAACTTCACCAAGTTCATCATAGAAAACATGATCAAGAACATGTTCGAATGTCACATGATGAAAAATACTTTTTGATGGAGTTTCATGTTGATCTTAATTATGATGGAGGATATTTTTGTGCCTTATGATGATGAAGATAACTTATGGGTATTCCCAATACATAATGACTCTTGAGTGCTGAAGTACCAAAACTTCACAAGGCCCCTACTTTCACCCCAAATTATAAACACCATGAGATAGGATGGTGTGCCAAATACATTGAAGCATTCAGTGAAGAATGGCACATCCTAGATAAACTCCCTCAATCTATTTTGAATGGAAACTTTCATCATCATGAAATACTTTAGTGTTGTTCAATTGGTGCTCATAGATGGGAATATTTTAGGTTGGCTAAAACTACCTTATGTATTTGATCAGATTCCTTTCAATCACTTATCTTAGAATTTTTCTTAAAATAGCAGTAGCCTTTTTTTCCTTTCTGGAATCACTAGTTATAGATTGATTCTATTTTGGATTCCCATATTGAGGTCAAGTCTTGTTAGGCAAAAATTTACTAGATGAAGATGCAAACACATGATTAACACTAACATAATCCAGATTCTTTCTTAATATGATATGATTTTACTGTTATGTTATCATTTAAAAAAATATATAACTTTTATTTTTTGCAACTCTTCAATAAACCATCTAAAATTAAATTTTTGATTCTTGAGGGCTTCATAAACTAAAACCCTGGGCATTTTTTATTAAATATGAATAAAAATAACATAAAGACAAGATTTGTGAGGTATATGAGGTTTAGGAAGGACATATTGATTATATTCATTTTACATTATAAGGTTTCTCAAAAAACCTCTTGGGATAATGCAAACATAGACTTTATTATAGGTATGGTATCTATCTATTTAACACTTAATTGAGATATATGATATAAGGTTAATAATATATAAATAGCTAAAACACAATGATGATAAAATAATATATAAAAGGAAAATTAAGTGAAAAATAAAATAAATGAATATTTATTAATATAATATTGAGAAATGTTAAATATAGAAACTAAAAAATTCAAAAAATGTTTAATTTATTAAAATACAAATGAGCAATGATACTTAACTATGTTTAATATATATATATATATATATATATGTATGTATGTATGTATGTATGTATGTATGTATGTATGTATGTATGTATGTATGTATGTATGTATGTATGTATGTATGTATGTATGTATGTATGAGTATTTATCCTATATACTTTATAAATACATACATACATACATACATACATATATATATATCTATATATATATATATATGTATGTATGTATGTATGTATGTATGTATGTATGTATGTATGTATAAAGTATATAGGATAAATATTATGTATTAGTTATCAGAATATGGAAACTATAATTGTGTTGTTGTGGATACTACTGTCAGATTTTGATGCTATCATCAACACTAGTGCCTAGTTTTGACTTAGGTATTTAGTGATGAATAATAGTTAGATATTGATGTGACTAATATGTTATGGGTTTTATATTTAATTTTTTATTATCTATTCATATCTTAGATACAAGTTTTTACCCTTTGATAATTGATCAAATCCTAGCTCTTCAACCTTAGAATGAGTTAGCTCAAAATGTATATGTAGGATCATAGTGTCAAACTAACCTCAATGACCTCTCCATTATTGAGTGCTACCTATATAGCCAATAATCTAATGAGGACCTTTCAATTATGTATTTATCCCTTATGTGTAGGAATACATGCACATAAGG
>JARHVA010003220.1:1957500-1987500 GCA_037957365.1 Torreya grandis | reverse complement strand
GTAATAGTTATTGAATTTATTTATTTGCAATTGGATTTGTCATAGTTTCTAACATTTTTTTATATATAAAAACATATTCATTTCTAGGTTCATTGGTGCCATGTTTGATATTTACAATTTGAGCATTTGACATCTTTTTGGTTATATTGTTAGTGAAATGAGATATAAATTAATCCACTATAGGTTTGAATTATCTTATTTATTGGATTTGTAAATCATAAAACCATCATAAATCATAGTCCTTTATAATCCTTATAAATACTTTTGATAGATAAAATTTTCAGCCATGGAAGATTTTTCAAGCCCTCCAAATTTGGGATAACATAGAGACAATCCAAGGTTTTGGGTGACCTTATGTGGATTGAATATATAATTTATTGGGATACATTAACTTGATGTATCACTTATATCCATTCAATAATATACCAAATTGTTAGGAAAAGGAATAAAAACCTACTCTAATAGAGGTGATGCACAAAAATAGTTTGACCACTACCAACCAAATACATGTACACATAAACCATTAGACTAACCTAAAACAAACACTACTCCTAATCCGACTCTCTACATCACCACTTCATTGTGGAAGTAGTGAAAGACGCTTAGGCTAGGAGTACTAATTAAGAGCTCATAGAATGAAAAATAATGAATAAACAACTCAATCAACCTTCACTGATCATAATACATACAAAAAAGCTTTAAAACTAAATATGAATGCTACAAAAGGAAACATACCAAGGAAGCTAACCTAATCACTTGATAACATAAAGTAGTTGAAAATAGTCAAAGGAGGAGGTAAACTATAATTTTACATTTGATGAAAGGATTTTAACATGGGTAGGTTTTTTCCATACCTAGGTGGATGATACATTGATAGCCTATTAAGGTTGAATTTATAAATAAGTGAGAGAGAAGACGAGAGAAGGGTATAGGAGAGAGAGATTAGGAGTGTCTACAAAGATACTTAAAAATAAGGATTTATGAAACAATCCCATTAGGGATAAAATTCTATGTGTTTCTCTCTTGAATATGCTTTCCTCTTTTGAGTGGCATAGGATTTTTAAACTTGGATTGACACCTTGATCTTCCTCTTAAAAATTACCCTTTATCTTGGCTTGTGAGATAACAATTGGCCTAATTAATTACCAAGTCATGTTTAACTAATATCTCCCTACCATTTGACACTTTGAAATTGTTTAGGAAACTATTAAAATTCTTGTTTCAATGATGATTACACCTCTAAGGTGTCTTCAAAACATCTTGGCCCTACTATGCCTATCTTTGTTTCTGAGTGTCAAATATTAAATTTTCCTTCATAAATATAATTATTCTTTATGAAAGGAATATTAAAATCATAAAATACCTAAATAAACTCATTTGGAGGCCTTGAACTATCTTTGAGACTTCATATTGTACATAAAGCTCTTACCAACACTCATTTTATTATAGCACTTAAAACATGTAAACATCCTTGTGTAGAATAGTTTATGATGTTTAATATGGAAATAAAGATATATTTGAGTACCCATTATACCCTTACAATTCCATGCCAAATTTAATGATCTGAATGTGAGTTTAAGTGTCCTTTCTCACCTAATCTCTCTCCCTAATTAGCCCTCAATTATGCCTCCATGCCTAAAAATTGATTCTTTTCTCAAATTTCCCTCCACTCATATGAAAATTAGGAAATGCGTTTGATTAAATTTAAACATATAAATTCCACTCTCCATTACAATTTTTAGATCATGAAACCTTGTACAGATATGTGAACCATGAAATTACTATAACTCTAGCCTAGGTGCTTGTGCATGCTCAAGAGACCTTTGAAGTAGTTTTTAGATAATTTTTTTGGGTATAATGATTATAATAAGTTTATTTAGGTTTAAAAAAACATAATAAAATTTAATATATCTAATATAGGTCTCTTTTTGGACTCCATAAGTTTGCATATAGGCTTCTTAGTTAGTAAAATGATGCATTTCTTCTTTCTTTCCCAACTTGATGACTTGCAAACCTTATATAAATTATTAAGAGGAATAAATATATGTTTTAATTGTTTTAAAACCCTTTAGAAGTATTTTTATACCTGTTCCATTTATTTTGAATCCAATCCATACCTTGCTTCTTCACACACAAGCCTATAACCAAGCTCATTAGGCCAATTCAGTAAAAATCCCTTGAGTACATGTTGTACATGCCAACCAAAGGTTGAATATAATGTAAATAATAAATTTTAGGTTTTAATCATTCAATATGAATGAATTTCAAGTTATTTTATTTCTATTGGGTCATCAGGGAGTGTGTTGGCAGCTTGTGAGTGCTTAAGAGTCTTAGCAATGATTCATAAATATGAGGCCACTAACTTGAGAATAAATGCATAAATTTTTGATGAAATGAACCTTGATAACCACACATAAGATATTTTTTCACCATAAATCCTATTCTCAAATATCTAAACAAAATTTAGTGCCTCTCAAATGGCTGAGTATGCATTATGTGAGGTCAAGAGAGAGTTGAGCCCTAAATATGGTGTTTTGAAGTTTGTTTAAATTTACAAATGTATTATTTAGGTTTATATGAAATATTTAAATATCTTGAAATTTTAATCCAATGAATTTATATCCTTAAGAGCTATGAATTTTTGTTTAGACTAAGCCCACGGTTTATAAAGCAACTGACTAGTTTGACCGTAGAAGCTTTTTTTGAGTTGTTTGCTACTATTCAGTGGCTCTAAAACATGTAGATTTAAATTTAAGCACATAATTAACATTATTAATACCTTTCAATCATAATTATGTTTTTGAACTTGTAGTCTTATGTAATTCTTCATACACATGCCTCAATGGTCTATGAGTGCTCATTTTATCTACAAAACCTAAAAGAGCTCATACAGTATTAAAAACCTTAAAATACATTTTTCAATAATAGATTTTAAAATTATTTTATTTTTGTCTTCATGATATTTATATGTATTGAGGCCTCAAACTTCTTAGAGTAGACTACTTTACTTGTAGGTTTGTAGGTCTCTTGCACATTGATCTTTAAATTTAGTCTACTTTAGCTAAAGTATTGACCTCTTTATAGAATTTGAAACTAAATAAAGGATATTTCATGTTTAGACTCATTTATATAAACATTTATAAACACTTATTGTACCCAATTCTTGAAAATGGCTTGCATTACTCAAGTTAGACTATAGGTATTTGTTAGATGCTAGGATGGCCCCTTTTGAAATGTAAACCCTTTATAAATAAAATTTGACACACTTTATGTCCAAAAAATCCATATAAATTTTCCTCAATTAGGTATAAATATCCTTCATGTCTACACTTATCACAAGACACAATATTCCTTGATAAGTCTAAACATAGGGCTGTGTGACTAAGTTTTAGGCCTACAGGTCCAAAATTATTTCTCTAACCTTGAAACCTGATCCCATCAACCTTGAACATCACATGAGGATTATGATAGGTATTTAAAAAATATGATGGAATTATCTCCATGCGTCACATCTTCATGATTTCTCATGCCATCATCATCTTAAGAGGCCTATAGGTGGTAGTGATTCTATGACTATAGGTGCTCATTACAGGGTCTTATCTAGATTTTAGAGTTTACAATATTATACACATATTAATGAGATACATAAATGATTCTTATTTCATGTTGAGAGTTCATTGTCCTCCTTTGACCCTTTGTAACTTTTTATCATCTTACATCTTAACGAGCATACACATTCTGCCTATAGGCCTATTTAGGTTTTTTTTAGCATTAATTCTTGAAATATAATTCCTCAATTAGTCACGGCCCTCATAAAATTTTAGAGACACTAAATTTTACTCAATTTTAGGTTCTCAATTTAAATTTGATGCACTTTTAAACATAATTTTTCCTAGAATGCATGACTACAAGACTACAGACCTGTGGGTCTATATTCCTCATGGGTATGACCTTTAGTTGGTGCAAGCTTGATTTCATATAACTTTGAATTATCTCTCCATGACCTCCTAACCTATATTATGAGTTAAAAACCATCATAAACCTCTAAATAATTTAATATAAGACACTCTTAAAATCACTTTTATGTAAATAACCTTCACATAGTCTTCAAAGTAGGAAACCACTACATATTCTTTGGAGAGAATGGTATTGGAGTGAAGTAATGGAGAATAATTAATGGAGATATAGAGAATTATTATTAGTTAAATTTTATGGTAAAGGTTCATACACATTCCTTAATGTTTGGAAACTCTAAAACAAACTAAAATCCTTGATGGTCATATTGCAAACTATGTAAAAGAAGAGAATTCTTGCCAAATTAGACTCATACATGCCAATTTTTACTTGTATAAGCACATTAAATGTCTAAATAGACCTTATATACCTTATATAATATATTACATGCTTAAAACCAATTCAAAACTATCATTTTAAGGAGAAAAAGTGAACCTGTGGGGTTTACTAGTTGTTTTTTACTACCCTACCTTCATAATGATTGTCAAAAAATGATGTAACACCAATATAAAAACAATTAAACTATATTTGAATCTCATTATGACCCACTCTTCTATAAAACATCTCACATCTTGCCTTTATCCCCTTTGTCTATAGTAAACACTTAACATCTACCTTTGTGAGCTTTTGAATCGAGAGATGGAGAGAAGGAAGCATTTTTTACACTTTGAAGACCTGTACTTATGATTATAACATGTATTTTACCTATATAATCTGAAATCACAAAAATTAAATGTTTTCACCTAGAATCGAATCTCTTATTTTCATATAAGTGCTTTAAACTGCCCGTTTAGAGTGATTTCCTAAAAAAATGAAGTGATATGACATCCATAACATACATGGAAGTTATAAAACTCTTTAAAGAACATGTACAAGTTTTTTTTTATGGAGATTTCAATTTTTACATAGGTGGGAATTAGTTATATGCATTTTGGTTTGCATAAAACATTACCTTAATGTTTGTAAAATAGCATTAATCTCTCAAAATAAGTATTACATGTTTATAAAAGGTGGTGAAGGCATGGAATGAAATTTAGTGATACCTAATAACCTATGACACCATGTTAACCCACCTTTCTCTTACAATGACATGAATAGGCTTATACAAGGCCAAAACAATCATTACCTTAAACTTCTCAAATTAATTTTAAATTTTGTTAATAAAACTTTAGAAAGGCTATTGTAAGAATTTACAAAGTAAAAATTGATAGGAGAAAGGTTATTTGGACATGAATATCAATTTTATACCTATAGGGTTTGATATTTTAACCTTGGGGTAAAAAATGGTCAACAATAATTTTCTCAAAATTTTATCATTGGAGGCATAATAAGGGTATTCCATATAGAAAGATCAAATATGTTATTCGAGATCATCATTTCTAACATAAATTATGGACATAGGTGTAACAAACCTAGTTTGAAAAGGGTGAAAATAAACTTCAAGTGCAAGGTCATTATGTAGAGGATTTAAACCTTTTTTTTAAATATTGATAGCCTTTTCTTCTAAATTTTTATAACTTGAAAAGAATATATTTCATTGTGGACCCAATTAGATTAATATTAGATAGTTAAAAAATCACCAAAGGGGATGTAAACATTGTTTGAGTTGATATAAGCATTGAAATAGGTATTCTTGTTGAAGCATTCCATATCCCAATCTTAAATGTAGTAATAAGATTTTGGTCCTCAGGGAATGATGGTTTGAAAAAATAATATGTTCCCCCACTAGATGTAATAATTGATGATGTGCTCAAGAAGAGGGACAAGACATTTTTTCCTTTTTTTTTACCAAT
Source organism: Torreya grandis (assembly GCA_037957365.1). Taxonomy (NCBI): domain Eukaryota; kingdom Viridiplantae; phylum Streptophyta; class Pinopsida; order Cupressales; family Taxaceae; genus Torreya; species Torreya grandis. The sequence continues at coordinate 1,981,693 of JARHVA010003220.1, read as the reverse complement.
ATTGTTTTGATGAACTTAATAATATCCTTAGCATGTTAAGGAACTTATGTTGGCAAAATATAGTAATATTTTTTGTTTCTCTTGGTCTATTTATTCATGCTCATTTTTTAAATTAGATTCATTATTTCTGCGATTAAAATTATCTTCTATGTTAATTATTCAAAATTTTGTTAATTTTCTTCATTAGCATTCTTATTAGGCATATGATTTGATACTTCATTGGTGTGAGTGATCTTATGTGGTCAAAGAAGATGTTCCATGTGTTAAATAAAACCACCACCTTATTTAAGGCTATGCCTAAGTTAGATACATATAATATAAAATCTATATAAAAATAGAAATAAGAAACCTCAAGAGGTTGAATAACTGAGGGAAAATTAGGATTGTCATAAAGAGACATAGAGGTTAGTTCACCAAAGTTTTAAACCTAAATTGAGATATGTGGGATATGATTAAAAATATATAAATGGTTTCAAGCACAAGGGTTAAAGAGTACTTTATATTAGACCAATTAATTACAAACCTAGATAAATTAATATTTGAAATTATAATAATAAGATATGATAAATATATAAAGTAAAAAATTTGAAAGATTTTCAATTTAATAAACTACCAAAAATAAATGATACATAGATGGGTTTATTATGTAGAAGTAGATATGGACTTGAAACAAGTAAAGAGTAATCATGATCAATATTCTAGAACAATTATCAGAGTATGTAAATTTTAATTTTGTATCAAGGGATATTACTATTAGATATGAACAATACCATTGATACTAGTGTCCATCTGTGATGTAGGTGTCCAATGTAGAATCATAAATAGAACTCAATGTAGTTAGGCATGATTTTATAGGTTTTATATTTATTAGAGGTACAACCCACTAAGAGGGGAAGGGGTAAATTAGTGCTGGCAAATAATCCAATTTAGTTAAAATTCCTTCAAATCCTTTATCATTCGATACATACACTCATGGAACATATACATCATTCATATCAATGAATGAGAGAGATAATGCAACATCATGTACATAACACATGACATATATAATAAACCCTCTTGGGGGAGCAAACCCACTAGAAACTATAATTGGAATACTATCCTATAATAACAAGAACTAATTTAGACCAATAATTAACTAATCAAGGAAATGCCATCCCTTATTTTAGTGAGACTGAAATCCCATAAAGAGCTACTACACCTGTCTAGTGAAGCTACTAAAAAAACTAGACCTTTAAAAAGTTTCACCTTTCAAAGAGGATAAAAACCTCTAGATGTTGATCAGCCATAACAACACCTATGAATAAAACAAACCCTAAACACTGATTGCCTACCAATTTAATGGATATATAATATATATCAACTCTCTTCAACTCTGCACACACTCTCTCTCTCTGGTTTCTAGTCCTTCTCAATGAATCAAAATCCACCTTTTGGATCACTCTATACTTCTGATAAACAAATATGTCACCACATTAATAATATGACCTGATGGTCATACACACAATCCACACTTTGATCTACCTCTTAGATCAACCACTAAATTCACATAAACACCAATTATTCTTTGTTTCTCCTCAACCTACAAGAGAATTATTTAGACATTAGAAATATGACCTATAGGTCATATAGATGGTCCTTAATATATTCTTCTCATCACCTCAACCATTGGGCACACTCACTCTTTTATTTTCTTTGCTTCAATGAATACTCCACTCCCTCAATCGTAGAAACACTCTCCTTGGGTTTCACTATTTATAGAGTCATCATCAAAATCAATTCTTTGGTCAGCCATTAGACATGACTTAACCATTAAGGATTATCTCACACCAAAACATGTCTTAATACAATCTACAAATGTTGGCCATAGCATTAATGGGTCACCCTTAAGTAATAACCCTTTTAAATTAGGCCTATAAATGATCCTCATGGAGTCTACAAAACTCCCGAATAACTGATTAATCATGAAACATCCAAACAACATCAAAACAAGCTCAATCAACCTTCTCGAGTTCTTAACAAATGAACATCTAACATAGAGACAACTTTAAAAAATAATAATTTTTATTGTAATAAATATATAAAATTATAACAATCTTCATTATAATTTCCATTGAGTCCTCTACAACTTCTCCTTTTACATCATCAATAAATTCATCTTAGATCAAAGGATATAGCCAAAATATAGAGCACTAGTTTTTCCCTTTGTAAATTTTTATATTAAAATTCAAATGGTCAAAGTTAAACATCGATCATATTGATATCAACTCATGAACTCATTTATTATATTAAACATAAACCATCAATATTATTTTAATTTTATTTACCTTTAACATCATTAAACAACTGTCACATTGACTACTTTGACTGCACTCATGTCGTTAGATCAATTTGTAAAGTTACACATGAACCATTCAATGTTTATCCTTTACCTTTACTCAGTGTTAAACATGGAATACTCATTTACATATCATTACCTACTAATATTTTTGAGTAAACATTCTCCATTGATCACCTCGATTTTTGTGCAATCTTTACCTAGTGCAAAATTAACTAAGTATGGGAACCCTTGTAATATATCAAAGAAGCTAGATTTGAACCTCAATAACTCTTGTTGTGCTAAAATGAATTTAATAAAATTTAAAAAATAATATAAAATTTAAAATGGTAGTATATTCATGTATTAACCTGATCCTATAACCTTCACATGTGAAATATATAATGACATTAATCTACTCACTCATTTTTTCTTCCACATAGACAACTATGTCTAGAACTACCTAGAAGGCCAACTTTGCATATCCATATCTTTTTATGTGATTTATCATTTGACATAAAATTTAGATCATATAAATGAATCATAAAATTTAGAAACACATTTGATCAACTTCTCTTGATACCTTCGTGTGTTTGAAATATAAAACCATCGAAATGTCTACTCAATTTTTCTTGCCACAATGCAAATTTGGTTATGTATGGGAAAACACTATCAAATTACCTAGGAGCCCAAATTTTCACTTGTATATCTTATGTTTCACTTTGATGCATGACCTTAAGTTTATCATATATAAACTAGGGAAAATTTTCATCACAACCATTTGACCAACTCCCCTTGACTCATCCACACATGGCAATGGTGAAGTCAACAAATTGGCTACTTAGATTTTTTGCCTCTTTACCCAAAATGTCTAGATGAAAACAATGATCAAATAGATGAAATACACTCATGAAAAAAATAAATCAAATAATAGAAAACCTCTTATATTACCCCTTACACATTATCAATACTTCAAACTCATCCCCAATCATCTCTAAATAGTTAAACTCTAAAATCAACCAAGCCTACTTCAAGCATACTAGGATAAGCACATTGCACAATTTATCATTGTCACTTAAGCTATTAATCCACTTCATCCACTCACTAGGATGCCTCCATGACATCATCATGACATTATTAAAAACTCTCCAATAATATTTTCAATTCTTTGATATATTGTGATAAATAATACAAATATTATATCTTCTCCAATTAATCAAACTCTACAACCTCATCCTTAGAATGAGTTTACAAAAAATGGGTTAGTGGGATAATAGTTTTGAGATAAAATTAATGAATAATATGTCAATAAGTGTTTCTTACATAAACATTAATCCAAGGAGGGTCTTAAACTTATGTAGTTATCCTCTATGTGTGGGAATGTTTTTACATAAGGTTACAATATAATATATGAAGATGCATATAGTGATCCAGCTTGTAGATTCAAAATTATGCCTCATGGGGTTATTCTTGAATTATTTAGACCTTTTCTATGAGTGTTCATATTATCAATCAAATTTTACCCATTTAGAAGGTAATTTAATCCTTCTAAATTTGATGTAATAGGGAAACATTTCAAGGTTGTGGGCACCCTATTAAAGAGGTGAATCTCTAGGTTAGAGGGCTAGTTCCCCTAAATGAATCACTTAGGTTCAAACATTAATCTACAACTTACTAGGAAAATGTAAATAAACATATTATAATATGGGTGATACAAAAAATATGATTTGACCACTACCAACCAACTGCAAATGCACTTCAAACATGAGACTAAACTACACGTAACACTACTCCAAATCTGCGTCACTACAATAATGATTCCCATGAAGATTATGAATAATGCTTGGGCCATGACATGACACTTTTGAAAATACTATTCAATGAATACATACGCCTCACTCAAACACTTCACAACTCTTGAAAAAAGGAATCTAAACTGAACATGAATGTAAGAAAAGACAAACATGCCTAGGAAACAAGACTATTACTTAACAAGATCAACTATTCAAGAATGCATATTGAAAGTAGTTGATGAACAAGATTAAAACATAAGTTTATCATTACTTGGAGACTTGAAAACTGGTAGGGCTTCTCTATACCTTGGTGAAGGATACCAAATTATCCTTTTAAGACTAAATATGTATAGAAATGTGAAAGAGAAGGATAGAAGGGAATATGAGAGAGATATGGCAATTGTCTAATGAGTTACAAGTAAATACTAGGTGTAAAACTACCCCATTGGGTCTTCAAGGAAAATTTTTGGTCTCCTAAAAATGCTCTTCTGCTCCAAGTGGCATGGAAGTTCCAAACCTATTTTGACATCTTATCTTGCTATCCAAAATTCCCCATTGCCTTAGCTTGAAAATATACAAATGGTATTATTTAGGATTAGGTCATGTTATGTTACATCCTTACTCTATTATTGACACTTTTAAACTAATATCTAAATATTCCCTTTGATAAATCACTTCACTCTCTTTCTAGGTGTTTTAATGTCTCTTTGTCTCATGACACCACTCTTGCTTACAAGCTTCATAACGTGATTTTAAATTATAAAATGAATTATCTCTCCATGTATGGTCTACTAACATCTTATCAAACCCACAACAACTCATTTGGATGCCTTAAACTATACTCAATAATATATTTTTCATCAAAAGGCCTCTTTTTGCCTTATTCCTTATAGCCATGAAAATGTGTAAACCTCATTATCCATGGAAGTGTACAAAGGTTATTATGAAAATGAGCACATATGTTAAGACCTAGTATGTATTTACATCTCCATAACTAATTTTAGGTCTTGACTTTGGGTAGAAGTGTCATTTTTAGCCATTATCTCTCCTTAATTAGGCATCCTTGCTTAGAAATTGAATTTTGGCTCTACAGGCTTCCCACATGTGTGCAACCTCAAAAAAACTTGTGTTTTAGTTTAAAGAGCTATTGATTATATTCTATTTCAAATTTAAACTCCTAACACTTTGTACTAACCTCCCAAGCATGCTTTTGACAACCTTCTCTATCCATTTTTCCATGAATTATACCTTCACATGTGCCAACCAATGGAATAAGAAGGTACTCAGTGGATATTTAAATGTCATCCATTTTTTATTGAGGTTAAATCAATCCATAAAAATGTATTTGAGTGATCTTATCTCTCATCAGGTTACTTTTGACCTCTTTGGTAGCTTGAAAGTAGCTTCAATCATAGATATCAAGGATATAACTATCATCCTAATGCTACAAGTTACAAGTATACCTAACTCTCTTTATAATCCCAAGGTCCCATGCAATCTCTTCATATTTTACTGAGTAAGAGAAGGTGACCTCTCAGGATGGTAAAATACATTTTTTGATGTTAAGGAGAGTTGAGGCCTATAAGTGATGATTTGAGTTTGGTTTTGAGTTTCCAATGAGCTAAGTACATATGTGACATCCACCTTGGATTTATCCTATGATTATCTTGTCACATTTATTTTCTAACCCTACTATATCCTTCATTAACTCATGTTAGGCTTTAATGATTAGTCAATGTTATTAACCCTTGCTAACCATGTTTACTTCATTTTTTCCACTATCAAAGGGTTATAAACTTCATGGAATAATTATTCAATATAATAACACTTCCTTAGATCCCTCATATTCTTTTATTATCCTCAATAGACCAAATCCTCAAAATCTTGATACACATAAACCTACATTGGGTCTTAGGCTTATTAGGCCTGAAATGATTCTTTGACCTTCTTCACCATTTATCACTATATTTTTAGGGATATAAGCTCATATCTATATCATGAAAACATTTTCAATGATTCTCCCTCTTTCAAATCATTTTATCCTCAAAACAATCAAGTTTCTTCACAATGACAAGGTAGGTAGGCCTGTTACTCTCACTGACTATAAATGCAGGGGTTTAAATGAATTTATCTTTGATCATCTTCTCTTTGGACTATCCTTTAGATCAGTTAGACTTTTAATGACTTCTTGAACCTGATATCTAATCCAAATTAGCCTCTAATTCTCTTTTTATAGGTGTTATGCCTTTTCATTAGGCTCAAAACTAGCCTACTCCTTTTAGAAGACCTTTAGGTATCCATTGAGGGAGTCTTACTACATTTGAGGGATTTTAGGACAGGTCTATGACATTAAACATTTCAATAATTTTTTTACATCATTAATAGTGTAATACCTTCTCAACTTGTCCAAAACTTTATACTTCACAACATACACCTATTCATTGACTATTTAGGATTGGCTATAGGTGTTCATTAGGAGAAGGGTTTGAACATGAGGTCTTGAATTTAGTTTATCCACTCCATCACATCCCTATTAAAGTATTCCAACTTCTTTGGAATATCTTTATCATTTAACTATAGGTCTTATTGAATTTTCTATCATTTTACAAACTTTGTTATGCTTATCTTTGATACTAAACTATGTATGAATACCAAAGCTTGTATGATCACTCTCATATAACCATAATTGATTCTAAAACACTAATTTTCATTGAGTCATATATCATGTTTATAACCAATTCTTCCTTCCATGGCAATTAGTTCTTTTTTGAAGAATGATGACCTACATGTTTAGGACCTGTAGGTCTATCTTTTAATTATAGAGAATTATAATAAAAACTTATTAGATCCATGTAACTTTAAGTTTCATCAACTCATTTTCAACTACCTATCACCTTCTCAACAAACCTATAAACTTGTGACTAAATATTATACCACTTCAAACATATCCATTCACATATACAAACTTTGTATATAGTCAGTTACTATAAAAATATTGTGTATTGAGAGTTTGATATCTTTAATAATTCATTATTCTTGATGATTCCATAGGATTATAAAAATGTCAATTGAATGTTCTATTGGTAATTCAAGGTATTTCCACTATTTGAAAACTCTCAACCTAGATCTTAGACCCCGTGAATGTTCACTTACATGTTTGTAGACTTGTGAGTGATTGAAACACTTTATAGCCTTGTTTGAGAGTAAAATTTGATCTTAATTATAATTACCTTTAATTAAAACCTTATCAATATTAATTTATCATTCATCATTAGTTTCTTATTTCCATTCAGGACAAACATGGTATTCAGACATGTTAAATGCCATTTATGCACAGACCATGTTTTTCAAAGAGTAATACACTTGGATAATGCATACAAAGATCACATTTAAATGAAAATAACATGTATCTTATGAAATTTATGGATTGTACATGAAATATGAGGTAGTTATAAATCTTGAAGGTGACAAACATCACAAACAAACAAAAAAAAAAATTGCAGGAGGATGATATACTCACACACTTGAGACACCTTTCTCCTATGAATAAAACACATCATGAATTTTAATTTATTAATGAAAATAACATGAAATTTTTCATTTTATCCTCTTAAATCACTCCACAAAATCATTCTCCTTGATCAAATTCTTGTATGAAGAAACAAGATCAAAACTAGACCTTGATTGAATGGACAATGCATAGTGACCTATTGTCACTCTTATTAATCATTAATAAATAAGAGGGGATAAATATTAATACTATTAATTTAAAATAAAATATTACTAAGACCCCCTTCTCTAAAATTTTTTTTAGGACTCGTATGCTCTCTCTCCTATATTCGTACAATCCACTTGAACTTTGCCCTTGTAAGCTTATGAAGGAAGTGATGGAGGAAGAGAGTGTCTAATCCACTTTCCAGAATTGAACATGATATAAAGATATAATATGACCCATGGAAGTGAAAGGGACACCTATTAAATGTTTTATTATAAAAATGAGTTCACAAGTCCGTTCAAGTGGGTGAGAATTACCTCTTAAGCTTTAAAAATCAAGATTATAACCTCTTTCTAACTTGATGACATATATTTAAGTTATGAAAATGATTCAAGGACCTTGAAAAGTATTATTTTACAAATTATTTACATTGGTTGGATTTAACATACATGAAATTTAGAAAAAACCACTTTCTTCTTCATTTTCTTATACGATAAAGTCCATAAAAGAACTTGAAACTTTCCAAATCACCATTAAATGTTTAAATCAAGTAATTAAAGAATGAAATTACTTTAAGAAACACCTAAGTACCTATTATACCTCTTCACTAAGTCTCTTCACTCCATGACATGACTAGGTTAGTACAAATAAAGATAAAGTGTTATCTTAATTTCTCCAAATAAACCTTAAACAATGCTAAAAAGGCTTTAAAAACACTATTAAAAGAACACTAAGGAATTTAATGACTAGGTAAAGTCTACTAAGATATGACATCTAAATTTTACACCTATATAGGTTGACATTTTAACCTTTGGGTCAAAATTACTCAATGGTTCCTATGAATGTTTTGAAAAATTAGGTATGAATAACACATAATAAAATTCTAGTGCAATTGATTGAATGAACTTTGGTAGTCTTTCCTTGCTATTTTCTAGATTATTAATGATAAGGATTATAGTTGTATTTATACCACACATTTTAAAATTATCTATATAGGAAAACCCATAGTTTCCAAATCATTTTTAATTTACATGACTTTTGGCAACTAGACACTATATAAGGATGTCACAACTATCATCAGTGGTAGTGTCCTTATAGTTTTAGTATTGTCTATAAGGATTAAAAATAGGTATTAATTCAAAACTTATAGTGAATGATGTTTATCAAGTTTTAATATTTATTTGTAGTGTAGGACACTTGGGTCATTACAATGATAAAAATAAGAATAAGAGCTAATTATTGAGGCACAATTAGATGGTGAATGTTATTATTTCGACAACATGGGGGTCTAGAATTGAAGGGTAGATCCTTGATTGATATTTGTTAGGTGTACAATATTGACATGCTATAAATATTATGTTTTAGTAATACACTATCACTATCTTGAGAGTGAAGAGGATGATTTATAATACCTTTAATATATGATTTATCTTATTTCCATGTTATGCTTGACTTGAAAATATATTACAATAGCAAAGCCTTTTTGGATTTTTAGATGGTTATCTTATCATAGTCCTAAAAGATATATTTATCACACATTGTAAAAGACATGAAAAAGATATTTAAAGAAAGGGAAAATGAGATGAATATAAAAAGATAATTTTATTAAAACCCTAAGATTTTTTTTGAAATAATAGGACCAATAATTTTGAAACCCTATAAATTTTAAACCTTAAGGATGTAGGTATTAAATATTTTGAATCAATAAGAAATTTGACCAAAATTTTTATCTAAATATGAATTAATATTATATTCAATCATAAATTAGGTAAATGGAATATACTATTACAAGATGCTTTAAATACATTATTCAATTAAAAACTTTAGATAAATGACATAATCCAACATAAAAAAAAATCAAGTGTAAACTATGCAAAATAGAGATGTAATTTCCATTTTAAGTTGTCAAATGAATGCACAGGAAAAATTAATGCATGGAAAGATAAAATGTATTAAATTCTTTAACTTTAAAAAAATATGAACCTAAATACCTTAAGGACATAAACACATAGTAGGAAAAGAGTGAGAGTGGTTAATTTCCATGTTTATAAATATTGACCTTTTTTACAATGTTAGAAAATTTTTTAACATTCAACAGTAGTAGGAATTTTTCCTTATTCCACTTATTTGATATTTGGGTACTATTAAACACATATATGTGGGTTGTCAAATTTGGAATCCCTAGATTTATGCCATAAGGAGACACATAGATGTGAATGAATTAAAATGGGTTAGTATTTGTAGTTATGTGTAACCTCAACACCCCACCATGTTGAGCACTACCCATATACTAACACTCTAAATAGGGATAAAATCTCCCTGTAGTTATCTCACCTAGGCATTTTATGAAATTGTGTTCCTTTGACTATATCAAGGCATCTAAAATTGGATTTAATACTTGATAATTCTTGTCTAAGGATACATAAAACTATATTTAGACTTGGCACATGAATGTTTGAAGTGCTTGAAATATAATTTAGCAAAAATAGGGAACCTTTTTCCAATGTGAAGTTGTGTAAATAAGATCCTATTAGAGGATCGATAAGCTTTTCAAGATTCCTTCAAATAAAACAAATTAATGTGATATTATAGTGGTTGAATAAGTAAAAATAATCCATAGAGACTTTATAAGAACTACGACCAAACCTAATGGAACTTTAATTTTTCATATTTTGATTATTTTTGAGGTAAAGAAACAATCAATAGATTACGATAATAATGTTAGGTGTTCATGTCCTATTGTTTATTATTATCCCTTAAAGAAAGGTGATGAGTTTTAGTTTTAGTCAAATAATATAGATACATAAAGGTGTTTTCAAGAGTGGTGTCAGTTTTTTAGGTGACATACAAACTTATAGTGAAATAAGGTATTCTCTTGTGCTTAGGTTAGGTTAAATTCATGAAATGTGTGTCAATTAAATGCACATGTAAATTAATGTAAAAGGGAAAAAATAGGCATAATCAATTATTCATCACCAAATTTAGGTTACTACTATTTCCTAGGGCATATTTAGCACCTTAAACTTAACTGTAAAAAAATATTGTTATGTTAGACTCAATATGCCATAATAAATTACCCCATGCAGCCAATCACTTAGTTGCATGTGGAATATTATTATACCATATCTAGCCCCCATATTTTTTTTGACAATATAATTTCATTTTAAAATTTTCCCCCTAATTGGAGTGACTATTTAACTAGTCTATTCATTGGTTACATGGGTTACTCGATTAGGGAAATACTATCCCCTAAACACAATTAAAATAATGTAATGTAATTAAAAACTCAATATGTATTAATTGAGTTCCCTATTAAACAAATCACTCAATTAGTTATTTTAGGCACATAATCATGTCATATTGAAATATATAAACCTAATTACAAAAATACAATGTAAATTTAGTCTCTATATGTTAGAATTTAGTGCCTTATCTAACCAATTGCTCAGTATGCCATATTTGACTACCCTATGAAACCAATAACTTGAATACTATAATGAGGCACATAATAAGGAATTTTGATATCCATAAACTTAGTTATGATAATATAATATCATTTTGTACACAATATTCCATATTTGAGTGCCCTATAAAAAAATAGATCCATTAGTTGGATACAAGGATTTGTTAGGGAGTAATGAGCTCTCTAAACCTATATATGACAACATAATATCATTTTAAACTCAAAATACCCTAATAAAGTTTGTATAGAACTAGTAGTTATGTTGATTTAATGGGGCATGTAATTTAGGCATATTAAGGGCACTAAATATAATTTTTAAAAAACTAATGTAATTTAAGAATAAATATTCTTTAATTGAGTACCTTATGTAACCAATCACTAGATATTCCTATTTCAGTTCCAACTGACACAAATTTCTTGATAGGTTGCATGCATCACATAATTAAGTCATATAGAGAACCTTAGACATAGATATGGATATATAAAGTCATTTCTAAGACAATATATCATTTTGAAGTTTCATATGCAACTAATTGATCCATTATATTTCATCTGGAGCTTTACTAGGGATTATTGAGGCCCCTATTCCTAGTTAAGAAAACCTAATGTCATTAGAGAGTCAATATCAACTAAAAGTGTACATTCTAAAATAAAAATTTTAGTTAATCTATTAGGGTGGGTCACCAAAAAACTATGTAAAGATTGCCTTATTTGTATGCTGCACTTGAGTATGTAATATCAATCCCCAAAGACACAATTATGATGACATAATGTAATTCCAAACTCAATATACCTTTTTTTAGTGCCTCATGTTACCAATCACTTGATTGTTTATATTGGCAAACTAATTATTGGATATCAATCCCCATTAATATAATTATGATAACTCAAGGTAATATTAATCTCATTATGTACTAATTGAGTGCATTATCTAAAAAGTTACTCAATATGCCTTATTTGAGTGACTTTTGAAATCAATTAATTGTATGGTCATATGGGGAATGAAATTACTCACTATTGACATCCTAAATATATTTATAAAAACATAATGTCATTTGACACTAAATATGTACTATTTTATTTCACCATACAATAATTGAATCCACTGGGTACATGTGGCTTTACTTTAATTATTTTTTGATTAGTAAGATCTAAATAAGATTAAATTTTTAAATATTTAAATCTTGTGAAATAAGGCACTAACTATACACATATATATGTAAAAGAGAGATTGATTTTTCATTTAATATTATTATAACTGGTAATTTTTAATTAGTAAGGTGTGAAAAATAAGTTATGTAGGAGCATCAACTCGTTTATGAATTTTTTGTATATGAAGGCTAATTTTTTTCAAATAAGCCCTCTTATGAATGACTATAAGTTGTATTAGGCTAAGTAAAGAATTGTAAAAAGGTAATGGGTCTAATTAGGGGTATTAAACATGTCTCTATGCCAACATATCTTGTGAATTCAATGATACATTCTCAAAGCTATATTTACCTATTTACATGTTAGGAACAACTCATCATATCTCTAAGAAAAGATAATGATATATTGGAGTAGACAAGAATAACCTATACCAAATCTAAGAGATAATTATGGAGAAAGTATTAGTTTTACCTTAAATAAAACCTATGTTTAAGATTAACTGAGTAAAATAAGGACAATGAATAAAGTATTAAGGAGAGTATGAAGAAGGAGTTAGTATGGTAGAGAATAGGATGGAGAGTTATAGATGTTCTAGGTCAGTATAGGAGACAAAACAAGTTATAGGTCTATTTTTAATTAAAGTTATAGAATATGTATTTAATATTGAATTAAAGATGAATAAAGAAAAGCTTGGATTAATAATGGATATGCCTCAAATCTTGTAAGTGTATTTGCTTGGAGTCATTTGATGTTGTTTGTAAGTTTGTAATGATAAATTGTTTAGTTTTATATGCATAGTTAGATTTGAGATATATTGAAGTAAAATATGCATTAATAAAGTATGAAATAAAAGCTTAAGATCATTTTATATCCAATAAAAGGATCTATTTTATTTTCAAGATCTCTAAATTGGATTCCATCTTGTGGTATAATAATATTTTGAGGATTTTCAAATCTGTAATTTCTTCCTCAAAATACAAAATATAGTTGAATTTTCCATAGTTTAAGACTATAAATCCTCTTCTTTTATTGGCAAATATGTATATTATATAAAATAAGGTGAATAAACTATTATTTCTTGATTTAAAAAATATGAGTATATCTTTACACTTTTAAAAGCCTGTTAGCACATAGAAGAGGAGTCATGAAGAGGAGTATGAGATGTCAAAGAGAAACTAATAGGTTTAAATCTTCAAAATAACATCTTTAAACATGGAAAGCTCGATGAGGAAGATAATCCAAAAATTATTTGAATCTAGTTTTGAAGGATAATTTCTATGTGAAGGAAATACGTAGAGGGATGGGAGCCAAGAAGATAAATCATAACTTGTGTAATTGTTAGTAATTATTTCATTAAAATAATTACTAAAAATGAAATTGATGGGGTCATAAAATACCAAATAACCAAAATAGAATCAATCAATATTTTGAGTCATCAGGAGTTAAGTTTACAAATCATATTGAGGGGTATGTGGACAAATATGTCAAAATTTGAATTGCTTACATTAAAAAGTGAAAACCATTTACCAATTATGTATTTTTATCTACAAGTACATACCATGAATTATTTTATTAAATTTGAAACATCTCTAAGTTGGTGGTATGTTAATGTCTCAATCCTTTCAATTTAATACGAGTTTAAATTAATTTACAGTCTAGATGATTGAAAAAGAGTCATTTTAAGCTGATAGTAGTGTTTTAAATTGGAATTCCCTAAGGATTAAATAAAGGATGTTATTTGAACCCTACTAGTTGTTATATAAGATAGATATAATTTATATTTTGAGATATAGAATAATTGAAGGTGATTTAAGGAATTTGCACAGTTCTCTCTATGTTCCATCCAAATAATCCAATAGATAGAAAATAGAAAACCATAATTTGGATAGAATTAGTTAGGAATAATATCTATCACTAAATATAGTGCTAATAAAAATAAAGATACATAAAATTGAATTATGGATAGATGTAACAATTGAAGGTCTATAGAAACAATTTTTTAGTTGACTAAATTAGGGCATTTATATAATTAAGGAATATATTTGACAGTAGAGCAAAAAGGCATAGAAATATATGTATAATAAGTAAATAGACCATATTTGGTAATCAAATTTAATATCAGAGCTTTTGAGGAAAAATATTTTTTATGTTTTTATAATTAGTTTTGACAATGATTAAGAGCTTTTAAAGATAGACAAGTTGTAGGTTGAAGAAATAAATCTTGAAAAAGAGAAAGAGTTAACAAGAAGTTGTAAAATTTGTTTGTAAATCTCTATAAGGACTGATTTATATTTGAGTGATTTATTTGATGAATATTACAAAGGTTTAGGGTAGTCAAATCTAAGATAGGCTTGAGATAAAGATAAAGAGCATAGTGGTTACTCTAAGAGAAGATCCAAGAAGAGAACTTGGATAAATTGTCAAAAGGCTAGAGTGTAATAGACTTGGATGAGATAAGAAAGATGAAGTAAGTGGACTTGCTAGAAGTAGTAAAAAAAGTGACAGAGAGATTACCAAGAGATGTGAACCAGATGAAAAAGGAGAAAAAGAGAGAAGAGATGAGAAAACAAAAAGAGAAATCTTTCCAAATAAAATCAATGAGTTAAGGCAAAAGATAGATGTAATTAAATTCATGATTGAGAACATTAAAAGACCATGGAATGGATGCAGGTTGAGAAGATTTAGATGAACAATTAAGATGATTAGAGAGAGAAGACAAAGTCTATGGATGAGAATGGCCTTGAAAAGAGGATTAAAGTTGTATAGTAAACAACTTGAAAGAGATTTTTAGATTGAGAATCAGAGAAAAGGTGATCAACACCTTGATTGTGAGATGGAAGTCATTTTTTATCATCTTGAAGAAGGTGAATTTTTGGGAGAATCTAATATAGAGGAGAAAGAAGAATAAAAAGGTACTCAAAAGGCAAAGCGGCATAATTTTTTTGTATCTAATATTTCTTTAGATGCTTTACTTACATGTAAAGAAATTGATAATAGAGATAAAACTTATGAGTCAACAAGTAAAATCATAAACCAATAAGGTGAAATACTTTATGAAGGAGAAGTACATAAAAAATAAGAATCACTTGTCTTGATAAATTACAAAGATCTTAAGCCTAAGAACATGCTCATAATCAAATAAAATAATAATACCTTGGTACTTGAATAAGGTCAAATGGAGATGGAAAGAGATAATAAATTGAGGTATGAAGAATAATTTATATTGCATAAAGAAAACAAAAAGGTAATATGTAAAAAAATTTAGTTTGATAATAGTAAATTAGATGTGTTTGTTGTTGATGAACATCTCCTCAAGGAGATATAAGTCCTTGAGCATATGGAAGATGCACGAAAGTTGTTACATGAGCAACAACATAACATTTTTATTTATAATAGTTTGGCATAGTTACAAATAGAGGTGGAAGTAATAAAATATGCCATATGTGATGGTGGAAAGTACAAGCACTATCCTCAAATAGGAATTGAAGAATAGAGTAGCTTACATGAGAGAATGGAGTCTCAAGGAAAATAAATAGAGATGAATGAATAGTAGGCAATGAATGAAGAACAAGAGTGGTTAATACAAAAAATTGAAAAGACCTCAAGTTATCAAGTTTTTAATCCTAATACCTTCCTCAATTATGTATGTGCAAGTTTTTTGGACAATGAGGTAGAAGCCATAGAAAAGAGGGCTCTACAAAGTGCTTAAGAGATGAAGATAACAATTGATGTCCTCATTCAAGAGGATATATATACAAAGACAAATAAAGAAGATAAGATCACCAAGAGGACAATGTATAGATGTGGAAGCAAAGAACATGTCCATATACATGAGTGGATAATTGAATGATGATGAATAAATAATAAATGCAGTAATAAAAGGCTATTTAGAAAACAAACTCATGAGTAAGAGCTCATGAAACATTTTGAGACTAGGAGTTTGATACAAGAGCATCAACTTGTTTATGTAAATTTTGTATATGAATGTTAATTTTTGTCAAATAAGTCCTCCTGTGAAGGATTATAAGTTGTACTAGGCTTTGTAAAGCATTGTAAAAGGTAAAATGTCTTACTAGGGGTATTAAAAGTGTGTATAAGCCTTATAAATAAATTTTAAGGGTATAGATCTTGTCAAGGTCAAGGATACATTTTCAAATATATATTTACCTATTTACATGTGAGGAACAACTCATCATATCTCTAAGAAAAGATAATGCTACATTGGAGTAGACAAGAATAACATATACCAAATCTAAGAGACAATTATGGACTAAGTTTTAGTTTTATCCTTAACTGAAACCTATGTTTAAGAGTAGTTGAGTAAAATAAGGAGAATGAATAAATTATTAAGGATAGTATGGATGAGGAGTTAGTATGGTAGATAATATGATGGAGAGTTGTAGACCTTCTAGGTCTGTATATGAGATAGAAACAAGTTGTAGGTCCATTTGAAATTAAAATTATAGAAGATGTATATAATATTTAATCAAGGATGAATAAAGTAAAACATGGAGTAATTATGGATATGCCTCAGATCTTGTAAGTGTATTTACTTGGAGACATTTGATGTTATTTATAAGTTTGTAATGATAATTTGTTCATTTTTATATGCACAATTAGATTGGAGATATATGAAGGTAAAATATTCATTGGGAAAGTAATAAATAAAAGATTAAGAGCATTTTATATCCAATAAAAGGATCTATTTTATTTTCAAGATCTTTGAATTTTTTTCCATCTTGTGGTATAATGATGTTTTGAGGATTTTTCAAATCTTGAATTTCTTCCTTGGAATACAAAATACAATTGAATTTATGATAGTTTAGGACTAGAAATCCTCTTGTATTATTGGTAAATATGTTTATTATATATAATAAGGTGAATAACCTATTCTTGATTGATTTATAATATACGAGCATATATTTACACTTCTTAAAGCTAGTTAACATGCAAAAGTAGAGTCATGAAGAAGAATACGAGATGCCAAAGAGAAACGAATAGGTTTTAGTCTTAATAATAAGATATTGAAACCTAGAAATCTCGATGAGGAAGGTAATCAAAAATTATTTGAATCATGTTTTGGAAGATAATTTGTGTGCAAAGGAAATACATAGAGGGAAGGGAGCCAAGAAGATAAATAATGACTTGTGTAATTATTACTAATTATTTCATTGAAATAATTACTAAAAAAGAAGTCAATGGAATCATAAAATACCAAATAAATATGAGATAATCGATCAATATTTTGAGTCATCAAGGGTTAAGTTTACAAATCTTGTTGAGGGGTATGTAGACAAATATATCAAAATTTGAATTGCTTACATTAAAAAGTGAAAACCATTTACCAATGATGTATTGTTGTCTACAAGTACATGCCATGAATTATTAGACAAAATTTGAAACCTCTCTGAGATTGTGGTATGTTAATGTCTCAATCCTTTTGATTTAATATGAGTTTAAATTAATGCATAGTCGAAATGATTGAAAAAGAGTCTTTATAATCTAATAGTAGTGTCTTGAGTTAGAATTCCCTGGGAGTAAATAGAGGATGTTATTTGAACCTTTTCGGTTGTTACACAAGGTAGATATAATTTGTATTTTGAGATATGACATAATTGAAGGTGATTTAATGAATTTGTATATGTTCTCTCTATGTTACATCCAAATTCTCAAATAGATAGAAAATATAAAACCATAATTTGGATAGAATTAGTTAAGAATAAGATCTATTGCTAAATCTAGTGATAATAAAAAGAAGGATATATATATATATATATATATATATATATATAATATATATATATATATATATATATATATATATATATATATATATATATATATATATATATATATATATAGTTATGGATAGATCTAATAATTTAAGGTCTATATAAATAATTTTTTGATTGAATAAATTAGGTGATTTATATAATCAGGGAAAAGATTTACAAGTAGAGAAAATAGACATTGTAAACAAATGTATACTAAGTAAATTGACCATCTCTGGTCATCAATAAGTCACAAACATAAATTTGTAATATAAGTAGGTGACAAGTGTTTGAGGTTTCATTTTAAATAAATTATGATTGCATGTAATATATTAAAACACATGAAATTTAAATAATACATTTGGTATTGAAGATTAAATATCATGAAAATTAATATTCATGCCTGTTCGTAGCATTATATGTAATTTATTTTGTAGGAGAAAAAATAAAAATATAATGTAATAAATATTAATATATTTTAAATATTGATTAAGTATTCTATTTTCAATTTTATTCTACACATACATAAATCTTGTTTTGATTTATTTCCTCTTCCTTGTGAATGTATGTATTCTTTGTTTTTGTTTATCTATTAACTCTATAAATTATAAAATGTTAATAATCACACATATATGTAAATAAACCTTGAAAATATGTAAAATATTATAGTTTTATACAAACTATTATAGTTATATAGAGTCTCTCTGGAACTTCCATAAACTAAAACAAATAAAATTTACTAATGAGTGATTTTATGTACCTATAATGTCAATGGTTTTATTTCTCAGAAAAGAATATGTTCAGATGATGACATGGTCAAATGGACCTTAAATTTTTTAAAGATATGAGGATACATAGGTTCATAGAGGAAGAATCTATAAGAATATGATTATCTATAGAGGATATCATTTCTAATAACATTCACCAAGAAATTTAAGAAATAATTTTGTGTAAGTTCCATGAACTACTAACAACATGGCTATATAGATTTGAATAATGATACTTTAGACCACAAGAAACATAAAAACCCATGTGGAATGGAGAAAAGATACAAGGATTTTAGAATCTAAATATTGAATGGATCCATGTGATTAATCATTGGTTAAAGATTAAAATTCATGGACACATTACAAAACAAAGTTCAAGGATACATTACTTTTCATGTTGCTTATGATTTTTTTATTATAGGGATTATAGGTAATATTTTGAAGTGACTCTTTATAATATTGAATATGTTGGTTGTGAAAAAGTCCCTAGTGTTAATTCAATATGATATGGAGTTATATCTCAAATAATTAAAGGGATGTGAACTATAAATATTTTAATGAATAATAATTTAACTAAGGAACATGATAAGTTAAGAGGATGGATTAAATAGAAATGAAAGATGAAAAAGAAATTATGGGGATTCAAAAAGTGTTATGATATTAAAATTTATGGAAACATAAAATTTTGTAAAAAATAAATTATCACAAGTAACTACAAGTATGAGTATGAAATAAACAAAAAATAAAATTGGAGGAATTAGATATCCGCAAGGAGAATCCAAATCTAAAGCTTCAGAGGCACCATAAGATTAGGCAAGAAACATATAAACTACAAATAATATATTAACCAGATAGAAAATCAAAACAAACTCATAAATATATGAAGGATGAGAATGGAGACACCATGTAGAGGTTGAATATAAATATTTATAACAAAAATATAATACATTTAAGGATCTGATACTAAGGCAATGATTATATGTGGAATAAAATAGACCCAAATAATAAATAATTAAATCTATAATTAGGTAAAGTGTGTGAATGGGTATCATATGTACTTCAAACATGTTTTATTTACTCTAAGGGGATGCATACCCTATGCCTATTTTAATAACTGGCATTAGTAGTTTGAAAGAAGTCATAGAGGTAACCTACAGTAAGAAGTATTTTAAATATATTGTAGGAAGATTAGGTAAGAATAATAAGGGATTTGAATGTGAATTTATAACAACTTTTGATTCAAAGACTCTTTTTAATCTATATACATTCACAACATGTTTACATGCACCACTAAAATTATCCCCAATTACACTAGTCATAGCTAAGATAGTCACAATAAGCATGTCATTTCCCATAACATACTTTTTTAATCTAACACCATATGATGGTTCCAATAACTCAAAACATTATTTTATAACCTATGAAAGTAATTGGAAATTTAAGTGTGTGTTAATTAATTCAAATAAAAATTCTAAACTTGTTAGAGATTTGACTATTTAAGGTCTATAGTTCATATTTAAAGATAATATTGAAACCATGTATCTTCCTCAATTAAACGAAATTTTTTTAAGGGAATTTAAAATACAAAATTTTTTGATTTAGATAATTCAAAATTTGAAGGAGATTAGACAATAATAGGTAAATTATTTTGGGATTATGATCGTTGGTTTTTATATGTGATGAATAGAGTAATTTGTTTATTTCAAGACTAGTTAAATCTTCTTAGTTTGTATAAGGACTTTTAATTAATATTAAATTTACCATAAATGATATGAATTTAACACAAAATTTTATTTGATATCCATTGTGATCAGAGTCAAAAAATAAAATAATGTGGAGAATATATTCCTATCGTCATGCAAACTTATGATAAGTTACATGAAATATAGAGTATTATGGAGGAAGTACATAAATGAAATAAACCTTAATTTTTTATGTTATGCACTAAAACATAAAATATAGACACCATAAGTTTGAATTTCTAATGTCAATTTTTTTTGTAAGTGTGTCACATTATAGGGCTTGTGAGTACAAAGTGAAACCTATTACAATATAATGTTAAATAACCATGTAGTGTATTATATATTTTATATAAATTTATTAACCATGATGAACATAATTTCAAAGTTATAAAATAACTAAATTAGGATGTTAGTGAATTTTTTTTGGATTTTATACACAATAGTCTGTAGTTATAAAAGCTAGTATGATAAACCCAGATGTGGAAGTCACATTAAAAGTTAGCTAAGGTCACCTAAAAACCCAAATTACAAATAGATAGAATCCTTAGTATGATTAGTATCAATTATGTTATCCACCTAAATATTTAAAATATCAACGATCATGGACACATCCTTATTCATAATATACACTTGAATGTACCCTTATTTCACCATAACAATAACATAATTGGAATTGTCCTTCACCTAAGTTTTAATATAGAGGAAATTATGATAAAAAAATAAGTAAGATAGTCACCACAAATAGAGGGATATATTATAGAGGTTATCAAGGCATTTATCAGGGTTGAAATATAAATTTAAAGAAAGGAAATAGACAACCCAAATAGCCTATTACTCTCTACTTATGTGGATAAATGAATAACATCACATCAAATTATACTTACAATCCAAAAAGGAAAATATTTTATGCATATTGTAGAATTTTAGACCAACATAATTTTAATGATTTCCATTTTATTAAAAAATCAATAATGTAAATAATGGTGCACAATGTAAGAATGTTACCTTATAACCATAATAAATAGGATTTTATACATGGTGTGACTAAAATTCAATTTAAAGAATAAATGATTCCACTACTTGGAATGCCTAGAGAAAACATGATTATAAAAGTGTGAGAGGATAAGTATCCACATCCTATGAGAGAAAACATTTTAATGATTAAATAAATAAAGTTATTAAAACCACTAATATTCAATGTAATTTACCTAGTTTAACTTTTCTAAAAATGGTAATAAATAATTTAAATAATTACTTAAATGGAAAGTGACTAAAATAGGAGATCTAGAGGTTAAAAACTAGTACAAGATTTTTTTTAATGTCATGGATAGGACCCAAGTATCAAAAACCTTCTTGGATAATAACACCCTAATTAGATACTATCTCCATATGATACTATTGTCCCTATCTTATCACTAGTGACATTTGTGAAAAAATGTTTTTACCTTCTAGTTGCACTTGTGTGTAGGTCTACCTATCTTGTTCCTATGTGCACAAGTTTTGGATCTCTGTAGATCACCTAGTTTGATTGATTTTATATCTAATCCCTAAAACTCCATTTTTCTAATGTATCCAATTAGCATAAGTAGTAAAGTGTGTTGATATTAGGGTAGCTTAGACATCATCATCACCCCATTATGATCAGAGTTGCCTACATACCAATAGATTGAAGAGGGATCAATCCTAATGAAGTTATCCCCACCTAAGAGATGGTACAAGTGTAAGTGAAACTATTATGATTACCAATTTGAGTGCTTTGAATGTTCCTAAGAATAAAAATATTTGTAATCTAAGATTAGGAATGTTGTAGATGGATGTATGCAAATGTATGTCATAATAGGGATTGATAACCTTGATTGTGCACAATTTGTTATGAGTTTGTTTGTGTAATTTGCATCTGATTTCCATCTATTAGATAAAGGGATAAAATACATGTATATGTATTGTTCTAATGTTTGTGTGGATCTCAAAAGAGGTCTAGGTTAGCCTTAGGTGGTTTTTCATTTGAAAATATATTTGTTCCTAATAAAATATGGGAAAAAGACAATACCATGCAAATTGGGACACTAGCACCATGGAGCGCTACATCGTAATTATGGTGCTAGTGTCCAAGATTATGTGATATTATCTTTTCTGCATATTTTATTAGAAACAAATATATTTTCACTACTATCTTAATAATTATGCTAGAGTCCATGCGGTAGAACCTAAAGAACTAGCGTCCATGATGTTAAAGTGAGAGTTTGGGACTGCTTTAAGGATTTGTAGAGACATCTGTGGCCCACACAAAGGTTGGATAAGTGTTTAAATAATACCTAATATAGATGTAGGGATATGTTAGGGATAGGTGGTCTAAAGCAAGACTCTTAGAACTCAAGTTTCATATTTAAGTCATTATATTTGCCCACACATTAATCTAGAAATGTAGTAAAGTGAAATAACTAGTATAAAGGAAAAAGAATCATACCAAGGCTCACCTAAAAGGCTAAGTCATTGAATTTGGGTTTGAGTATGTGAATCATGCTCCATTTCATGTCCTATAAGTGAAATATGCATAGATAATTCTTTATTTAAGATAAATAAAAATTGAAATAAAAAATTGATTAAATAGATAAGAGAGAGGGAAGGAATAAATACACCTCACTATGTACATAAACTAATGCTTAAACTTGGTGATAACCTATGTGTGTGTATGTAGATAGTAATTAATTGGTGAATATCTTAGATTCAGCTAATGGCTTACTCAATCCTCATGTAGGGGTGAATTAAGAAAGTAATCCATTTCTAACTTCATCATTATTGACCCCCACTTGGTGGAGCATAACCTATAAATAACTCTAGATAGGATAGATGGTGTGTCCAACCCTCTCATGTAGGTGGATAAATAACTAAAGTAGACTATGACTCCATCATTGCCTACCCATGTGTATTAGATGTATCTAAAACTAGAAACTTAAAATGTAACTAGAGATGTGTAACTATAATTTAAACTATACATTTTAATCTCTATGACCACTGTAGAACTCTAAAATGTAAAATGGCTCTAGGGAACTCAAGAATATGAGGTGGCTCTAGGCCACTCAGGAATGCTATCCACTACAAACTGAGTAAGGCATATATATGGTATGTGAATTAGAACATGATTTTTGTTGTGTATAAATTAGAGAATTACATGGATTTCATCCTTTCATATACTCAATCGGTGTATAAGTGAGCATACAAAAATAATGTGTCATGGCACATGCCTTGAAATCTGATATCTGATATCTGAGTATGTGGATTCTAGTTTGAGTTGTAATAATCCATATTTGAGTATCTAAAACTAAAATGATAATGATAAAACCATACATGATGTCACCAATATGAGAATACTTGTATGAATCCAAGATAAATTGAGCCAAAACTAGAAAACCATATCTAAAATTATAAAAACATAGACTATACTTATTCTACTTTTCTAGCCAATCTAGAATTTA
>JARHVA010003220.1:1947500-1950000 GCA_037957365.1 Torreya grandis | reverse complement strand
GTACAAACATACTACTTTGAAAACTTGTATATGGTGCTCTAAGTTACCCTTACCATCATACAAAGTAATCTTAGGTGACATGAATATTTATGGGAAAGGAGTTGTAATTATGTGATTTGCCAAATGTGTATGCAAAAAACCATCAGAATTTAAGGCATATGATCGACTAGTTGTACCCCACTCAAGATGTAACACCTTAGCCTATAGAGAATGAGTCTCATGCATAAGGGATTATACATTTGGAGAGGAGGAACTAGGGATAGGATGTGGTGCCATTGTTGAAGGTTTTCTTGTTAAAATAGGTTATTTTACAAGCTAAGTTACCCCCAATGTATGTGTAATAATATTTTTATTTATAGGTGTATAATATTTACCATTAATTGATTTGCTCTTTATTTCCATTACTGGATTGCATAATCTATGCATGATCATGGGGATGTTACTTATTCTATCTCTAAAACTCTATAGGATCGCATTGTTACTAACAATAAGATTTTCATTGTTAAGTTGGGGGAGAGTGTACTAACTCCCATATTGTGTATTATTTTGATTTTGATTATATTTATCATCTTTTACTTTATGATTTTGATAAGAAATAGTGATAAGCACAACTTTTGTAGGTGAAGATGCATATATATGATGGATACTAGCTTATTTTAAATATTTTATACATGTAATTTCATTTTCTAATAATGTGACCTTTTCACTTAATAAATCATTTTCATTGTGTAATTTTCATATTAGCTTGCTCATATGAATAATTTTATCCTTTAGTGTCTCAAAAGTATAAACCCTAGTTTCTTTTGATCAAACATGTAGGCACAAACCATATAGGGGAAAGGTGGAGCCATAGATAGGCCAAGTATGGGATTTATTAATAATAATATAGGCTATGCCATCTTGAGGAGGAGTGATAACATAGACCTAGTTAGATGTAAAATCAATGTCACCCTCGTGGACATAAGGAGGAGAAGGATATTCTTTCTTGTGCATAGGATATGACACTGAAACTTAAAACATGGTTATTAGGGTATTAAATATATGGATTAACTGCAATAAATTATATTTTATGTATGTAAGGATTTTTGTCTTAATTGAGTTCCACATTAGAAAATAATAACATGCTAGAGATAGAATAAAATATAACATACATTTTGATTGATATAAAACATCATGTACATATTTATTTATATCATATTTGAATTAAAAATTAAATGAAAGAAAAAAAGCATAAAATGAAAGCCAATGAACTTTATATTAAAAAGTGATAAACTTCATATGTCATTATTATCATGATTATATGAAATATAAATTAGAAAAAATAGGGATATGGAAACTGAGTGTGGGTCATAGAAGGCTAGAAACATTAACCTTATGCTTATCTAAGGTTAGGGTTTGTGTAATATTTAAAATAAGTTAGATTCAACAAATGATTTAACTCTTTAAAATTTATGGTGTTTAATCCCTAGTTTGTTAAAGATCAAATTATATTAAATTAGGAAATAAATATGTAATTATAACAACCACTACATTATAATAAAATTGACCTAGATTGACCTTTCTAAAAATAGGAATAAATATTGTAAATAAGTACTTAATTGGAAAGTGACTAAAATAAAATATCTGCAGGCTAAAAATTTAGGTAAGAACTATTTGAGTGTTCCATATATGACCCATGTGTCAAAACCATTCCTAAATAATATAACCTTAATTGTACAGTAGCACCATGTGGCACAAGTGTCCCTATTTTGGTGCTAATGTCCTCTATGTAGAAATGTTCCAAGATTTTAGGTGTACCTATGTCTCAGTATTCCAATCTTGCTCCAATGAACATGAGTTTTATGTCTTTATATATGACCTTATTTGACTAATTTTTTAATGCAAACCCTAAACCTCCATATTTATAGCAAAATTAGTTGGAATAAGTACAAAATTGTGTTCTTAATAGGGTAGGAAAGACTTCCTCAACACCTTATTATGATGAGAGGTTATTACATACTAATACTCCCAAAAGTGATCAATACCAATTTATTAAGGTTGATTGAAGCTAGAGTGCTTTAAATGTTATTAAAACTATAAATTTTAGTAATATGAGATTATAAATGTTTTATATGGTTGTATCCATACTTAAGTAATAATAAGGATTAATAACCTTCATTATGAACAATATGTTATGAGTTTGTTTGTGTAATTTGCATCTCATTTCCATCTAGTGGATAAAGGTCTAAAAGCCATGTATATATTTTATTGTAGTTTTTTGTGTGGGTATTAAAATTGGTCTAATATTACCCTAGGTGGTTATTAATTTGAAAAAGACATATTGGTAAGAAAAGGAAGGAAAATTACAATAGTGCACAAAATTGGACACTATTGTCATGGGTACTGCTATCCAAATTATGGTGCTAGTGTCTAGGTGGTAACATCTAAGGCACTAGGGGATAAGATGTTAAATTAAGGTTTTATGTACATTATAAGAATTACTAAGGATGTGTATGGCCTT
>JARHVA010003220.1:1902500-1940000 GCA_037957365.1 Torreya grandis | reverse complement strand
GGAAATTGATAATTATGTGTAGGGTATTTATATTTATTCCTTGACCTATAATTACTCATATAATATTAATATTATTTTTTATTTTTAGACATCAAATCCTTTTTCTTAGTCTTGACCTTGGCATTTGATTATAAATTGTATGTATATTTGTAGGCTTTCTTAATTAAGGAGATAGTAAATAAATATCTAATTAGATATGATATATCAAGAATGAACTATACTTTGATATAATATTATAATTTATATCCTAAATCCCAAGACTAGACACTTTAGTATGAAAATTATTTTTCTATTCCATCATAAACAACTCTTTCCCTTACATAACTAAGAAAACTTGATGGAATGGTAGCAATAATTTCCAGTAGGATAATATATTTATTTGAATGCTTATATTAAACCATATAATGTGCCTATAGATGTGTCTAAAATAAGATATTATTCATGTCAAGCATGATACTTTTCCCACCATTTCTTAACTGAAAAATATATTTTCAAAAGATTGAATATAATCTTTACATGTTTAGATAACTGATTAACCACATAACATGAAAAGAAGAGAATAAGTAAATTATATAGTGCATCTATTTTTTTAGTTAAAGCCTATGGATGTATATATTGACTAGTAATTTGTATTGTGTTTTTCCAAATTAATGATGAGAATGAGATGTTGATTGAATATTTTTATAACTACTAATTATCTAAAAGTGATAGATGATACTCGATCATTCATGCACATGAAATTATTCCAAATATTTCCTTTGTATTTGAAACACATCATATATAATTTTGTATATCATCTCTTGATTTTTCATAGTTTAATAATTATCTCTCATTATAGGATGTGAAAGAAGGTATGATGAAGGATCAAAAGTGTCGAGCCATAACCTCCTTTAATTATTCCTCTCATGAGTGGGCATATAAATAATGAAGAAATAAAAAAAATCACAGTACCATTTGGGAATGATATAAAGTGTGAATTATTTGATACCACTAATTAAGGGCCCAAGAGGGGATGAGGTGGACACCATATTTATGCTAGCTAATAGAGTTATATGCAAAAATTATTGACTGAATGACTAAGAGTAAATTAATAAAGAATGTGATAAATAACAAGGAAAGTAAGAGTGAAAGTAAGGTTTTGTTATGCTAATTCATGTACAATTTGAGAGATCAAATGTGTATTGTTATATATCTTCATATATTTCATACTCTATGGTTCTGTTGAATAATATGTTCACCCTAAAAATAATGGAAGTGCAAATAATTATACAATTTAAAAGGATGATGTGTCAACTAAGCTATTGCGATAGTTGTTATCATCTAATTCATAACAAGAAACTTTAGTGATGTTAATGACTATCAGTAATGATGAACTTCTACCTCAAGTAATAAAACTATAGGAGCTATGTGGTAAGGTAGGAGTGAAATTTTCTGGAACAAATTATAATATAGGCAATGAACGTATTGACATAACTATTGACATTAGCACAAAGACTAACATGTAACTGTAGTTTTACATAATCTTCTTGGATCAAAATAAATAAAAACCTTTTATTTTAAATTAATCAAAATATTTTTTCAAGACCTTTTTGGGAAAAAAATATTTTATTTTCCACATCTTAAGGATAACATCGAGAAAAGGGTATGTTGGGTTCTAGATATTTTGTAAGAGATTCCAATATTATCCAATTATATATTTTTAACATCATTTTTAATCAATTTTTTGTATTTAACAATATATAGGTCTACTTTCCATTCATTCCTCCTATTCCATTTAGATTCATGAGATTTTCTATCTAAATTTATATTTTTTGTTCTACTTTTGTACATCATTACTTATATTTTTATTCTTATTTGACTTGGTCCATATAGCATTATGCCTTATAAATTGACATGGTAAACATAAAATTATTATTGTCTATGTTCTTCTTGTATTAAATTGACATGGTCAATTCACTTTTATTCTTGTAACTAAATAATTCATAATTTATTTAGTCATTTTCTTTTTTTTATTATATCAGCATGGTCGATGGTTTTTTATGCCATTCTAAAATTGTTATAATTAATGAATCAAGATTGATTTCATTAGCATTTGTGCTAGGTAAAATTTATAAATTTGATCCCTATTTCTATGGTTCCTAATCTTATAAAGGTTTAGCAGGTATTTACAGCTCAATATAATGAATATGAACGAAAGCAATACCCTTTACAATTTGGAGTCTCCAGTTAATGACACTTAGGTCTACAACCTTACCCTTTAATATCTTCACATGTACCATATCTTTAAAATTTATACTAGAGAAAATGTAGGTATTGATACACATGAAATCATACTCAATTATAATTATCATTATTCCTAATCTCATTAATTTATTTAATCTACTAGATAGATATATTTTTCACATTATTAAATTAGTATGTTATTATTAAATTTGTCATCACATAGATTACCCTTATGGTTATATTTTTGTATGTTGTTTAGGCCTATCGAATGAACCATAATTACATTTTATTTATATGTCTTAATATTAGGTTTTACTACCGTTTCATGTATTTACATTCAATTTAGTCATTTGCAATTTATATCACTTTAGTATATATTCTTTCCAATTTGAATATATATTTTTATTTATTATTTAGTTACATTTACATGGTTTCCTTATTTTTTTGTTGATACCCACCTTTATTACAAATAAATGTTTCTTTTATCCTCTATCTTAGTTTCAATTTGACTGCTTTTTAATTAAGGTGGTCCTATTATAGTTTTCTCTCTTTCTTATATTTGATTATTTTATATATTTTTACCACATTTTTAGTCATTCACTATTAGATTTATTAGATATTAATGTTTCCATTTGGTTTCATAATGAAATGTTACCTCTAATTTATAAAATTTTGACTCATTTTAAAAATTTTATTGTTAAAAATAGTTAAATTTCATGAACTATCTCAATTTGGATATGAACTATTCATAGAATAAAAGTACAGGTTTATTAGTTATTGTTGAGGTGTAGGTGGTATGTAATGATGAAATGTGGCATTTATATTACCATAAAGGCCACAAAAATTCTATATAAACATCTTTTTGATACCAAATCTGAAGATCATTAAGATTTATGGTGGTATAGGACATAAGATAATACACTTTAAATACAAGACATCAATAATTTTTGTAAAGTTTATATGGATATTAAATAAGCCCATAATGTATGGAGGTCATGTAAATAAGTTTGAGTAGTAGACTTGAGGCCATAATCACTATTAATACCATTGTTATATGTGTGGAATGTGTATGGTGGACCCTCTGTTTCACGCACCTTGATTTTTTTTCATATTTGTAGTGAATTTCAAGGGACTTTCTAACTCCATGAGTGGGTGGCCATATGGAACTAAATTTATAGGTATATCATGTTTACATGTAGGCCTTATTTATCACCTTAAATGTGATACAGTATTCACTTGCGAGCTCTATGAAACTTGTCTATTTTATGGACCTGTGAAAATTTATACTATGTTTTAGTTAATATTTAAGTCATCCAAATCATTTTCCTATGTACTCTAACTCATGCTTTGGCTCTTGTGCATATTAAAAATATATATTTTACTATATGTTTTTGGAATCCATATAGAAATATTATAGAAGAATGGCATGACTAAATTTTTATATATGAACACATATTGGAGTTTTTATTCATTGAAAAGGCCTGAGAATTTGTAGCTTGGGTTAATTTATTTTTTTAGCTATGAATTTTGTTGGATTTTTAATGGCCATTTGTGATTGAAATATTATTATTCACATCTTAACAGAGGATTATTATTATTAACTATGGTTAATTATTTAAGTGTGTTTTTAATATTAAATAAATTTATATAATGGTGTAGTCTATGATTCATAGCATGATGTATATTTAATATATTATTTTCTTTATAAATAATTTCACTCTTTGAGTTTTATAAGAACTGTAGTATCCATGATATTCCTTGTGTAATGGTCACAACATGATATGTAGGTATCCAAAAGAGTCAATGAAAGTAATTTATATGCCAACACTTAAACTATCAATAAATTTACTAGCTTGGTTTTATTTAAGCCATTGAGTGACTTAAGATGAGATAATATTTACTGGTTCATAACTCATAGGTTATAGGATCATATCATGATGTGTGATTGGAATGAATTTAGATTAACTCTATAACCCATACATATTAATCTAGTATGATTAATTATGAATGAATTTATAATATTGTTATCTCATATGGGTGTGCACTTTATATGGATGTGATGTTTTGACATCAGTGCCAAAAAAAAACTCAAAACCAACATTACGTTGTTGAAATAGTGTTTGCAATACATAAATTGTTTAGGTGTAGGTATTCTTTAACAAGACTTATTAGAAATAATTTAACACTTTTCTATATATTAATCTCAATCTATATAAGACTATTGGAGTACTCTTATAAATTCTTGGCTGAATATATGGGTGTGCAAGTTTTCCTTCTCCTAAGATTGACTAAATAAGACCCCCTCATAAATAGTGAGTATTTAATGTAAGAATAATGTATAGGACACTTAAAATTAGGGGGAATAGTCTTGAAACTCAAACATTCCTCTCTATTAATAATATAATGGGGAGAGATAGAGACATGATTGAGTCGACATCATTCTCCAAGATTTGAGCTAGTAAGAAGTTATGATGAAAGTTGCATAAATGTGGCCTAAGGAAATACATGCATAGAGTCATAATATAGGATTCAGACCTCAAAAAGTATTTTTTGATATCATGAATTAAAATAAATGTGTATATAAGGTGTATTAAAATATCTATTAATGAGGAACTGATTGATGAGTTAATAAGAATGTTCTTCTAGGGGTATAAGGCTTTTAAAGAAAAATAAATGAAAATGGAGATTACTTTGAGGTTATTCAAGATAAATGAGAGATTAAAAACTAATAATAATGGCTTCCCTTGATTGGAACTACCAATTTACTAGTCAAAGGTGTGCCTAAAAATCATAAAGTACCTTACTTTGGAAGGTAAATTTACTCTTATCTTCTCACACCATTTTCTATTTCTCAACCATTTTCAAGGTTTTAAAATTAGTTTTCCCTACTAATTTCTAAATTATATTAAAATCACAACCCTCACTTTTGAAGTCAACAAATAAAATCAATTAAACTTAAATTGACTCTAACTTAAATTATGTAACATGCTTATTCTGAGATTCCTCTTGTTCACTTACATCAAATTTATGTATTGATAACATGGTTCATCAAGATGTCATTGGCATAATAATCCATAATTTCATGATTAAATGATACTACAAAAATTATTCACATGATGTTACCAAAATAAAATGATTACATTTAACACTAGGGTCGTATTAGCTTTAATAAAAGTTGCACAAAAAAGGCACACATTTTATAGATATATCTTAGAAACAAGTATTTTATTTATTTAGTTTGTAATGCAAGTAATTAATATCAATTTCATAAGGGTAACCCATAGTTATACCTTGGAAACCCTCTACCTAAATGAGTGCCCAACAAAAAAATTCTAGTTAATGTTTAGAATTTTAGGATAGAATATTAAAACATTAAAAAAATACTTTCTCCATGAAACATGGTATGTTATCAACACATACATTCTATTTTCAAGGATTTTTTAGTCCAAAGTTCTAATTCACTACTCAATTAATTTCCATCTTCTTCATTAAATGACATAAGTTAAACATTGTACATCGATTCATGTAATATTAATTATTTTAATTATTTTTAAAACATATTTTATAAATCTTAATTCCTCTAATTCAAGGTAAATTTTAATTGGCCATATAAAAATGATCTTGGGTTTTTTGGTGAATTTTTAAGTATGTGTTTACAAAATATTTCTAAATTTAACATACAATGTTTAGGCATGTAGGAAAATTGACATGTGAAACATAGCATACCATAGAATTTATAGTAACATGAAACTATACAAAAAATTCATAGAAAAATGGTAGTCATTTTCATAAATGATATGCTTTTATTATTGAATTACAAGTTTGTTGTTTTATAAAAAAGATAATGTCAAATGATAAGTCTAATGTCATTCAACAAATATGTTATTACTCAATAGTGTTTTTGTCACTTGATAGTGTTGTTTTTATATGGCAATATCATTGTCACTTAGTAGCATTCTTTTTACTCAATATAAAAGTTGTCACTCAACAATATTTATATCAAAATGATTCATGTCACTTGTAAACATAGGTGTCACTCAATAACATATCTACTACATGACACCATAGTTATTTTATCATAATTGCACTGTTGAATGATAATTACTCTACAAAATGACATTTATGTTGTCTAACAAGTGACAATGTTAGGGGTAAGTGACAACTATGCTG
This sequence comes from Torreya grandis, assembly GCA_037957365.1. Lineage (NCBI taxonomy): Eukaryota > Viridiplantae > Streptophyta > Pinopsida > Cupressales > Taxaceae > Torreya > Torreya grandis. The sequence continues at coordinate 1,933,607 of JARHVA010003220.1, read as the reverse complement.
ATGAGTGATAGAAACACCTCCCAATAGTAGCTATGTCGATATTTTTCATAAATTTAGTCTTTAAATGATTGTATATTACATATAATGGTGTATAAGATCAAATTTAATTTTAATATCAAGGAAAATTATACTTATATGTATGAATTTTATTTTAAATGGTAGGTGAACTGATCTATAAAACTAACTTACACCTACATAATTTAGGCAAATCAACATGGTTTACCACCCAATAAAATAGCCAAATACCAATTTATAAAACTAAAATAATGATAAATAGGCAATAAAATTTATCCTACCCTAATTGGTAACATACAAAATAATTCCAACAAAGGATAAATTTATAATCAACATTTATGTTAATAATTAAGCATACAATAACTATTATTAATTATTTCTTCACAACCCAAGTGTTACAAGGAATGGACTAGCCAACATGGGGAAATGGAACAAGTTAAATACCAAAGAAATATAATTTGCAATTAAAAACTTGTCATCATGGTATAATTTCATATTTGATCTAATTCTATTACAATTCCAAACATACATCATAAAAATTTGACTTACTTGCAAGAACATAGTTATAATAAACTTTTCATCTAATTGAATTTTCCTTTACTAATCAAATTTATGAATATAAAATATTATCAATTTGAAGCCCCAACTAAGGTCAATTCCTATCAAATATTTATATCAGTTATTTGAGAATAAAAACCCAAAATATTGTCATCTACTTAACAATTTATTTTAAAAAAGTGAAATTCAACAAACAACATCATCCAAATTGATTGGGTTTGATTTTCTAGTCCTTAAACAAATTATAAATTAGATTTTTGTTATTTTTACACTGATATAGTTAATAATTTATTCCATGGTAATCAATTACCCATTAAAACAAGAGGTTTTATAACCCTTACCATTAGTATTCATAAATTATAAAAAAACTAAAATTTACATAGTCAAAATCTATTGCATTGCACCATAAGCTAGTGATTAAGTAATCCAAATGTCTCCTTACATAAATTCAAACTTATAAAATTAGTAAAAAATCCAATAAATATTAAATCAAACCATAAAATCAAATACCATAGTCATTTTCAATAATATAGTCACATCTAATTATATTCATACTACATAGGAGATCATACACAAGCAAACCATAAATTCATTATTATTAACACTCAAAAATTCCTTTATATATGAAATATAACATTGACAAAATATCCAAGAATAATATATGAAACTCAACATTAATTCATAACCACTTGGCCGAAGACACATTAGTGCACATTCAATTCATTATGATTATTGATTCAGATTATAATTTTAACTATAAAAAATAATTCATGAAACCAATGATGTGATTTCCACCATTTTGATGTATAAATGAAGAGTACTCGGTCCTTCAACTTGCATCTTCCTCTGTGATACTCAACTCAATACTCAAATAATTTAATAAGAAGACACATATTTTATGACATAGATATAACTATGAAAACATTTAATATAGTTATAAACATCTTCATTTACAAATTTATAATATGTGTAGTCAACTCTAAATAAGTCAAAAGTCACTCCCAGTGCCATCTAATCATTTAATAATTAATAAACATTTAACATTTCAATGTTCATGAATAATAATAAATACTTTTATAAATGTAACTTGATCATAATAGGAGTAAGCAATCACATGTATAGATCGTAATGATTTATTTGACACCATGGATCATAGTTAAAAAAAACATTATATGAATGAAAATAACATACTATATATTTATATGTAGACATGGTTCAAGTAAATAATCAAAATATGCAACTTATTTTTCACAATTTCACAATTACATATATTCAACTCATAACCATTTTATGAAAAATATCCATGGTGTTAATTCAGCTAACCACAAAAAAATTCACTTGACCAATCCCATGAGGCCCCCATTTTTAGTCCTAGACAACCCCAACCATAAGTGTGATGGGGATTCAAGCTCATGATATTATGGCCATGTAAAAAAATCTAATGAGTTTCTAATCATTAATAAGTAACATAAGAATAACACATTCATAGATAATCATAAAAGTAAAAACCCATCTCATGTATTATTGTTCATAGTAGTATTTCAAATAATAAAAATAATATTAAACTTTTACCTTTGTAGGTTTTCAAAAAAACACACTAAATACCAACTAAACCATTCTCATGCAACCATGAAACCAAAATCCGTGAACTAAATTAAAACTCCATAATTGTGAAGAAAATTATATGCACAAATAAAATGTAGAAGCCTCTATCCAAAATTATTTGGATAAAATAACAATATTATTTCCAAACAATAATAACATAGAAAAACCCAAATACATCACATATTTGTTCTTGGCATTGCATGTCTTTTACCTTCATAACTCCAAATAAAGTAACCAAAAACAAGTTCATGATCTCCTTTTTATAACACCACACATAATTTTTCTTTCTCATTATCATTTAAAATAAATAGTAATATCAACTTTCTACTTATCTTGTGGAGAAATGGATTGTTAACTAATGTTTCCATTTATCCTATCTTTCAGTTAGAAAAATGGCTATAATTAATTCTTCTCACAATTATATTAATAGTCCAAGCAATATCCATTATCAATACCATATGATGGTAGATAATCTCTAGGATTCATATCATCGAGTAGATTTTACCCTAGTTGTAGACTCTATTCCTACCATAAACAAAAATATTCAAAGACCCAAGAGACAATAATAAGAACAAATCCAAAACCCTATGTTAATGATCACCATCATGTGAAGTTATTGATAAATAAGGTAATCTATTTACATAATCATTAAAAACCAATGTAAAAAAAGGACCATGAAAAATGACCCCTTAACACAACACACTTACCATGCTCACAAAGTGACTAATGGACTTAAAGTCAATAACATGCCATTCTAGAAACATAAAACCATTAGATTAGAAAATAGAAACCACTTAATACATGAATAAATTAACCGTGGTGAATTTGATAGGCACAAGATCCATGTTACCATGAATAATAGTATTAATTTATCCAAAAAAATCTCTAAAGATAAAATTGATCCAAAAGAAGAAGACACAATAAAATGTGACATAAAAAAGAGTCAACAACCACTAAGCTTGATAAATCAGTCAACAATAAAATTAACCAATATAGTAAACTAAAAAATAATTTAATGATATCTAGAAATTCATTACTTTATAATTACTATTAAAATTATAATGAAATCCATTAACATAAAAATGTTACAAAATTCTTGATTAGGGCTAGCTCATTGAAATCCTACAAACACCAAAGATAGCATTAGTAGTATATATCAAGTAAATATCTAAAAAAATATGAAAAAAATGTATCATAGTAATCTCGTCATAACATCGTAATGAGATAAGTCAACAAAATTTTGATCAAGATAAAATGTGGTCATAAAAACATAATATGGTAATGCAAATTTTAAAGTTTTAATAAATAAAAAATGTATAAATAAATACAAACAGGGTCATAACATCCTTGCCCAAAAAAATAGGATTCATCTCAATGAATGTGCAAATATATGAGGATAATCCTCTCTTAAAATAACATAATATTCCCATGTAACTCTCATTTCATTGAATGTGTCCCATTAGAACAATAGTTCTTGTATGTACTTATTTCTCAACTTAATGGTATGATGGTCTAATATAAATTATTTCTAAGTTATAACTCTCATGAAATTTTAGACATAAAAGTAGGTAGAGCTAGTCGATAACCTATAATATTAACCTTATCAATGATATTAAAATTTATAACAAACTCACTTAAATTAAATTCCCAATGTGATCTTTTCATGTTTACATAACCTTTTTATCTATCATAGGTTATTCTCATATTTTGCCTAATGAGTGACATCTGATTATCGTAATACTACATTATATCGGATCTAAAAACAACCTTATTTTATAAATATCCTATCAAAGATAAGTTATGCATTTTCACCAATATAGAGCTTCAAAAAGAGCCATCCTAAGCATAAAATTATAAGTCTTATTATTATAAATTTAAACTAAATGAATATAATCTTCTAATTTAGATAGTTGATCCATCACATTCATTTCCAACATGTATTATACCACTTGATTCAACGTTTTATTTTGACCATCTTTTTATGGGTTGTACATAAAACTAATGTTGAAGTGGGTTTTAAAGTTTATGGCCAATGTTTTCCAAAACCATTCCATGAACAATTTTTATAGATCAGAGATAATTACCTTTGTCACGCCATGTAGTTACATATATTATTGTAAAAGTAGAGGAATCAACTATTAGATTTCCAATAGTGAAATTATCCACTTTGGTAAACTTTTCAATCACAACTAAAATTTTATCATGTTTATTTCTAGATTTAGGCAGCTGAGAGATAAAATCAAGTGAATGTACAACCCACTTATTTATTGGTACATTATGAGGGTAAAACAAACCTCCAATATAGTAATGTTTAGCCTTAACTTATTGGTATTATAAACATGTGGCCTTAAAATAAGCCACATTATGTTTCATTATAAGCCAAAAGTAAAATATTTCTAATTCATGTGTCATTTTCATGTGGCTAAGATATACATAATGAGGTTTTGCATGCACTTAATTTTGCACTTGTTTGCACAAGTATCCAATTTTAGTCACATAGTTTTTATTTTTAATCCTTATCAAGGTTTAATTTTCCATTAAATAGTCAGTAAAATAATTTGATATAATTTATTTATCCAAAACTATTTTTACCTCATGGGAATACTTATCCAAAAGTTATGAATTTAGTATAACATTTTTAAAATAAAACTTGATAACGAAAATTGTAGCAAGGTAGATGTGTTAGATAAGTGCATTAGCAACATTATTTTGATTTCCTTTCTAATATAATATATACATATAAAGTTTAATTAACATTCTCATCCATATACATTGGTGTGCATTTAATTTATACATATGAAAATAAATGCTCAAAGTTATGGTGATCATATTTTACCTTGAAATGTTTTCCCAATAGAAAATGTTTACACTACTTTAGAGAATGAGATATCAAATAAATATCCATATCATTCATGGGATAATTAATTTCATGTTCTTTGAGATTATATGACACATAATCCACCACCTTTATATATTGAGTCAAAATTCCACTAAAACCTTCATTTGAAACATTCGTATAAAATTCAAATTGTCATTTGGGTTAGGTACAAAATTTATAGGTGTTGTAGTCATCAACACTTTAAGTTTTTAAAATTCCCATTTCTAAAGTGGTGACCAAATAAATATATTGGTTAGATGTTATAAGTAAGTAATTAGGATATCTATGCTAGAAAACAAATCCACAAGCCTATAGTAATAACCTATCAAGCCCATAAAATTACATAGTTCATTTACATTTGTAGGAGAAAGAGACTTATATATTACCTTGACCTTGGATTGATAAAAAATAATACCATATTTAGATATCATATGCCCAAGATAGTGCATCAGAGGTTGGAAGAAAGTACATTTAGATAAATTTCCAAAAAACTTATGTTATCTTAATATTTACAAAAATAGATTCAAATGTTGTTCATATTATTATATATTTTTATATTAAATTGGAATATCATAAAGAAAAAAAATCACAAATTTATATAAGAAATCATAGAAAACATTACTCATTAATTTCATGAATATAGATACTGCATATATTAGTCTAAAATATATTATGGTCAGTCTTATAGATATTACAATGAATTCATAGTGACCATAATAAGTATAGAATGTATTTTTATGAACTTTTTCCTTCTTGATTTTTAGTTGATGGTAGCCTAATCTTAAATCAATTTTTAAGAATAAAACTACTCCCTTCATCTAATCAAAAAAATAATCTATCTTTGTCAAAGGATAATAATTCTTGATTGTCACTTTATTAATCATCTAATAGTCCATAAATTCTCAAGGTGATGTCTTTATTCTTGAATACAATTAGAGCACACCAAGGAGACACACTTGGCATTATACTTCCATTTTCAATAGGTCCTTATAGTTGAACCTTCAATTCCTAAAAACTAACCATATACATTCTATAGGAATATTTAGAGCTAGGTTTATCCCTTGGTATAGTATCTATTGAAAAATAAACCTCCCTTTTGGGTGGAAATTAAGATTATTTTATAGAAAATACATCTTTAAATTATTTAAAATATTATTTTTTGTAAGGTGTATTCTTTGTTTTATATTATTTATGATTTTAAAATGTATATAACTAGTATCCCTTATGTACTACCTTTTTCAACTGCAAGGATGAAATCAATTTACATGCCTTAGACCTTTGAATTTCTTGCACTTCCTTGAATATGCTAGAATCATCCATGCATTTAACCCACTTACCAAATAATTATAATGTTGCATGATAAGGTTGTGACCAGTCCATCCGAAGTATAACACCATAAGATCCAAAAGGAACTAAAAACATATTTAGTTTTTGTTTTAAATCACCCAAGTTTATCAAAGTGATTTATAAGCACTCATATATTATCTTACCTATTATGAATACAAACTACAAACCGTCTCTTAATCTCACAAGTTTAATATTACATCTGTTTTCTAGAAATTTGGTATACCATGAAAACTTCTTGCCTAAAATATGATTTTTGGAAAAGGCCCACAATAATTGCCTTTACCTTTTCCTCACCAACTCTCACACCAAATTCTAAAACCACAAATCTAGAAACATGAAACCATATTTCATAAACTTGTATTTCTTCAAATAGGAATAGATATTTTCCTTTATTAACAATTATAATTCCATTTTAAAATGATTAATTTGTTTCTCTTGAGTTTACTGAATACCAAAATATAATATAAAAAATATTAAAAATTACCAATGTAATCTCATAATGCCATGTTAATCACCCACATAAATATGTTAGGTGAATTAGACAATTTGAATCAAATCACCATAATATTATATAATCTATTCCTAGTATTTAATGTTATTTTATATTCGTCACATTCATGAATCCAAATATTTTATTATTCACTCTCTATATCAATGTAAGCAAGGTATTTTATATCATCACACATCCAAACACATATGTCATATCATCTAAAGTTGGTATATAAAATTTATACTTCACTTAATTTTATTTTTTTCCATGCTATTTTCACACATCATCCATTTTCCATATTTATTTTGAACATTCAACTTTAGGGTTTCACGTGGACTCATGTTCCATCTATTTACACTCTTTCTCACTAATTAAGTGACCTATCTATTCCGCTTTGAATTTTTTTGGACTCATAATATAAGTCAATTGATTTGGTAGAGATGATCTTGGAAACAAATAAATATGATGTTAAATTCCCTTTTTTGGGGTAAAGCATCTATAAACCAATCAAGTATAAATTATGCATATTATTTAAACACTTTTGTTACTTTTATTAGTATTTTCACAACTTATGTGTCTTATTTATTTTCTATTAATTCATAATAATAAGTTGTCTTCTCCATGTATTTGATAATTAATTTCATGAAGAATATTACTTATACCTTCCTTTATTATTTAATAGATAATAATTCTACCTTTGTAACACCCTTCCAAAAACTATACCTATTATTTTATACATCATGAAATGATTTCTTATCATGTTCCAATGGATTTCCTAAAAATAAATAAAATGTATCCATTGGGATAAAATCACACATAGTGTTGCACATAGACTCATTTTTTAAATCTCTTTAATATATTTCTCACTAATTTAGTGATTGGTCTTTTCAGCTCTACATGTAATAGTGGAATCATCCTATAAGCTACTTGATTAGGTAGATATGATCTTGGAATCAAATAAATATGATGTTAAGTGTCCTTTTTTTGTACTAAACCATATGTAAATTGATCAAGCAAAATGTCTTCATACTATTCCAACACTTATGTTGCTTCTATTGGTATGTTCAGAACTATTATGTTCTCTTTATTTGTTATTAATTCATAATAACAACCTATCATCTCCATGTATTTCATAAATTATTTCATGGGAGTCACTATTTATACCCTCTACTCCTCTTTCAAATGTAATGCACCTACTTTATACCACTCATACAAAAAACATATACATATTATTTACTCCATCATGAATTAAATTCATGTCATTTTAAAGTGACCTTCTAAAAAAATGTAATGCATCTATTGAAATAGCATTCATTCTATGATATCTTGGGCCAATAATAATGGGATTCCCAATAGTCAAGTCGAGATATTTTCCCTAAGTAAACATGCATTTCTCTTTTATGTCATGATTCAACATGACTACACTACTTCCCTATTAGGAGGACATTGATTTATATGGAGAACAAGTATTTATCTCAATAAATAAACTTTAGGCATGGATATAGATAAGGAAAGTTTGAAATGAAGGCAATTATAGGTAAACATTCAAGGTCTTTCACTAGAATTCTAGGAAGAGAAGGCTTCTATTGGTGTTTCTAATTCACTTTGTCAGTTCTTCTCCCTCAATCCAATTAATTAATCCAAGAGAAGATTATTTTATGTTAGTATTTATGTCAATTTTTTCATGAAAAAATATCTCTCAATAGTTGTTAAGCTAATATCTATATTGGGGTAATAGATCCAATGGACAATCTTTCAAAAAATGCATTTCTCTTTGTGCCAAATATTGGGACACAAATAAAATATCTTCCCTATCAATAAGCAAGATCCACTAGAATGAAAGAGTAATAAGGTCCCATATTTTATTAATGATTCTTAGCTTGGGGTAGATATAATTAAAGATTAAATAATTAGGGAATAACTAGTCAAAGAAAAGAAGGAGAGCTAAATGTAGCCATACTGCTTGATTTTTAATGGGAAGATCTAGGTAGTATAGCTAAAGGTGTGCCATAATATGAGATCACATTTCACATTTATATATAATAAACAAAGGGTGTCACTAAAGGACTACCTTGATATGAGTGTGACTTGAAATTGAGACAAAATGAGTAAATTGAAGTCTATGTTATGATTGATGAATAAAATGACTTGAATCTTATTGATGGAGGCAATTATATTTCTTTGAAATACAATAAATAAAACTCCCAAAAGGAGGATTATGGTATTATGGATATCCCATTGAGGAATAATATCAAAGAATATGATGGGTTTTTGGTTTAAGTAATAATTAACATTCACCATGATAAAGATTAAAAAAATCAAAATCTATCTATAGAGATAGACTTTGGGAAATTAAAGGTCATGGATATATGGGAAGGATCCATGTACAAGGAATACATTCAAAAGGAGCTAATGAATTTAGAGATAGATTCATCCCAATAGGGTAGAATTAGTGGGGATGGATAGAACCTTGTGTGTTCTCAAAAATCCACACCCAAGATGTCATTCTTGACACACATTAAAGTAACTAGGTACACTTCCATATAGAATTTTATGTAGATTAGTATTACAAATGAATTATGGTTGTGTTTATACTTAAATTTGGTCTTTTATATGTTGGTTGTATGTTTACTAAATATTTATGGTGATTATTTCTTAACCTGAGATGTATTAAATTTTGTAAGTTTTCTACCTTAGTATTGTTAGTAATGTATAATATAGAGAAATATTAATGAAATCAAGATAAAAATAAAATTAAAAATACACAACACAATAGAAACACAAATTTAATGTGGTTCACCTAATATGGGATACGTCCACACAAAAATAATGAATACTTATTATTTAGTGAAATAAATGAAGAGAAAAAACTATAAAAGATCCATTTCAATATCCTCTTCACTCACATACATTATGTTATCATGATAAAAAAATGCCCTCATATCAAATGAGGGTTACATATTAGGGTAAAAAATGCACAAACATAATTTCTACTTTGTGATATGTGACCTAATAGTGAACCATCCATATTTACTCAAAAATTAAAATATTTTACAATGAATTTTTAAAATAAATGGACCTTCATGATGGCCCTAGTAGTGGATCATTTCCACCCACACCCTCACCCCTATTAAGAACTGGGCATTAAAATAATTTCAAGGTCCACCATCCAACAATTTCCCACTTGAAGACTGATTGTTTCAACTCCATCGCTACAAATATTCCTTGGAAGTTTCCTTGAAATTTAATCCTAGCATGTTTCTCAACTTATTTTTTATATTTTAAAACCTATTAAAGCTAAACAACTCTCAAGATACACTTGTGTGACTACCTTTGTTAGCATATTTCTAGTATTGCATATTTTTAGGATTCTAAATCTTATGGATATTTTCCAACTTAAGTTTAAATACCACTACCACTATCTTGGATCTTGCATTAGGCCATACAAACTCTTCTTCAAACATCTTCTTCAACCTGTACACCATTGACTCTTTACCTTTAACTTTGTATCCATGTGGTTGCTTTATATATATATTTCCTCCTTCAAGTCACCTAGAAGGAAACTCATCTAACTATTAAAGGTGAAATTATTCTATTGCTACCAATCTTAAAATAGATGTTATTTAAGTCATTTTAACTACTGGAAAAAATATTTCATCAAAACAAATACCTTTATTTTGTGAAAACACCATTACAACATGTCTAACATTGTACCTATTTTTTCCTCCATCTTCTTCCTTAAACCTATAAACCCATTTTTATACCATGCTCTTTTAGTTGCAGGAAACTAAACCAAATCCTATGTTTGGTTATATACCAAGGAGTCCATCTCCTCTTTCATGTCTTTCTCTCTCTTCTTTTTGGTTTCTACCTGCATTGCTTCTTCATAGATTTTTGGCTCACTGTCATTAATAAAAAATAAATAATAAAGAGAAGGAGAGAATAATTTAGGGATTCTACTTACTCTAGGAAATATTCTAACTACACTTCCAAGATTTTGAGGTAATTTTTGTATTTGTTGCACATTTTGATGTTTTAACACTTCTAGAATTTCATTTCCATTGATTTCATCAGGTACTACATATTAAGTATATTTTTCATGTTTGTTTCCCTATAACTGATCTTTGTACATGATCTTATCATTAAATATCACATCTCTACGCATAATGATTTTGTGATTTTCAAAATCTCATAAATTGTAACCAAAATCATTGACTCCATATCCATTAAAAATACATTTCTTAGATTTTGCTTCAAGGTTTGTTCTACTTTTTAATCAATATCAAAAAATGCTTCATCATCAAAAGTATAAAATAATGAATAATATAGATTTCTACCTATCCATGTTTCTTTTAGAATGCCACCATCTGAAGGACTTGAAGGTCCTTTGTTTATCAAGTAAAAAATAGTATCCATAACATCTACCCGAAACTATAAAGGAAACCCTTCATGTAATCTCATTCTTCTTGTATGCTCCATGATTATTTTGCTCATACTTTTTGACACACCATTTTGTTCTGGTGTTCTTGGAATGATCTTCTCTCTATGAATTCCATGGGAATAACAATAATCATCAAATTTCATGCTACAGTATTCACCTCCATTGTTTGATCTAACACACTTCAGCTTATTTTCTATCTCATTCTTAACTAAATTATTCCATTTCTTAAAAGTATCAAAAATATCACATTTTTTTCATATGAAATAAACACAAGTTTTTCTAGTTGCATCATAAATAAAAGTAACATAATAAGAAGAGCCACCAAAGAATGATAACTGAGCTAGTCCCCATGCATCTATATGCACAAGATATAACCTTTCATACTTCTTTGTCTTCCCAAATCTCAGAAATATGACTCTTTTTTTTCCATACATAGTGGTCACATAAATCCAAATCCACCTTTTTCAAAATTGGCAACAAATTCTTTGAGTGGAGAAATTACATTCCATTCTCTTTCATATGCCCAAATTTGTGGTGCCATATTTATATAGCCACTTTTATAGAATATAATGCAATAGAATAATAAACATTAACATTAAATAAATATAATTTAACTACTTTATCTCTTTTTTATATTACCAATAATCCTTTAGTGATGTTCCATGAAATTTTGAAAAATGTAACTATGCAGCCCTCACTTCCCAACTGTCCTACTAAGTTTAGATTTTTTCTCAACTCATAAACATGTATTCCCTCTTTCACAAACCATTTGTTTTGATTCTATAATTTTATCTATATCTTACCCTTTCTTAAAATTTTATAGTGTTCACCATCACCCATATAAACTTGTCCAAAATCACCTAAACATAGTCTTGAAAATATTTCTTATGCAATGTACCATGAAATGAAGACCCTGAATATAAAAACCAAGAATATTTTAAGTTATCTAAATAAATAATTAAAGCATCTTGTAACACATCACCTACTACATTTACTTCCTAATTTTTATCTTGTTGTCCATCTCCTTATTTCCCTTTTCAAAACCAAAAATCTTTCTTAAAGTGTCCTTTATTCTTGCAAATCCAACACACCAACATTCTTTTGGATTTGTAACTAACCTTCTTAGACTTCGTATGATTCCTTTGGCCCTTTCCTCTATCATTTTGTCTTCCCTTATTCTCCATAGTCAAAGTATTGTCTAATGTCTCACCTATGCTTTTCCATCACATTTCCTTGCTAAGGATAATACTAATAACATCATCAAACTTTAAATTGTTTAAAATAGAGACAAAAATACTCATAACCATAACCAAGCCATTCCACCTTTTTGGTAATCATCATAAAATCAAAAATTTCTTGACCTCATCATAAAAATTTACTCCTATAGAGCATAACTAATTTGTTATCATGTTAAATTAATTTAAATAATCAGCAACAGACCCACCTTATAAAATTTAAATATTAAATAAATGATTCATAAGAAATACCTTATTGGAGGCTGAGGGTTTTCCATGCACTCTATCCAATGCCTTTATCACATCCATTATTATATTTTCTTTCAAAATATTGAAGGCCACTAATACATCTAGGCATCCTCATATTATTCTTTTTGCAAATCTATCAAAAACCTCATAATATTAATCCTTTATAGATGTCAACTTCTTTGCTATTCTACCCAATGATAGGAAAAAATCTTTTTGATATAGATAATCCTCCATTTGTATCTTCCATAGCTGGTAGTTTTGGCTATTAAACATCTTGGCCTTAAACTTTCCTTCTCTGTTATTACTCCCACTTGAACCAATAACCCTCTTTTCTTGTTATTTTATCCACCAAATAAACCTTAGGCTATGATACTAGTTATTAGGAATATAGAACGTAGAGCAATATTAATGAATTAAAGTAAAAAAAATGCATAAATACAACATAATAGAGACACATATTTAACATGGTTAACCCAATATGTGCTACATCCAAATAGAAATAACCATTATTTTTTTATTATTCAACCCAACAAATAAAGGAGAAAACCTATAATATATCCATTGCAATATCCTCTTGACTCACATATAGTATGTTTTTATGATTACAATTTCTTCATAACAAAGGAGGGTTACATATTAGGGTAAAAATACACAAACATAATATATACCATTAGATCTGTCACCTAATAGTGAATGGTCTAGATTTACAATGAAATTAAAATATTTTACAATGGATTTTTAATAAAAATGGACCCCCATTACAACCCTAGTGCGGCTATTATCCCCACAACCCCCCATCAAGAACTAGGAATTAAAATAAGATCAGCCTCCACCATCCAACAAGTATTTGTTTCAATGATCGTATCACTCTTTGGTCCATTAAATCCTATTTTATTTGTGTTTGATCTATGTTGAGTATCTAAAATCATTTTTAATAGGTTGTGGCAAATACGATCATGACTAGGTAAGAGATCCACCTAATAAGATTTTACTCCTTAGGAAAAAAAACAAAAAACATCACACATATTTCATCCTTGTAGGTTTTTACTATATAAAACTTGACTAATCACCTTGCATCTACTATCAATTAATTCATTTCCTTAAACCATGAAATTTGGTAAGGATATGGATGGTTTTCACATTACAGACCTAGTTTTTTTATAATTTATTTAGAAATAATATTTTCATACCTACCACCATCAATAATTCATTATTTTACCTCTTCAAGAACACCTTATTTAAAAATTACATGTATGTAAATATGAATAACCACATTATTTAATCTACACATTCTTTCCTTGGAACTATCATTATTATCCTCATAATTATATTTTATCTTATGTCTTATGTTGGAACTTATGTATTTTGTGTTTCCATCTCAACCTCAAAAAATATCACTCTTGATTGATCTGTTTGCATCATTTAATGTTTATGATAGTGTGGAAACTCATATAATGTTAAAAATATTGAGAAAGACATTCTAGAAATAAAAATAAATGAAAAATACAAAAAGCAAATAAAATTATTCCTAGAGTTTTTATGAACATATGGAACACATTATAGGGAGCACTCCTAATGTGATTGGTCTAATGGATAGTTCTAGTGGAAATAAATGTGTCAATAATTATATTACCCTAAAAATTGACATAAAAAATAAAACCCTTAAATAAAATCCATCTAAAAATATTTAAAATGTTTAAGAAAACAGATTAAATGAATATACCCATTTGAACAATATTAGAATTGAAGGAAATCATAAAATAATAAAAAGATATTCTCGAGAATATTTTTCACAAAGGATGTAAAAATATTTGTTTCATTTCAGTCAAAGAACGAAAAAAAACAAGCAAGGATGAGTAAAAATTGATAATGAAAAACTTAGAGAAAGAACAAATAGATAGAAAGTATTATGTGTAACTCCAAATTGAAAATCACATTTCATAAGTAAATCTTGATATTTTACTTCTTGGTGAAAATAAATACTTATAGATAAAATAATAACATAAAAATAATTTTTATTTCATGGAAATAAATTCATACAAATTCCTAAAACTAGTAATATATTGTCTTTCCAATTCATGGAACATTAAATATCTTTTTTCATTACCTTGATCTCATTCTATATGTTGATTTCAAATCTAAACATCAAATTTAGGATGTGGATCTACCCAAATCACCAGTTCATCTTCATTAATCATTTATAATAAATTTTAAAGTATGACACATCCCAAAATAATATTGAGAACTTTGTCTAACTCTATACCTACATCTTGAAAAACTCTCCATCTTGTTTTCAATAAGGAAACTATATTAAAAAGTATTACATGCCCTATAGATAAGTATTTGTCAAATAAAGTATGGAATGTAGAGAAATTGCTTTTAAATGACTTTAATAAGTATGCAATGTGGACATATAATGCTTCCATCAATCTAAAATGTTGGAGTTGCTAATGTCTCTCTTCTTCACACTTTCTTTAATTGCAGAACAACTCTAATGATCATCATTATGAGTTCCACTAAGAGAATTCATGCAGACATTCTAAATTTTATTTTTCATCACATATTTCTCTTAACATAATGTTATATAAATGATTCCCACATGCATAGTTAATAGTGTTATAATGTTTTTTTTTTTAATAAGATAATTTAATATGATTGCCATCAATTTCACTCCATACTATGGGAAGAAGATTCAAAGTATGAAAATCATTTAATATCTTTCCAATCTAGTTCTTTGTAGAACACTTTATACTAGGTTTGTAAATGTTGGATGTTTATATTAACAATAACCTTAGTTAATTTTCTTAAAATTATTTTATTATATGTTTAGGGATCCTTTTGGCAAGATAATGTAGAAATCAATAGAGTGATTTTGTTAATTATATTAGTTATCCAAAATACCAAATTTTGTTGGGCCTTGGCATATGTGTTATAATTTTTATAACAGTAATTTAAAAAGAGGAAAAGACCTTTTATAATGGTGGAAATGTTGGTTCCTAGTTGTACACCTCTTTCCCTCAAATTTTCACACTTGATTAAAAAAAAGGCAAATAAAGATGAAAAACCCGCTAGTATGTCATTGTAGCCAAAGGAGGTTTTTGCATCAAGAATGAGCCAAATGGAAAACATGACTGAGAGTCACCAATAAAAGGTATGGTCAACTCCTTGCTACTTATGGATATATCTAAACCAAGGTGAGAAGACCTAAGGGGTATCTTTATCAGCTGTAGTGATTCTATAATTCAACCTCCATGGGGATTATCGGCACAAGGAAACATAAATATGAATATGTCACAACCAAACTTGTTCACTTCAATTAAGAAGGGTTGTCACACAGGATGAGAAAATCCACCAGATCATATACAAGCTATTGAATATAGATGGGAAAGTGACAACAATCTTAATTCTAAAGAATTTTTAACAACATGGGCTTAATGGATAACTACAAGGTTAGGTATTTAAAGCACAAGATGTAAATACATGTTATATAGGCATGATTTTATGCATATGTAGGGAAAATAAAATTTATATAATGTAATTAGTGTGTATTATTTATAGAGTAGGATAGGGTAGGACAAGATACATAAGAAATAAAGGGTGGTGTGTTTGTGGTTTTCAAATAATAGGGTTTATTTAAATATACATGACATCACTTATCATAAAGATGTGGAAAAAATGACTAACAAGCTGAGGGGAACTAGAAGGAGTAATTTACATCCATTGGTGTAATTAAATGCAAATACCTAAAACATTCCTAAAACCCTAGAACATAAAATGAAACTATAACCTAAAATACTTTTTTCCTATTAAATCCACAATCCTAGGGTACCCTAAAAGGTATTCAAAAACATATTTCCAAATGTAGCTATCTAAATGTATTTATAACCTATATCTATACTCAAAATGACAACCAGTGATGAACACAAACCCAAATATGCAATCCACAGAACTTGTAAGAAACACTATTGTATTTCATTGATACGAAAAATTAAGAAACCACAAATATTATCATTATCTTAAGATAAATATTATATACATCAATGTTTTAAAAATTCTACCATGGAGATAAGCATGGTGAATTTTCTCCATGTTAGGTAGGGAAGTCATATAAACATGCTCTCAGAGATTGTTAATTGTTATACATCTATAACCACCTTATTAAGAGAGAAAAAATGCACGCAGTAGTGATCCCAAAATTTGTAAGATCCTATACTTGGAGATAAAAACAAAGACCAACAATAACAACCTTAGAATAGGGGACAAACCCTCTATTTATACATTTTGACACCCATTTGCAATCTAGAAATGGAGGTTGCATTTTGAAACTTTGCAACATTATAGTCAACACTCCAAAGTCTTATCAAGATTATCTTAGCTATAAATAGTCCTTTTCCACACCTAAAATCTTCATGTATTTGCAATAAAAATTATTCCTCTAACTACTTTTACTAGTAATGAAGAAGATTTACAACCAAAAATTTGATTTCTTAGCTAGAGATACCTTTTACATGAGCTAGAAGGAGAATATTCATGGTGGAGGATAAAAAAACACTTTTATTTTTATGCAACTACTTGAAGATGCCCTTGACTGCTTAATAGCACAACTGGAACCTTCTTGACAACTGCCCTTCTTCATATGCATGCCATATAACAACTTGGCTTTGTAATGATTACTTTTGATCAATCTATACTATTGGTTGCTTGAGAAATATTCTTTGGAGTGGCCCATATTGAATTTTTAATCCTATAAATTCTCTCCCATGGAGGAGCTTGAACAAGCAAAACATGAGAAAGTGAAATACTTATGTCATTTTAACTTTTTTTACTTTTTGGCTCCAATTTCTTTTTCAACACGCTTTTTTACACCTTTGCTTTTTGTAAATCTACTTTTTAGGGTTTTTCCACACTTTTTAATGTATAAATTCATTAATTTTCTAGAAATGATGTACTATGTTTTCAAATTTGTATAGTAATATGTTGTTTGATGATATGAAATCATTCAATTCTTGTAAATATAACAATATCTTATCATTTTCATGTGGACTTGCATTTTGAATTCTCTAGAAATTATCAATGGGTTCTTCTCAAGGAGAGAAGGCTTATTTAACCATTTTGAAGTTAAACCTGACATGTTGGGCTTTGGATTACAATGGTGACATCAATTGCACTTATAAAAATATACAATGGAAATGATTTTTTTTATTGAAACCCTATATTGTTCTCATGTTGGTTTACATTTGGAAATATCTCCAATGTGGCAAGGGTAATGATGACATTGAGGAAGAGATTTCATGCTATGTGCAGTTTGAGTTTTATGGGTACTTAACTTATGTATATCGTCACATTAGATATGGAGTGGGGTTAGGTTTAGAGGATCTTAGGGAGGTGTAACATAATAAATATTCTTTGATCAAATAATAAACTTTAGTGAAATACCCAAATTTTCACTTCATAGTGACAACTTAAAATCTAAACTTATGATAAGATTTGTTTAACAATGGTGAATGATCACAAATATCATGAATAATGTCACAACTTTGTCAGTGTTTTACTTATGTAAAAACATACTCTCAAATCTATGTCCAGTTGGGAGATGACTTATCCCACATGAATCCTTGACCTTCCTTCCACAAGAATATACTTGTAGGAATGGCTCAAAGCTTATGGAGAAGAAAAAATATAGTCTTTCTAGTAAAAAAGTGTATTTTAGAGGTTACAAGTAAATTATTTGATAGAATGTCATAGGGAAATGTGACTGTATGGAATGTGTTTTTATACAAAGTGTTTTTTTTTTTTTTTGTTCCTTCTTCTGGAAATCTTCCAAAAACTATCAAGTGGATGCCTCCTTCTCTCAATATTACTATAAAATATTAAATAACAACCCTCTCATAGTAATTTCATAGAGTAAGATACATTTAGTTTTAACTACAAAACATGACCCTATGGATTTTTAAATAAAAAGTACAAGTATGGTGGTAACACGTCAAGTGTTTGATTGAATTCTAGACTATTTGATGGTGTTTGTTTATTCTATGATGACAAGATATACAGAGGGTGGGGCTATAGGGGAGACTAATCATAGGTTTTATAAATTTTATTGTGTGTTATAAACATCATTATCAAGGGATTGGAGAAGTCAACCATGTGTTTGGCAAAGTCCTAGCTTTCAATATGATTGATAAAATTATTAGAGATAAGAAATCAAGTGACAATCTGTTAGGATATTAGTTAATGGTTTGATCTGTTCTAGGTAAAACTATTAACCTTTGGGTCAAATAATTTGATCCTATGTGGGATTTTAAACAAAAAAATTAGAAAATACAAGGGATTTTCATGGATCTACAATGTCTTCTCTACAAGTGCAAATAATTGGATAATTTTGCACTGATGAATGCTTATAACATCAAAAAGGATTATCTCCTTTTTTTAGTGATGTGTTTTTATGTAGGATAAGTAAGATAGTGAAGACATTCTACTTCAAAACAAGGTTCTTACATGGATACAACTCATTCATAATGTTTTTATACCATTATTTGGTAGAGAAAAAAGCTCAAAAATGTGCAGATCACAATATTTTCTATCAGTCAAATAAATATACTTTAATAATAAATATTTATACAAATATATAGGAGACATAATAAGGACTAGTTCTTCATGTGTGTATTAAAATAAAATAAATAAGTTGTTATATCAATAATCAAGCTATAGTAAAGGAGTTGTTTGTATAAAACTCTAAAATATAGAAGTTTTAGAATATTGTTAGGAGAGATAAGTGCTAACTCCTACTTTCTAGGAGTTTATTGCTATATATATGTAATTAGCTTATTCATAACAAGGTAGTGAATTTGATCAATAATTTTTTATACTCAAAATCTAGTATCAAAACAGGCACCCTGAGGTACATCTCTATAATTTATAGCCTTATTCACCATAAGATATCTTTAGTGTAGACCACATCAATTACACCTACCATATTATAGGATATTTTTAGACAATAATTTTACATTGTCGACCATTGTGAATGTTATAGATAATATTTTAGTAAAAAATGTATTTTACAATGTTTTGAAATTTTGATAAGTAATTTTTGGCATTTTTTAGAAGAAAAATAACAAAATCATATTATATCTACTTAAAATTTAGAGGATTTCTTTAGATTTCATTAACATTGGATTTTAATGCATCCTTTTGCACTCAATTATCTAGATTGTCATTCCTCTACTACAGAATTTGCCCCCTTCTTAGTGTCATCCACCTTAAAACTTGACTTGAGGCACAACCCACCAAAGATCATCTCTTTAAATAGTCATTACCTCCAAATGAATATGGATATCTCCTTGAATGCATAATATAAATGTTCACCTACTCCTAGCTCAGCATCGATCTAGATTTGTAGTGTTTCATTTTGCATCGATCTAGTTCTACAGTATCCCAAGATTGATCCACTTTTTACATAGCCTACTCTTAGACCTGCCTATTGACATGTTGGTGATGACTTTGCCCACTGAGATTAGTATCTTATCCATCCACTCGGTTTATGCTCCTCAAATCTCACAACATTCAGGTACTAGTTACACATTCCAAAACAAAAAAAATTGTTAAAATATTAGGACTTTTAGTTTTTAAGTTAGTTTTTTTAATATATATTATATAGTCTTTTAATTTTTTATTAAGTGGTTTCTTCATTGAAAATTTCCTTTAATAAATATAAGTTAGTAGATTTCTTTGGTTATTAAATTATTTTAGGAATATTAATTCATAAATCTTTGTTTTAGTAGTCACGTTATTTTTTAACTTTTAAGAAAGTCAGTATTATCAAAGTCTAGGTTTAAGTTTTTAGTTAGTATTTATTGTTATGTCAAAGTCTTTGTTTTTTGTGTCAACATCAATAAATCAAGTCTTTTTTTTCTATCAAAATTAATAAAATGTGTCATTTTCATCTTCACGATACATTATAAGTTAAAACTGACCTCTAGTCTTGTAAGTCAAATGTAACGAAGGGTAATGTGGAAAAACTAAGTTAGCTTAAGAAATTTGATGGAAAGGATTTCAATACATGGAAAATCTAAATATAATTAATTTGGATAGACAAATATCTTTAGGATATTTTAAATGGCATTGTTACTGAACCAAAAGATATGGATGCATTTCAAATATGGAAAATCAAATATAAAAAGCCTTTGGACACTATTGGCCATGGTTTCTCAAAACCATACTTACATCATGTGTATTTCAAATATTATTCAAAATACATGTGGGAATCACTAAATTTTTTATTTTGTTCACAACATGATAGTGGAGAGATAACCATGATGCAAAAATTAGATGTTCTAAAAATAGAAAAAAGAGATGATATAATAGCCCACATTAGTAAATTTCATTCACTAATAAACCAATTGGTAGGGATAAGAGAAGCATCAAATAAAATGATACAAAAGAAATATTACTCAACAACATGCCCAATAGTATGTCACATGTGGTGTTCACCTTAAGCAAGCTAAACCCATGTTTGAAAAATATCATTTCCACATTACTTGCTAAAAGAAGCAAAAATTTAGAAAAAAGATGAAGTAATTCTCTCTCAAAGCAAGTCCAGCACTTCCTCCAAAAAATCTAAACATATGATTATAAAAGATAATTATACTTGTTTTTATTGTAATAAGCTAGGCCATATTGTTTTGAACTGCAATAAAAGAGCACATGACCTTCTAGGTGGAAAAGTGAATGACAAATCAATGGAAATAACAAAAAATGAAAGTGATCAAGGAGAATTTAGTCCTTGCATAGACAACAAAAAAGTGGATCATTAAGTGATGAAGACTATCTTTATTAATATTGTTTTTCACCCGAGTTCAGCGCTAAGGGAGGGAATAATAAAGATTAGTGCTTCATGTGTGTCTTAAAATAAAACAATTAAGTTGTTATATCAATAATGAATTTATAAGAATGAGTTGTCTATATGAAACTCTAGAAGATAGGAGTTTTAGAATATTGTTAGGAGAGATATGTGTTAACTCCTAGTTTTTGGGAGTTTATTGCACTATATATGTAATTAATTTATTCATAATAATGCAATGACGTTGATCAACAATTTGTGCTCCAAAAAGACACATATATCCTATAATTGGATATGATTTGATCTATATAATCATTCAACAAAAAGCCTCCCATCTATCTAGAATATCTACTCGTATATTATTGTTATTATTCACAATGATACCATACCAAATAATAACGTGTAACTTAGATAATAGTATAACAACTATCTACCAAAGTAAACTACCAAATATAAATGTTAATCGTTAATGTTTCCTCCCATAATGTTTAGATGGTGAGAGAAGAGAAGGGACATATATACATCATTATATTACCCTCCCATAATGTAAACATTAGCTTCAATCGATAATGTGTTCATTACAAAAAATATCATTTTATTGAAAATTATCTTTCATCACATATTTTTGAAAAACATGCCTCTCAAAACTTATTTAAAGACTTTCCAATCAAAAACAATGATACATACTTAAACAAGATGATAATAAAAAATCACGAAACTCAAAGATAACACACAAATATAATTATAAAGACACACATTAAAAATATTTTGACCATGACTTAAAAATACCAAATCAAAACTTAAAATATAAAAACTAAAAATAAAATAATAAACATACCAAAACTATATAAAAACTTAAATTTAAATTTTTTAAAAAAAAAAACAAGCAAACAACTAAACTAAACATTAATATGAAAATAATTAATATAATAAAGAACCTTGAATTAAATATTAAAAAATCACTCTTAAAAAAACACGAAACTCTTAAAACCAAAATAAAACATGAAACAATTAAATAAAAATAAAACCTCTCATTGCTAATCCTAAAACCTGAATACCAAATATTAAACTAAATCTTAAACACTAAAAATTAATAAAATCATGTAATTATATTATAAAACTCAAACCTAAAAGAAATAAATACTAAATAGCACTAATAACCTGAAACCAAAACCGCGACTTCGATGTGAATGCAATTTTGAAGAATTGAAATTAAATGGCCACCATGTGTTATGGAAGTTTGACCGGAGAAGACCGCAGCATGTAGAGATGCTACGCCGTTGAATTGAGATCTAAGTTGATTGATTCCCATAGTGCCAACTTCAATTCATGAAATGAGGAACAAAGCAATTTAATACAATGGTTTAGTGATCAAATAAAAGAGAATGCACCATTGATGTTACTCTCTGAGTTTGATATAGAGTTAAGGCGACGGCAAAGTATCGTCAAACTTGCAGCCAATTCTGTAGAGTGCAATCATCGAACGAGTTGATCCATAGACTTTCAATGTTAATTTTGCTATCCAAGCCAGGGAAAATAAGGTCCAAGTTCAATCTGAGGTATGTGTGTAGTCGATGAATCAAAAGCTCATAGGGAGGCACAACCGAACCAAGGGCTCGCAGGAAAGACCCTGACATCGCTGCAAAGACTGAATACAAGTGGCGAGATGAGTCCAGCTCCAATAATCCTTTGCATCCAGAGCTAGGTTGATTGTGTTGATGAAGACTGCAATGCAGATCTGAATGCATAAACCCTTGCACAAACATTCGTACGACCAGAAAATATATAGCTCTTTTCAAATTTAAACAACTCTTTGAATTTGTAGAACTTTTCCAAGCAAACCATTTCTAGGTTTTCTTACCCTCTAAAATGGCTTTCCAGAACAATTTAAATCGTCTACTTTTGTAAAAAAAAATGGAAGAGATCAAACAATTTTTGTGGGGGTCTTCCAACTATTTATCTACATTTATTTTTTTTTTTAAAAAGTTACGTAAAAAAAAATGACCAGCAAAAGAAAATGCATTGCTCAAAAACTACTCTTTTAAAATGATCTAAACATGTCCTCCTCCTTTTTATTTGTCTGTAATCCTTATCCTTTCATTATATGGATAGTTGCATTCATGTAGGATGAGATTGCACCCCAAGAGATTTTTTAACTCTTTTTATACTTCTGCTCAATTCTAAAAATTACCGAAAGACATGAAAAAAATTGTGCAGATCCGAACCTTCACTCTGCTCCTTTTTATCTTTTTATACTTCTAAAATATTCTCATATACACACAAATTATATATATAAATGGATTTATTATCAAAACATTGATGTAACACAACATGTGGTCTGCATTATTGGTTCAATATCAAGAATGATGAAAGGCCTCTCAACAAATATGACTGTTGGATGTAGTCTGGACTCCAAATCTTATTTTACATGCAAGGCCTAGATTACAGAGAGGTCCCATAAGGATAACCTACTCTGATACATGATAATGATATTATACCATTATTTGTTAGAGTTGAAGGCTTGGAAATGTGTAGATCACAATATTTTCTATCGGTCAAATAAAAATATTTTATTATTCAAACTTCATACAAATATATAGAAAACATATATCCTATAATTGTAGATGCTCCGATCCCTAAAATCATTCCACAAATAACCCCCCTAATATCTATATTATCTACCTATATACTATTCTTGTTATTCACAACAATAACACAGCAAATAATAAATTCAAACTTAAGTAATAGTATAATGAATTTTTACCAACGTAAACTACCTAAGGTAAATTCTAATCATTAATAGTTCGAAGACACCCACCCAATCATCAATCCATGCTGACAAGTCAGGTTCTTATATCCTTGATAAATTATATGGTGTGCCAATAGTGGATGCAAATCATACTAAGGAAATGCAACTATTTAATTATATTCAATCTAAGGTAATAATATGTCTATTTAATGGTTTCTATTCCTAGTTTGAAGAGCTACATCAGTTGATTTATACATACTAGTCCAAAGAGTGTGGGATTATTTTTTCCTCCAAAAGGTTTGTTGTAGTATGGTTTTATGATCCTATAGATTACCATAAAATATTTGAAGGACAAGGGTTCTGAGAAAGAGAGAGAATCTCTATTATTGCTAATTTAACAAATTTGATCATAATACTATGGTTGTATCAAAAATGCATGTGTGGGTATAGCTCCCAAAAACATCTCTTCCTTTTTAGCATAGACATTAATCACTAACATTTGGAATGTTTTGGGTATATTTTTAAAAGATGATACTAATTGAATACATCAATGTATTTTTATTTATACTCACATATATGCAGATTTTGATCTATGTAAATGATTAATAGAAATAATAATACTAAATTATGAATATTTGACATTAATTAAAGATTAGCCTGTGAAAATACAAGATTTATGTGTCATATTTGTCATCAAATAGGGAATATATAGGAATTTTTCTTATAATTATGAGGAAATTCAAAGGGGATGAAGGGGTATACTACAAAAGGTAAATGTTGATAGTTGTATTATCCAAAATCTAGAGAATGAAAAAAACAAGAGAAAAATAAAAATGCTCACTCAGAAGAAGATAAATATATCAATCATGAAAAAGAATTAAAAATGATGAATTAAATTAATCATCCTAGAATTATGAGGAAGGAATTACATGATGAGTAGTTAATGATGAAACTCCAACATGAGGAATTAAAAAATTACATGAGTCAAATAACTCATAATTTAATAAGGAACTATTCATGGTATGATATTGAAAACCAAGGCATTTTGACCTATAAATGGTTGTGGTGGGATCTTATCCTAGTGATTAGATTTAGGTGCAAAAGGAGAAGGGGAAAAAAGGATGGGCCAAGGCTCTTACCATATGATGGAATTTTTTTCCCCAAGGGTATAAGGATAACATTACAACTTATGTATTTCACCTACCATTAGTATTACTAATATATTTGGCCATTCGGGGTTGTTTGTATGCACCTTACTCTTAATGCAATATGCATTTACAAGAAGTAATTTCTTTTCAATGTTTAAAAGTTTTTAAAAAAAAAAAATCAGAAAAAATATATTTTTGTAGTATTTTTATTTTTGTCTATAAGGATATGGCCATACATGTAATTCACTTACACACTAATTTTTAAAAACATATTTTATTTATTTAATTTTAATTAAAATAAGCACATTCATACAAAGTAAATGTAACCATTGCTTAACAACATGTTCACTAAAATTTTACACCTATTTGAAGTATTTAATATTTCATCTTAATCCATCAAAAATAATACTTTTGGTTTAATATGTATGGTTGACTGAGTTAGCCTCAATTTTGAAACCACTAGGTTATGTGATCTATAAACTACACTGATAAACTCAAAGTGAAGTTTTAAGTACGAATACTGAAATTCTCAAAAATTAACAAATTCTCAAAAAACTCAAAAGAACTTGCAAACTGTTTTCGCAAAAACATTCTCGATTGTTGAGTTGGAGCTAGAATTGTCAAAAGACTTGTTACATTCATTTACCAATTAAACCAATTTTTAATAACATTGTGTTATAATTGTCGAAACTTGAATTACTTGCATGAGTTCATTTAATAATTAAAATCAAATCGGCAATCTGAAACAAAATCATGCATCAAAATGACAATTTACCAAAACATGAAATGTGATAACGGAGTTCCGCTCAATCATTGATGCCTACATCTCTGGGTTCTCCAAAGGAGTGGACCATTTCCATTAAGGGCACTTCAAACACTTGTAAACAATAAACAACTTTCCTGTAAGCTGATATCTCAATGCAAAAATTCACCTTCACCGTGACTGAATCAAATCTGGCACCTTCAAATTTTGTGAGTCTTCACACCTACAAAATTGCTTTTAAAGTTCTTAAAATCTCCTCTATGGGATGAAAAATACTCCTCCAATATGAAAATTGGATAAAATAGAGTATTAAGACTTTATATTATGGCCAAAAAATAGATTAAAATCCATTACATGAGCTTTCCCAAAGCTTTTACAAATCTCAGCCTCTTAAAAATAAAAAAACACAGTCCAAAAATTGATTACTTCAAGTAGAAATTAGTGCCTTTTATAATACTTCGACCTCCGTAGCTAAAGTGGTCAAGGCCTATCCCTTTTGGGCAGTAGGTCAAGGGTTCAAATCGTTGGCCCTTTATTTTAGGTGCTTTGACTGGGTTTGAATTGGCCTCCTCATTTTTTTTGGTGCTTAGACTTCTTCTTGGGTGCATTTGTCCCACATGCATAGATTTGGAATAAGTCTTAGGATTTTAATAGGTATGCGCCTCCTTGGAATGTGTCAGCATCCCCTTTTGTGGGAGACTTAGGTGCTAAGTTATCATGTACATTGGTCAAAATACCAAACATGCACTGCTGGACTTGGTCCTTCCTTTAAACTCACCACCTTGCTTGGTCTCGCACTTATCTCATGCTGCCATGTGGCATGTTGATGACATGACATGTCATCAAACAATTTTTTTTAAAAACGTTAATATTTTCCAACTGTCGACCTCTGATAGGTCCAATTGTTGAAATGTCCTTGAATCACGTGTCAAATGTTGCAAGTGACATTTTTTGACAAATCTTCAATTGTCCATAACAGGAGATCCCAAACTTGGATTTGCGTTCTGAAAAATGAGTCAGAAAGCTATCAAAGAGCTCTACAGTGTGCATGCCACTAAAAATCTAAATTAAAACAATTTTTAGAACCAAATTTTTAGCTTTGACTTGGCATGTCCATTCTCACATTTTTGGGACATGGCAGATGGATCACGAGCTATGTGGCTCGATAAAGTGTCTGGTTTCTCCCATGTGGCTGAGGCATGATATTACCAAATAATAATCCCTCTTCATGTGGGACTTTTATGGACTTGTGATTTCAAATCTATGAACTCCCAATTTCAAATCTACAGACTCCTAATTTCTGATCATACCTCCCAAATGGAGGGCTTTTGGTCTCCAAAAGTCTAATATCCCCTGAAACTACAAACTAGTCTACTACATTCATGAAAATATAACCCAATCATAACAAGAGGTATAAACAATTACATTAAAATGATTCACAATCAAATTGTAAAAATGCTTAATCCAAAGGCATGAGTAAGTGAATCTGCAACTGTAAAAGTGATTACAACATATGAAACTACCTGCCCAAATGTCACATCTTATAAAGTGGTGAACTGCCAAAAATTGAAACATCTCCCAATGTAACTACAAGACAAGTTTATAATGCCAACAACATACAATAAATGTTTTGGACATGTTGTAATACAATGCCCTAGTATGAGACTTATATTCTAAGAAAATGCAAACAACCAAAAGTGTATGCTGCCTAACATCTAAACATGCCCATAGGGTCTTAACAATGCATCTATACATCCATCTACCAAAAATAGATACATTCAAAATAGTAGCCAAATAAGTGTTGTAAAGAAGTAACTCAACCTACAACATGCATTCTGCTATTATCTCCAATTGATCAAATGAGTTCCAGTCCTCTAGACAACTCACATAGCATAAATAGGAGATTCAAAACTTAGAGTAATCAAAAGTGAGAATTGAAAAACTTCATATGATAAACCTATCTTGAAGTGTTCCCACCAACTCTAATCTACATCTATCAAACCTTGTTAATTCCCTTAGGTGGATTCTTAACCATGCTTTGCAAAAAGAATGTAGTGATAATCCACTTAACTATTTATTTCTTCCTAGAGAAATTGATTGTCTTAGTGGATTCCTTAGCAATTGCATATTTTTAACTTAACCTCTTTAATGGATTTTCACTTGTAGGTTTTACCTTATCTGAGGTTGTATTGTCAACTACATTATGGATTGAATTAGCTTCATTAACCTTAGTGATAGGTTTATAAATCATCTTAGTTCTAACATTACTTGAATGTGAATATGCTTGAAGCTTAAAACATCTATCAATCCTATGTCCACTCACTTTACAATGAGTGCAAACATCCTTCTTATATGAGGGTCTCCTTTTTCCAATTTCCATCTTATTATGAGAATGGTCTTTCAAACATGCAATCCGCTTCAACAAAGAATTTTATTTCCAACAAGTCTTAGCACTATGGTTATTCATCCCACAAAAAGTGCATGAAAATTATTGCATTATCTTCTGTACATTATATCCAAACTTCTTAAAAGTATCAATTAGATCAGAAGATTTAGTGTAAGAATCAGGAGGTGGAATCTCAATACCTCTTTTACCTTTACACCTTTGAACTAGTGGCCTAGAACCTTTGCTATTGGAAGCTCATCTTCATTTAGCCATGGAAGAAACTTCTACATCATTGATATGCACACTAGTATAACCCAAACCTACATGAAGAGGTCTATGCTCAACCTGAATTGGGTTAGATATACCTTGGTTATTTCTACCAAGTCCTCCTCCATTATAACCCATTTTAAACAAAAATTTAGATCCTATGCCCTTAGTGTATTTTTCAAAATCACCAAAAATAATATTACTAGAATCTGAATCTAAAATGGTAGAAGAAGATGAAGATTACTATGGTGAAAAGATTACACTGCACTCAGCCATATTTTCTACATCTAAAGTTGAAGGCTTTATCTTTTCACACTCACGACATTGAAATCTAATCAATAACTCATCCTTGGATTGGAGCTTCAATTTTAAACTTGCAATTTTCTCTTCAAGAGAATAGAGCTTGCATTTCAGGACTGCATTCTCATCCTGAATCTACTTATTGATTATTTCAAGCTCTTCCATCTTGGCATTTTGTGATAATTTGCCCATGTTTTCTTGTAGACACACTGATTCCAGAACTGCACACTGCAATCTATTCAAGTGATATTGAAAACCATTAACTAAAAGCAACTATCAAAACTCAATCAAAAGCTAACTCAGCGTTCTAACCTAGCTCTGATACCAACTTGATCCATAAATTACACTAATAAACTCAAAGTGAAGTTTTAATTATGAATACTGAATTTCTTAAAACTTAATAAATTCTCAAAAAACTCAAAAGAACATGCAAAATGTTTTGGCAAAAATGTTCTTGGTTGTTGAGTTGGAATTGGAATTATCAAAAGACTTGTTACTTCCATTTATTAATTAAACCAGTTTTTAAAATTGTTATGTTATAGTTGTCAAAACTTGAATTACTTGCATGAATTCATTTACTAATTAAAATCAAATCAACAATCTGAAACAAAATCATGAATAAAAATGACAATTTACCAAAACATAAAATGTGATAACGGAGTTCGGCTCAACAATTGATGCCTACATCTCCAAGTTCTCCAAAAGAGTGGACCATTTCCATTAAGGGCACTTCAAAAACCTAGAAATAATAAACAACTTTCCTGCAAGCTGATATCTTAATGCAAAAATTCACCTTCACCATGACCGAAATCAAGTCCAACACCTTCGAATTTTGTGAGTCTTCACACCTGCAAAATTTCTTTAAAAGTCCAAAAAATCTCCTCTATCAAATGAAAAATACTCTTCCAATATGCAAATCAGGTAAAATAGAGTATTAAGACTGTATATTATGACCACAAAATAGATAAAAATCTATTACATGAGCTTTCCCAAAGCTTTTACAAGTCTCAACCTCTTAAAAATTAAAAACACAGTCTAGAAATTGATTACTTCAAGTAGAAATTAGTGCCTTTTATAACACTTCAACCTCCATAGTTGAAGTGGTCAAGGCCTATCCCTTTTGGATGATAGGTTAAGGGTTGAAACTGTTGGCCCTTTCTTTTAAGCACTTTGACTAGTTTTGAATCGTCCTCCTCCTTATTTTTTTGGTGCTTAGACTTCTTCTTGGGCACATTTTCCCCACATGCACAGATTTGGAATAAGTCTTAGGATTTTAATAGGTATGCGCCTCCTTGGAATGTGTCAATGTCCCCTTTTATGGGAGACATAGGTGCTAAGTTAGCATGCATGTTAGTCCAAATTCCAAACATGCACCATTATACTCGGTCCTTCCTTCAAACTCGCCACCTTACTTGGTCACGCACTTATCTCATGCTGCCATGTGGCATGTTGATGACATGACATGTCATCAAACTAATTTTTTTGTAAACCTTAGAATTTACCAAGTGTCAACCTCTGATAGGTCTAAATGTCGAAACATCATCAAATCACATGCCAAATGTCGTAAGTGACATTTTTTTGACAAATCTTCAATTGTCCATAATAAGAGCTCCTGAACTCGAATTTACGTTCCAAAAATTGCATCGGAAAGCTCTCAAACATCTCTATAGTGTGCCTACCACTGAAACTCTAAATTAGAATAATTTTCAAAACCAAATTTTGAGCTTTGATTTGGCATGTCTATTCTCATGTTTCTGGGACATGGTAGATGGATCACGAGCTATGTGGCTCGGTAAAGTGTATGGTTTCTCCCATGTGGCTGGGGCATTATATTTCCAAA
>JARHVA010003220.1:1827500-1897500 GCA_037957365.1 Torreya grandis | reverse complement strand
TATAAAGGAGGTGTTAATGTTACCACCAAGATATTTGGCTTAAGGGGATTCTCACTAAGTTTGACATCTAGTTTAAATGACCAAGATTCATCTTCTATGACAACCAAATCAAAATCAAAATCTATAGGAATTTGATCTTCTATCAATAAACCAAGCATATCAAGATTCACTGAGTTTCATTCTAGAGATCATCCATGATAAAGTCATTGATCTCCACTATATCTAGACAATAGACTAAATTCTTGATATATTTACAATACCCTTCACTAAGAGCAAGTATCTTCATTTAGAGGATCTTCTTGGGCTTTAGGTAGATTCATCTTCCTCCTCTAGGGAATCATCTCAATGAACTTGGGTACCTCAATATGCCTCTATGCTGGGACCCAATTATTCTACCCACCTAAGCTAAACTTAGACTGGCTCTTAGTGCAAGGTTTTACCTATATGGTCTAATTATTTTTCTTAGGTTAAAATATGTCATTATGGGAAATGTATTTTGAGCTATTTTTTAATTGTGAGTTATGTTAATTACATTTTTTGGTGACTTAATTAATCACTATATAATGTACCTTCCTATTTACTTTATATTTAATAATTGAATTCTCATTAATGTAAATTATTATTATGCAGACACGTTTCTTCCTCTTGTGAGTTGTTACTCAAATTTCACAATGCATTCGACCCTATGCAGCTGACACTTGATTTTGGCCAGATCTGATAGAAAGAATATTAATAAAAGAAAGTGTAATTAAGTCTTTATATTCTAAAATTAATGACCATAAGACCTTCATACTTTCCATTTTAGGTCCTTATATATAACATTATTTGAAACGTATTTCTTGAGCCATGGTGGATTTATATGCACTAACAACAAGGAAAGTATACATATCCTTAATCTATTTTTTTTAATTTACACCGATAGATAGATATATTGCACACATTGGTAGATTAGTATGTTTTTTTAGTTCTCTCCTCACATGAATTATTATTATTCCTATATTAGAGAAGGTTATCTATGATTGTGGATACATCCATAGATAGATTTAATTTATTGATTCATAGATTAAAAATTTATAACATTGTATGTATTTAAAACTAATATATTGATTCTCAATTTAAAAAATATCATTTAATATTTTTAATATCATGTAATTTAGGTTTTCATTGATTGTTAATTCCTTGAATGTGATTTCTTTATTATATCCTTGATAATCCACTATTATAATATGCTATTACTTATAGCCTATGGACTTTGTAGTATTATTCCTTTATATGTATGGAATTACTATTATTATGATCTCTCTTTCCTATATTATATGATATTTATACTATAAACCATATTTTACATCATAAATTCTAGTGAATTTGATGTGAATGTTACTCCACCATTGGTTGGAATGCTTCAAATTTCTTAAAATTTTCACAATTTTTAAATCATGTATCATCTTATGATTTTCATAATGATCCTCAAACATATTTTTCATGGGTTTCTAATTTATTTATTCATATCCACCAATCAATATAACTCATAATGATCAATGTTTTCTTTGTCAACATCAAACATTCCATTTTCTATATATAAAGATCTCATAGATATTGATATTCCCATTTATGAAAATACTAACATGAAATATGATCCTACAAAAAAAACATATAGCTATATATACTATCCACTTTAATATTTTAACATGTATGATTATCCATGCATAATATGTTATCCCCCCAATTTCAACATTGATCATATGGAAAAAGATAGTTTTGACGATTTTACCATTCCACACATTTATCAAATAAGAACAAATAGATAATAGGAAGGGTGAAGTAGTTCACCCTCCTATTGAACACATTTATAAAATGGAAAAAAATTATATTAATTTCCATATTTTGGTAAATCTATAAAATAAATGGTGCATAAAAATTGAACAAGATTGGAATTATCAATAATATAAAAAATATTCCTAAAACACCTCAAAAATATAGATAAATTATCATATACTCCATAATTATGTTTATGAGAAAAAAAAAACACAACACAAAAGTGGAGGTAGTAACTATGTTGATCTCAAGGTTAAATTGAATATTCATATGTCTCACATTTTAGGGCATCCTTCCATGCCCATCCTTATCTCCATTCATATGTTAGTGAATCTTGTGATGCCCATTCTTCTCCTATTTTAGTTTTTTGGGTGTATTAAAATACCCACCTTTACCTCAATGCACACATTCAAGGGATATTATGACACCCATACTCATCCTCCCAAAAAAATTAAATAATCTTGAAACACATACCGTTTGTTAACCTCTCACACTTACAAATAGTTAGTTATGAATGATTTTATACACATTAAAGACAAAACAACTCAATATCAAGAAATACTATAATACACATAATGTAATTTTATGAAATCATCTGGTTCAACATATCTTGATTTATTTATTTTAGCTTATGTTATCTACACCCTTAGGTTACACATTCTCCTCTTGTGTAATACATATTTAATCTTACCACTTTTCACCTCTTGAATTTTTGACTACTATATTTAATTTGGCATGTTTATTCTTTCTTACTTTATTATACTAGTTTATTTAATTTTATATGTTAACCTTCTTAGCATAATATTTTTTTGCATGTTATTTTTATTTGTCCATTACACATGTTCCTAATTATTTGATATATTTAATTAATCAACACCACTTCTTTTTAGTTGGACATTGAACATTTTCACATTTATTTGACAACTTTATTTTATTAAAATATATTATTTTTATTCAACTATTAAACTTGTTCCATATTCTTTGGTATCTTTACTTCGATGCACCTCTTGGTGTTTCTATTCAATAACACCCATTCCATGTTTTTCATCACCTTAAATTTGTTAAACATTTTATGTCAATCTATTACACATATTCATAGGATTTTTTTTTAATACATAAATTTATGCATAGCTTGATTTATTTCATCCAATACACACATTCTTAATTATTGTGTATCCTTACTTTCATTAAACCTTATATTAATACCCTTTTGTGTTTCACAACTTCATCCTACTTATTTTTTGCACCTCTTGGTTTTTAAGTTTATGAGTTGCATGCTAAGACCTTGGGGAATATAATTAGAACCTCCATGCCCTTACCTTATAGCTACACCTCCAGATTTTCTTTCACTCTATATTTATATCTTTGAAAATATCAATTTTTTGATATATTATTATCTTTTTTTTAAAAAAATTTATCTCTTCTATTATCCTTTCACCCATTTAACTTTGAAATCTCATTACAACCTTGTGCACCTTCGTATGCTTGAATCTACCTTTATCTAATATTTGGAAATATTTTATTAATCTTATTTTTACACTTATTATATTTTTAGATTCTAATTTTTAGGGAAAGACCTTTAAAAAAACATTTATTAATTATAAGTGATCATTTTATTGATACCTTTGAATTCTTCTCCCACCCCTCACTATCGGTAGGTATTTTCACCAAAAAATAAGCCAATGGTGAGAGTGGTGATTTTTCAATTAGATTCAAGAGTGATTTACTTTATTTTGTGGAAACATTATTTTAGTCTATAAACATATTTATCATACATATATTAATCTCTCTTAAGATGAAATTTTCATTTGTCTATCATTATATCATCTCCATTTATACATTATTTTTAAATATGTGAAATCACTTTTTCTCGTGTTCATCTCTTCTTTCTTATTTTCATCTTTTTCTGTTCACACAAATGTTGGTTTCAAGACTGCATTTCATTATAAGTTATAATTCTAAAAGTATCTGAGCTTCTTATTTATTAATTTTTTTAATAAATTTGCTTGGTGTAATGTCTCTTTTGTTAGTCATCTTTAACACCTATTGTTGGAATTCTAAATCCATGCAGGGTAGGAAATAAAAAAATATTAAAGTTTAAAAATATCAAATATCAATTAAAATAACTGAAAAGGTAATAATGAAAAGTAAAAAATAAATAAAAATATAAAAATTCATAATCACACCAAAAGATGTGGTTGACATGCCCCATATCCTAGTTGAAAATAAAATACATATTTTTCCTCAAAATAAATATGTAGATAGTTGGGGTGTTTCAATCTAATAAATTTGGATTACAATAAGACATATCATATATATCCCAATAGAATATCATGAAACACCCCAATTAGCTTTAGATTTATATATATAAACACACATTCACACATGCATGCGTACGTACGTTCGTGTGTGTGTGTGTGTGTGTGTGTGTGTGTGTGTGTGTGTGTGTGTGTGTGTGTGTGTGTGTGTGTGTGTGTGTGTGTGTGTGTGTGTGTGTGTGTGTGTGTGTTTGTGTACTTAAGTTTATATGTATATGTACACACACACACACAAAATGTGTGTGTGTGTGTGTGTGTGTGTGTGTGTGTGTGTGTGTGTGTGTGTGTGTGTGTGTGTGTGTGTGTGTGTGTGTGTGTGTGTGTGTGTGTGTGTGTGCATGCTCAAATGAATATGTAATAGGAAATATTCATATAGTGGAATATAACATTATTACTATGTGCTTAATATCTTTGTATACTATTTTATTCTATTTAATTAATTTATAAATGATAGACATGAATTTAGGGTTTCATCACTATGATGGAGTGATGATTATCAGAGCGATAGATAATAGCATAAAAGATCTAGTGGAAAATAGAAGTTGAGGTGAAATGAAGGATTTATAGTTTTGATCAATGAATCTGGTGAGGGAATGGGAAGATCATAAAGCACTCATGTAGGGTCTATTTCTATCCACATCTATCTAGACAGAGGTTACATATATAAATCCATTTTGATATGAGCCTAATACTATGTGGGGGGCTCTAATAACCTTTATCATTTACTAAATCCCATCATTGAGGTTGAGGGGTCTTTTCGTAGTGTAAAAGAATCATATTTTGACTTGGTGAAGGAATTTTTGAATGCAAAGATTAGAAAGGAGGCTAGGTGACTTTCATATTCAAAGGCACATAAGAGTCCTGCTACTAAAGATAATTTTATAAAGAGGTAGTGGAAGCCTCTAAAATCTACTAAATCTAGCCCTTATATCTATTTTAAAGTGGAAAATATTTTTACATTATATAAATGGGAGAAAATCTTAGATGAATAATAGATGATATTTCATTTCTAGATTTTTTACCTTCTTTCAAGAATCTGAATGTTTGGATCATAAAGAACTAAAACTCTCTCATGAAGGGCTCACTAGGAATTTTCCCATCTGCAAGAGGATTTTTTATAATTATCTTACACAATATTGAGGATCATGAGGTGGTTTTCATGGATAAATATGGATTTGGCATCAAAACATGCTATTATTCAACCCATGGCCAACTTTAACCCTCTTATTAAAAAATTTAATCTCTGGTCAATATGGTGAGGTTATCTCATGTATCACTTAACATTTGGATTTCATTTTGCTTAAAATATCTAAGAAATTATTTTGGATATTTTATTAAAGTATAATATATTTATTTTAAATTGCTCCAACATACATGTGCTATAACTCTTTTTAATATAGAGTATTCTATGGATCCCCCTAAATTTATTGAGATTAAGATTAAGGAAAGAACTTGGAAATAATCTATCTATTATTAGAGATTATCATTTCATTGTAGGAGATGTTTTCTATTCATGATATTTGGATTCAAGTTGTAATTTATTTAAGATTAAGAGGGCAGTCCTTTGGTAGAAGGATGCCCTTTCAGAACTTAGTGATGTGGATAGATTGGATTCTGATTCAGCTAGTGATGTCCCTGAGACTCCTCAGGGTCTAAAAGAAAAGGTGACATTCAAAGGATAATATATTATCAGTGCTTGATTAAGGTGATAAAATATTTTTGGAAACAAAATTTAGTTATGAACCTAATGTAGATTTTTAGCCAATAGATATACAATAAAAATCTTAGTCAGGTGATTCTTTTCATATTAACATTTTTATTTGTACAGATGAATGGAATGGGAGATAATGGTATATGGATGGAAAAAATAAAAAAAGACATGGTAAATAAAATGTTGAACCATCAAATATGATCCTTAGATCTAGAGAGGAAAATACTATGAATTTATCATAGCTATTTTTTTTGCTTGTTGAAAGACTGCAATGAAGTTGGGGAGTAGCTTAAATAGTAGTTAAATTTCTAACAAACGTAAGATTGTTAAATGAGTATGGATTCATTAATTTTTACCCTTTGATCTCAAATTTTCATTGATTTAGGTGTGTCATTAACAAATTTTTTAATCATCTTTATTTGTTTTTCTAATTCATGTTGTACTGTTTCCATGCATTTTAAAGTATTTGGATTCTTATGATTTAGCTATTTGTTTCTTTTATATTGTTAGGGTCTTTAGTTAAAAAAAAATTCCACCCTTTACCTATAATAGAAAATATATCTTTGTATACTGCATTCCAAATTTTTAATCTATGATTTTCTCTTCCACTTCCTAAGAGACAACACTTAGAACATGGACAAAAATACGTTATAGGAATTTATAATTCATTAAATTTGTAACATCATAAAAATCACTCAAATGATATTAACATATTATATCATTTTTATAACATGGTTAGAGAAACTAAGGATGGTATTATCTTTTATAATGACATGGAAAAAAAATCCCATACGATGATTTTCTCATTTTTAGCAACCCTAGATATGACTAAACCTATAATGAGGATGATTTCTTTTATTTTTACCCTCCTAATACCAAACCTTTATAATATATTATGTGGATGAGTCAACACACATTAAAACCTACACTCTTCAATCAAAAAATTCCAATTCCTATACTCATGAAGAGTGATTAATTCACATGCCTATGGTAAAATGAGTTATAGCTCAAACAAATTCTTATCAAGTAGAATTTTTTTTTTAATAATTTGTAGAGATAGTATAATTTTTATTGCCTCTATTAAAGGTCTAATTATAATGTTTTATCACGTATGAAATCTCAATATAATAATTAATACAAAAAACTAATGAAATAGACCATGTTAATTTAGTTACAAATGTTTCTAGAGTTTTAAATTAATTATTCATGGTGAGCCAATCTTATATTTCTATAACATGTGCATTTCATCACTATGTCAAGAAAATGAAATTAGCATAATCATAAAGATGGCTTATTTATTTATCAAACCTAAAATAGCTTAAAATAATGAAATCAGCCATGCTTATCTTATTTAAAATTGATGTTTCTCCAATTATAATTCAATCAACCTTAGAAATTATGGATGACTACATGATTCTACTAGTTATAATGAAATAAGCATATAAACATTAATGGTCGATGTAGTTATATGACCCAACCTAGATGAAAATAATGAAATCAACACATATATCCAAAATTATATATATCTTTTTAAAATTATTTTTTAAAAATAGAATAAGATTGACCTGACTAATGTTGTACAAAATATTCGCAAAACATCTCACAAATATCAACAAACTACCATAGAATTCAACATTATGTGTGTGAGAAAAATTATAAACATTATGAAAGAGGAGGTGAAACCTATGTTGATCTCAAGGTTAAATCCAATCCTCCTACATATGACTTATTGGGGTATATTTTAATGCCAATCCTTATATTCATTCCTATGTTGGGGCATCTGGTGATGCCTATTTTCATCTTATTTTATAGTTTTTAGACATCTTATGATTCCCACCTTTATCTTTATACACACTTTGGGAGAATCTGATGAAACCCATAATCAATTCTTCTCAACATTAATATCATCTCAAAACATTAAATTTTCCTTAACATCTCACTGTCATAATTAGCTAGTAATCAATAATATAATGCACATAGATGACAAAAAAATCAAATTTAAGAAATATTATAAAACAAATTAGGTAATTTTGTGAATGTATCATGTTTAACATATGATCTTTATTTATATTAGATTACTTTATCTATAAGTCATGGTTTTAGCTTCACCTCCTCTATTATAACTAACGAAAGTTACCATTTCTAACCTCGTGAATCCCTCATCACTATATTATGCATTACATGTTTATCATTATTTAGTTTTTTATACCATGTTATTTAGTTTTATACATTTATCTTCATAGCATAATATTTTTTCACCTCTTGTATTATTCATCCATTACACCGATTCCCAATTATTTGGTATATTTGATTTTATAACACCATTTTTTTAATTTGACCATTGCACATGTTCCCTTTTATTTTGTAAATTTATTTCATAGTGTATATTGCTTTTTTTCATCCATTTCACTTGTTACATGATTTACGGTATCTTCACTTTCTTGAAAATATTTGTTTTGTTAAGTCGTAACCCATGTTCCTTGTTCTTTGGTAACTTTACATTTACTAATTTATTTTGGTTTAATCTTCCATTACAATTCTTATTGGGTTTTTTCATATATTTAAATTTGTCTTACCTTTTTGTTTATTTTATCCACTAAAGCCATTTCCAAATATTTTATATCTTTAATTTCATTAAACCTTATATTAGTACACTTTTTCACTTCACAACTTCATCCTACTTATTTTCTTATATCTGTCAAAAAAAAATTTTGTGATTTACATGGTAAGACCTTAGGGAATACAATAACGCCCTTCCCATAGATGCATGTCCCTTATATTTTCACCTCATATTTTTATGTCACTCTATCCTTACCTCTTTGAATACCTTTATTTCTTCTTTAGGGATACTTTATTACATGTATTTTAAAACCTATAAGATTTGATTTTTGTGAGTTACATGATAATACCTTTATGAATATGACTAGGCTCTCTTCATAAGTGATCATCATATTAGTTCCTTTTGATTATAATCACACTAATTATAATATCTAGGTGTTTACATAAAAATATAAGGAAAAGGTTAAAAGTGTTATTTTGTCACTTAGATTCAAAATTCAATTATATTATTTAATGTCAAAACTATTGTAGTATATATACATATTTCTCATCCATATATTACCTACTCTTATTATGAACATTTCAAACCTGCATGTCATTGTATTATCTCCATTATACATTTATAATTAGGTAAACTTAATAATTCTCATATTGATTTCTTTTAATTATTTTGATCTCCTTTTGTGCACACCAAGGTTGGTTTTAATAATGCATGTCCTTCTAAGGCTAAAGTCTAGGTGTATCTAAGCATCATGTTTTTTAATTTAAAACATATTTAATGTCTTGGTATATGTTCCCTTATGCTTATAATTTTTAAGAACTATTATTGGTATTTTAAATCAAAATGGATAAGGAAAAGAGAAAAATATAAAACTGTTAAAAGATAAAATATCAAATAAAATAACTCAAAATAAAATAAGAAAAAATTTAAAGAGAAAGAAACATTTATGTCTTTCATAATCAAGACAAAAAAAGCATGATTGTCACACACCCTATCGTAGTTTAATACTGAAATACATATTTGGCCTCATAATAATACTC
This sequence comes from Torreya grandis, assembly GCA_037957365.1. Classification (NCBI taxonomy): domain Eukaryota; kingdom Viridiplantae; phylum Streptophyta; class Pinopsida; order Cupressales; family Taxaceae; genus Torreya; species Torreya grandis. The sequence goes on along the minus strand of JARHVA010003220.1, from coordinate 1,888,056 downwards.
AATTCCCATTAGGATGTGGAAGGATCAGTGAATTGTGTAAGAGGTATCATATATATCATTAGTGTCACCTGATTTCTCATGTAATTACTTGATCCTTGCAATAGACAATAGCTATCAAAGAGGTCATAAAGAAAAAATAATAGGTTATGGATATGTATGATCCTTTTAATTTTCATGCATATATGTTTCACACAATTATACAAATAATTCACTTTTTATCCTAAGATTTAAGCTTGTTGGGTTGGGTTCTCTAGGGCCATTTATGATGATAAAATCTTAATCTTTCTAAACTAATTATTTTGTGTTGACTCTGATAAAGAAATAATTTTCACTTTGTTAGAAGAATATTCTCCCTCCTTTTTATTTTATTTTCCTTGACACATATTTTTTCAAATATTTCCCATATTCTATGTATCTTATTCTCTTTTTCTTTTATATATTGTAGCATTGTCAAAATTATTAATGTTATGAATTACCACTTTAAACTTGGAATATTTTAATGGAGATTACACATTTAAATTATTATGAGATAATTTCTTGTTTAATTCATTATATTTATATATTTATCATAGTTATTTATGGGACCTTAAATACCTATTCACAGTTATTAGACCATTGGTCATATTTCTTCCTTCCATTATTTCACATTTATCTTCCTTTTTTCATACTATTTGGTTTTGTTTCTACTATTCCATACTTACCCGATGCATTATTATCCTTCATCATATTTTCATCATTTGACCTTTTGTACCTAGTTTTAACATTTATTAAACTCTACCTAGTCCCTTCTATGTAACTTTATTATAGCCATGATTTTTTTCCTAAAATCCTTTTGTCCCAATTTATCTAATTCTCATATCTCCTTTTTTGTTATTATCATCTTTGGTTATGTTAGAATTAATTTTTCTATATAATATTGGCTTGGAAATTTCACTTGTTTTTCAATAATTTATTAAATTTTTTACACTTATATATCTTTACTCCTTATCTTGGCTTGCATTTTTTATTACTTTTTTAGCCTTCTATCATTTGGGTTATCATATAATGTTTTGGTACCTGCCATAACCAAAGCTATTGTATTTACATGCATATTTTTAGTGGAGTAGTAATTTTAAGTTTGTATATGTTATTTTCTAGTATTTACATGATTTAATATTTTGTTTTTTGTTTATACATTTCTATATTTCTATCCTAAATAACCATTTATCAATAGACTATTAAAACATGTGGTCAGATTTAGGTCATTTATATTTAAGCATCTATGTTTTTAATTTTTTTTTATATAGTTTGCAATAGTCATTAATGAATCAACCTTATAGATTGCACCACTTAAGGAATGCACTTGTAAAAAGGGTATAGGGGTTTTTTCATACTTTGTAAAAGATTTTCATTTTGTCCCACTATAGCCATGTATCATCAATCTCATGCTTTCAGATATATTTAAAATTATATAGGTCTATTTCCATTCATTCCTCTTATTATAATTATATTCACATTTTTCCCAAATAAATTAATGATATTCATTTTAGTTTTTTAAACTATTCCTTGTGTGTCCTCTAAATAAACATGGCCAATATAAAATTATTATTATTTATGCCATTTTAATACTAAATTAACATGGTCAATGATTTCTTTTGGGATTTTAAATAAATTAATGATGATTGATTTAGTATTGTTTTTATTTTTACTAGATTTTTATCATCATCCCAATATTGTGTCATTCAATATTAATTACACTAAATCAATCATGATTAATTCCATTGGAATTTGAGCTAGTTAAATTTTTAAAATTACTTATAGGGTTCTTAAAATTCATTTTCATAAGACATTTTTCAACACTCATATGCTTTGACATTACATGAAACATATTTTCCAAGTATATAGTACAAATTAGGATATATGTGTTTACTCTTATCGATATCAAGTAGGTATTTAATTACTAATATAAGGAAGCTAAAGAACAAGGTTCCCTTTGATGATTGCAATCCAAAATTGAGAACATATAAGCTCTCCTCCTGATCATTTCATATCTTCCACTATAACTATTAGAAATATGATTGCCATTGATTTCAAAAGGGATATTATGAGCATGTCATTGATGTTCAAGAGTGTATATGATGATTAAAGTATATGCAAAGTATCCTATCAAATGTCAAGAATGATTGTGTGAATGATTGGAATTATTTTAGTTCTTGACATTGGTCATTTAGGCATTTTGGGTATATGACATAAACTATTAGAAGGAATTTTTATGACATCACCATTGCCACATGTGAATGAGTATGGGGGAGCTAGTGACATGGTTATGATCGCATTAGTCCTTAGTTGTTAAGCAAAAAATTTGAGGGAATGTGATGAAGTATAGTTGAAGTAGAATAATATAAGTAACCATATTAATGGCATTATATCTCACACATTTAAATACTTTAGGAAGAAATGAGCATATGGGTTGATTCATTATCATGCCTAGTTTATGTGGTCTAAATTTTGGACTAGGTGATTGAGCGAAGGAAAAGTTATGTAGGTGTAAATATAGACTTCTAGGCATATTAAAATGGTCTCCATACTTAGACAAATCAGCACAATGTAATGTTCGAGCTAGTTGTAAGATCAATAGTTCACACTTAATCAAACATCAAAGATCCAATGGAATGTAATGAAGTGAAAGTGTTAAAGGCCCCTTCAAGTTAAATCAAAAGTGAAAACTATCATAATAATAGAGCCTTGATAGTTAATATATGGTGTGGGTTAAATTCAAAAGGTGAATAAGCCATGCGAGGAGGCTAAGTGTCTCAATATCGAGAATTGATATCAATTTATAGAAAACATATGCTTATGCCAAATATCATACCCTCAAAGGTTGGATAGATATAAATATCATGCTTATCAAAAGATCTAATGGTGTAGGAGTAATCATTTAAAGGAGATCCAATGGAGTGATTAGACTCAAATTATATAAATTGCTTGATGTTTATTAACATAATGACAATTTAAAGACTGAGTATGTTTGAAAAGATCAATAAAGTGGAAGTTATCCAAAGATATAGGAAGCTACAAGATGAGGTCAAAGTGTCAATCTTTAATGATCAATTCAAGGTAAAGGTCATGCATCTTCAAAGATCAAATGGCATGTGAAAGATTGGATGAGAGAGATATAAAGGAGTGAGTGGATTCAAATGGAACAAAGTGATAAATGTTTAATGTCTCGATAGAGATTAAAAAAATTGCATCTTTGGAGATCAAATAGAGAGTGTGAATCTATTAGACAATAATTGAATGGACATGTTTTAAATTTGATCTATTTGAATAGAGATCGTTAGATCATGGCACCAAATACAATATCAATTATTCACATTTTAAGTAATGTCTAGATAAATGATTAGTTATAGTAACTTACGTATAAGCTCTATATCTTAACATATAAAATGAGATTGATCGATCTAACCAATTAATAGATGTTATATCTAGTAAAGAGACCTATAATTATAATGTGATAGATGGATTTTGTTACAAGGTGTCATGGTTTAACCACCTCCCATGGATATATTAGCTCTGGCCATTTTATAAGGCACTAACAGGTTGATACATTAGTGTAATGACAACTAGTGAGCCTATAGAATCAATATGTGGGAGCTTATATTTTGAGTCAAGATGAATTAAAGTCCAAAATTGGCATGATGTGTTACAGTTTGAGTGTGAACATAGAAATAAGAAGTAAACCCTAGATCATTTATATTAATATGGTATCTAAGACAAAAAAAAGCTATGAAATAATTGAATTTATATTGAGCCAAATTTAATATATATTAGAGTGGTTGGTGAAGTATGTCAAATAAATAAATACCTAGAGACAGGAGTAGATAGGAATAGTGAGGAGCAGAGAGGAACAAAGGCATAAAGAGAATGTGCAAAGTATGAACAATTATATATTAGACCTATAACATAGAAAAGAGATATAGATTCATATATGAATCTAATTTTACATTGGAGTTGTAGCTCCATAGAATCTCCGATAGGTTGGTTCCTTTAGATAAGTTGAGTGGGTACTTCCTTAGAGTTGGTTATCTTAAACCAGGGGATTGGTGTCTCCTTAAGATTTGGTGTCCTCAAAATTTGTTAAAAGTGAGGTTTACTAATGAGGCTTTAAACTATGAGGATGGATTAAAATAGTATCTTCTATCAAATTTTCTCACCGTTGTTTTTCCCTTTGTGTTTTCCATATACAAATCTTGTGTCATGTCTATTTGTGCTTATATGTGATCTTTGAATTTATCTTTTAATATACATATGGTTTTGAGTTTGATTTTAAAGGATTGAAAGACCAATTTTAATTGATATACTAATAAAATCCCCCCTCTTAGTAACTATTTATGGTCCAACAATTGGTATCAGATTCTAGGGTTCCTTTAAAATAAGCTTAATTATCTTAGGTAGATTTTTGAAAAGTGAACATAATGGCTAGTGAAGAAGGATCTTCATAAAAAACCCACCTCTCTTTGATGGATCTAACTATGAATTTTTAGATCATAATAAGGTAACCATATCTATCTTTATTAGGGTTTGATGTATGGATGTATATGGTAAATGGATATACATCCCCTGATACAACTCCTACTGATCAAGCTGACAAGAAGGCATATGAGAGAAATGCTAAGGCAAAGAATGCTATTATTTTTGGACTATCAAACTCAAAGTTTGTCAACATGATGTAGTCTTAGAATGCTCAAGATATCTATAAAAAACTAAAGAGCATCTATGAAATATATGACAAGGTAAAGTAAGCCAAATTACAAAGATACAAAGGCAATTTTGAGAGTCTTAAGATGAATGAAGAGGAAAGGATGACAAAGTACCTCCTTGAAAATAAATGAAATAATCAATGCAATTAGAGTTCTTAGAGAATAAATTAAAGAGTCAATCATTTCCAAAAAAGTTTTAAGATATTTACCATCAAGATATGATTCTAAAATCTCTGTAAAAGAAGAAGCATTAGATAGAGAAAAACTCACTATTGATGAGGTACATGGGACCTTTACAACCTTTGAGATGAGAATGGGAGAGGAAAACACCTTCAAGAGATAAGTTGTATTCAAATTATCCAATAAAGTAAGGGAAGAAACATCAACATCTAAATCTAAGGAGACTAATGAAGAGGAAGCTAACTTTTCTAGAAGACTAAAAAGAGGATCTAGAAAGTATAGAGGTAAGTTACCCTTCAAATCCTTTAACTATGGTAAAGTAGGAAATTTTACTACTAAATTCACTCATAATGAAAATGATAACTCTAAGAAATTAGAGATTATCAAAAATATAAAACCCTACTATCCCAAGAAGAATAACTTCTTCAAGAATAATAAAGTTCTATATACAATAGAAGATAATGACTCAATGGAAGATAATGATATCTCAAATGATGATCATGAATATGATTTTATGTCTAAGAGAAATGAATCCATGATCATGATAGAAGGATAAACTTATATAAATATAGATCAAGATGAATTTGAAGACTCAGATGAAGATGAAGTAGAAGTGGACCTAGAATGTGAGCTCATATGTGATCTAGATGAGATTAACAAGATGAGAAAAGAGAACTCGAAAAAAAATAAACTTGGATAAAAGGAAATTGATAAAATGTCTAAAAGTCTTAATAAATTTGATCAAATGGTAATTATCCTAAAGACACAAGTTGAAAAGGCTAAAAGTATAGAGGATGTAATCAAAATATAACTACAATCTAAATTTGATGAATGTGTTAATCTTAAGGTAGAAATAGTGACCATGAGAAAATAACTTAAAAAATCCAAAGGTAAATGCAATATAAATCTAAAGTTGATAGGAGGATTAGACATTCTTGATGAACTGATCAACTCTCAAAATATTTCAAAAGAGAGATTAGATCTTGGTTATGAGAAGGGAAAAAATTCCTCAACTAGTAAATTTTCAAACCTATATGAAAACATCAAAGTAGAAGAAGGATCGGGAGAAAATAAGGATAAAGCTTACAAAGAGACAAAGACAAACACAAGCAATACTGATGTGAAGAAATATGAACGTGAAAAGAAGTTTTAAGAGAAAAGCAAGACAAAGGTAGCTGATGATGATGGATACACCAAAGTGAAAAACTTAAAGAATCCACAACCTATAATAATTCTTCATGCTATACCAAGAAATGATATGAACATGTATTTCACATATTTGTATGGTTATTATTATAGTTTTAGTCATTTTGGTCATAAGGCTAGTGATTGTAGACCTATAACTATAAGGAGAATCAAAATTTTAACTAAAAATTCATTTTCACCCTTGGTAGATACAACTGTAATGTGCTATAATTGTAATAAATTTGGTCACATAGCTAAACATTATAGAACTAGATTTGTAAGATCAAAAGTACAAAATATAAATGAAGACATGCCTCCCAGTGTGAATAAAATCTCACATGTTTCTGCAAAGAAGCTAAATAAGAAACCCAAGGATGTGTGGAAACTAAAAAATCAATCCATGATTGCTCAGACTACATTCCATGCTAAGGAGTAGAATTTGTGGGTGATAGATAGTGGATACTCAAAATATATGACTATTGACAAGAGAAAGTTCACCAAATTGAGAAATTATAGGGAAGGACCTGTCAGCTTGGGAGATAACATAATAGTAAATATTATAGGTAAATGAAAGTTGAGCATAAATCGTAAATTGCCTACACATGATGCCCTTTATGTTGAAGGATCTAAGCATAATCTACTAAGTGTCAACCAAATGTGTGAAAGTGGATATAAGGTCACATTTGATGCAAAATATTGTAATCTAAAGAGATCTAGAAAATAGTTGTAGAAGGGAAAAAGACTAAGAGTAATATCTACAGTCTTGTTGAAGTGGATGGGAATAGTTTCTTGATGAGAAAGATTGATGAGAGTTGGTTTTCATAGGAAAATGGTTCACGTCAAATTTGATAATCTATTAAAAGTGAGCTCAAATAAGTGTGTAAGACACAAGCTAAAAATAACCAAACTTGCAGATATTACTTGCAATGAATCTCAACTAGGTAAGCAGACAAGGTGGAGATTTCATACAAAAGAGTATGCAACTACAAAGCCTCTAAAATGAGTTCATAATGATATTTATGGTCCTACCAAGAAAATATGATCTGAAGGTGAGTAATACTACATGTTATTTGTAGATGACTACTCAAGAATGACATGGGTAACCTTTTTAAAGGACAAAACTCAAGCCTTTGAGAGATTCAAGATCTTTAGAGATATGGTTGAAAATGAGACTGGAATAAAAATCAAATGCTTAAGATCTAATAAAGGTGGATAACTCACATCAAATTAATTCATAGAGTATTGTGAGAAGCATGGGATCAAAAGGCACTACTCTGCAATAAAGACTACACAAAAAATGGAGTTATTGAGAGAAAGAATAGAACAATCAAAGAAATGGGTAGAACAATGATAAAGAAGGCCAAGTTATCTTATGAATATTGGAAAGAAGTAATCCAAATATAATTATACATCTTGGACAGAGTTCAACTAAGGATAAATAGTGGCAAATCACCCTATGATATATGGTATGAAAATATTTATTCTATTAATTACTTCAAAGTGTTTGGAATTAAATGCTACATCAGAAGAAAGCATGCTAAATTACAAATCTTTGAATCAAGATGTGATGAAGGAATAGTTTTCTATTATTCCTCTCAAATCAAATCCTATGTATATTAAAATAAGTGGCTATACAAGATGGTGAAGAGCATAAATTTCAAGGTTAAAGAAGGCCTAAAACATGTTGAACCTGACAAGGAAACCAAAAATGAAGAGGCATATCTTGAAGAATAAGTAGATATTGAATATTTTGAGGAAAATAATGAAAAAGCATCTCTAATATTTGTTTAAAAAGTTAATCCTAAAGACCAGATAATTGGTAATAAGAATAAAAGATTTTAAATAAGGAGAATAGTTGTAATGAATAAGGATCAATTAATTTTTGCTATAATGTATGAAATTAAGACTAAGAGATATGTTAAAGCCATCAAGGATGAGAATTGGCTAAAATACATGGAAGAATAACTAAGCCAAATAAAAAAGAATAAAACTTGGCAATTAGTTCCAAGACCCTCAAAAAAGAATGTGATAGGGATAAGATGGGTCTATAGAAACAAGTTTAATGAGGATGGAACTATTATAAACAATAAAGTGGAATTGGTGTTCAAGGGATACAAATAAGTAGAAGGCATAGACATTGAGGAAACATTTTGTCTAGTTGCTAGATTGAAAATAATAAGAATGTTTATAGCATTCTAAGTTTACAAGAAATTCAAAGTCTACCAAATGGATGTAAAGTCTAATTTATTGAATGGGAACCTAGAAGAGGAAGTCTATATTAAAAAACCAAAAGGTTTTACGTTATCAAATGAGGAAGATTATATATGTAGACTGAAAAAATCAATGTATAGTCTAAAACAAGATCCTAGAGCATGGTATTTAAGATTATACCAATACCTATAACAATAGGGTTTTAAAAAATGATGTGTAAGCATTAATCTATTTTTAAAATCAAAAAGTGAGCATATTTTTATTGTTGTTGTTTATGTATATGATGTCATATTTTGTGGTACCAATAACAAAATGTGTAAAGAATTTGCTACACAAATGCAAAGTGAATTTGAGATGTCTATGCTAGGAGAACTATCTTTCTTCCTTGGTCTACAAATAACACAAATTGATGAAGGGATATTCATATCCCAAACCAAGTATTCAAAGTATATTTTCAATCAACTTGGAATGGAAGGTAGAAAACCAATTAGTACTCCCATGATATCTGAATTGAAGTTAAGAAAAGACGATGAGTCACTTAATGCAAATCAGACTATGTATATATCAATGATAGTTAGATTCTTATAATTAAAGGCATCAAGATCAGATATCATGCAAGAAATGTACATGGTTGCTAGATTTTAGGTTTCTCCTAAAGAGTCACATGATAAGATAGTAAAAAGAATCTTTAGATACATCAAGATCATAATTGACTATGGCCTATGATACCCTAAAAATGAAGATTTCACTTTGATAGCATATATAAATGTTCATTGGGTAGGAAATGTGGATGATAAAAGAAGCACTAATGATGGTGCATTTTTCCTTGGAAATAAACTTATTTCATGGCTAAGCAAAAATTAAGAGTTAGTTACCCTTTCTATATTAGAAGCAAATTATGTAGCAATAGTGGCATGTTGCACTCAAGTCTTGTAAATTAATTAAATGCTCAAGAACATCAAGTCTGAGTATAAATCACCTATTTCTATTCTTTGTGATAATTCAATTGTTATAAATATATCAAATAATACACTGATGCATTCAATAACCAATCACATATCAATCAAGTATCACTTCTTAAGAGAGAGGGATATAGATCAAGACGTCATAATGGAATGTGTACAAATTAAAGACCAAATTGTAGACATATTCTCAAAACCTCTTACCAAATAACATTTAGAATATTTGAGACATAAGTTGGGAGCAGTGGCTACTACACCACATCACTAAATTATTAGTGATAGGGCAAGAGTCCAGTGGGAGTCTCATGGAAGCTTTACTAATCCATAGAAGAAGAGAGAAAAGTCAACTCGAGTATGTTTAATTATTCAAACTATTAATTAGTTGAAGATTATATATTATTGGATGAATTCCTTTATTTGATAAAGGGGGAGAGTACTTTGGAAAAATAATGAGGAGTCCCTTTGCCATTGATGTCAAAGGGGGAGAAAAATGTGCAAATTCTCTTTGTAGGAGAAAGAGAAAAATGTTCATTACAAAATTGAAAATGTCAAAGAAGTAGAGTAAGTGTTTAGGTTGAGTATTAGGAAAATGTGTCATTACCTAAGGGGGAGAAACTATGGGATGAATGGCTTTAGTTCATACTCATGAGAGGCTAATTCAAGCAATACCAGAGAAGGAGTTGAATATTATAAGATTAGTGCATTTAGTTTTTCATCAATGAAAATGAGGGAGATTATTTAAAATATGATTGTCATTGATGTCAAAAGGGACAATATGAGCATGTCATTGATGATTAGGATTGTATATGGAAATTAGAGGATATGTAGAGGATCCTATCAAAGGTCAAGAATGATTAGAATGTTTGTGTGCATGATCGAAATTCATTCAGTTCATGACATTGATCATCTAAGCATTTTGGGTCTATGATAAAAAAATATGAGAATGTATTTTTTTGGCATCACCATTGCCACATGTGAGCGAGTATGGGGGAGCTAGTCACATGGTAGTGATCTCATTAGTCCCTAGTTGTTATGTACTAGATTTGAGTCCATGAGATGAAGCACAATTGAAGTTATGGGGATGAAAGTGAGTCTACTAAGATAAAATCCACTAAGTTTTTATACTTATAAAATTTTCCAAAAAGGACTAAATAAAACCAAGTAAGCATATTTATGAGTTTAGCATTGCACACATAGAAGTGTTATGAAAAAATTATCCCAAGGGTCTATTCATTTTTATTCCTAGTTTATATGTGCCAAATCTAAAGTCACGTTACATAGTGGGAAAAAAGATATGATTGAGAAAATTAGGGATCCAAGATATTTTGATAGTGTTTTCCAACATAGTCAACTTTGTAGGTTACAAGAAAAAGTTGAGAAGGAATATTTATGATCTCATATCTTACACATATGAAGGCTTCAAGATAAAATGCATATATAGATGGAATACCCTATGTAAGAGGATCACATGTGATAAATTTTAGTGCATGAAACTAAGCATGGAAAAAATTATGCAAAGACAAAGTTGGCCTTCAAGGCAAGTTTGAGGCATAGCTAGCTCTATGACAGAATAATCTAAGTAAACAAATTAATGGAATTATATCTCACATAAGTGAAAGATTATATAATAAATTAATATATGGGTTTTGTCATTTTCATTCCCAATTTATATGGTCCAAATTTTAGACCGGGTGGTTGAGCGAAGCATAAGTTATGCAGGTGAAAAGATAGCCTTCTGGGAATATTAAAATGGTCTCCATATATTGACAAATTTGTACAAGGTAATGTTTGATCTAGTTGGAAGATAAATGTTTCATGCTTAATTATAAATTGGATATCCAACAGAGCATGTCAATGTCAAAGTGTCAAAGGTCCCATCTAAGTTAATGTGCAAGTGATAAGTGTCATAATAATAAAGCCTTGATAGTTAATCTATGGTGCATGTTAAAGTCAAAAGGTTAACAAGAAATATGAGGATACCAAGTGTCTCATTAGTAAGAATTGATATTAATTTATATAAGGTACACACTTATGCTAATTTTCATATCCTAGAGGGTTGGACAAATATAAATATTGATCTTGATAGAAGATCTGATGGTGCATGGGTGATCATGCAAAGGAGATCTAATGGAACTAATCGACTCAAATTCTATAAAGTCCTTGATGTTTATCAACACAGTGGTAAGTTAAAGACCAAGTAGGTTTGAGAATACTAACAAAGTGAAAGAAATCCAAAGATATAGGAAGTTGTGAGATGAAGTCAATGTGTTAATGTTTAATGATCAAGTAAAGGTAAAGGTTGTGCATGTTTAGAGATAAAATGGCATGTAAAAGCTTAGATGAGAGAGATCCAATGGAGCAAGTGGCCTTGTATTAAATAAATTTATATATGTTTAATGTCTTGAGAGAGATTAAAACACATACATCTTTTGAGATCAAACAAAGAACGTGAGCCTATCATAAAATGATCGAATGGATGCATTTTAAAGTTGAGATATTTGAATTGAGATCATTAGATCATGGGGAAAAATGTAAGATCAATGATTAACATATAAATTCATGTCCATACAAATGGTTAGTTATAGGAACTTGCATTTAATCTCTATATCTTGACACAGACAACAAGATTGATCGATCTAACTAATAAAATCTACATTAAAGAGCCTATGCATAAAAAATTAAGTTTTACAGATTATATAACTATTAAATATACCTAAAATTATGGTGTGATACATGGAATATATTTCAAGGTATCATGGTTTAACCACCTATTATGGATCTATTACCTCTATCCATTATATAAGGCACTAATTGGTCGATCCTTTGGTGCAATGGCAACTAGTGGGCCAACAAAATTGAGACGTGAGAAATTATAGTTCAAGTTATAATTAACTAAATTCCAAAATTGACATGATGTGTTATAGTCTGAGTGTCGACATAGAAGGAAGAAAAAAACACTAGATCATTTGTTTATATATATATATATATATATATATATCTTGTTTTCTTGGTTATATATATAACCAAGAAAACAAGACCAAGACCCAAACACAAGAACAAAGAGGAATAATTGATACAAAATAATTGCATTTGTTTTGAGTGAAATTGAATATAGAGTATAATGATCGATGAGGTCATTGAAGTGTGTTGAATAAATAAATACCCAAACACAAGACCAAAGAGGAATAGTGAGGAGTAGATAGGAAGAAAGGCAGAAAGAGAATGTGCAGAGTTTGATCAGTTATAGATTAGACCTTTAACAATGAACAAATATCTAGATTCATGTATGAATTTTATTTGTAAATTGTAGATGTAGATATATAAAAAATTATTATAGGTTGGTTCCATCAGATAAGTTGAATGGGTGTCTAGATTAGGGAGTGGGTGATTCTTTAGATTTGGTGATTTTAAACTAGGGGATTGGTATCTCCTTCGGACTAGTGTCCTTAAACATTGTAACCTATGAGGTTTTCCAATGAGGCTTTGAACTGTGAGGCTAGATTAGAATAGTACTTCTAGCAACTATTCTCACTATGGTTTTTTCCATTTAGGTTTTCCACATATAAATCTTGTGTCATGTGCATCTGTGCTTATATGTGATCTCTACATTTATCTTTTAATCTGCATATGATTTTCAATTTTCTTTAGAAGGATTTGAAGACCATTTTTAATTGATATACTAATTCAACCCCCCTCTTAGTATCTAGTCATGTTCCAACATCTCTTACAAAGTGATACTAGAGCCTGTATGGAGATTTATTCATTGCAAAGTCTTGAAAAGTGACTTATTTAATGCCTTAAAATATAATTCATCATATACATGAATTTTATTGGTGGATTATTCAAGCTGAAGGTCATAACTAACCATTCAAATAAACATGCTTTGGCTTTGAAGGTTTTCTTCCATATATTTGTAGGATCAATAAGAGTATGATAATATATAGACTTAAGATCAATTTTAGTTGTTTTGTACTAGGGATATGGTCTATAAAATCCATAATATTTTAATAAAACAATATTTATTCACTATGATTGTGTTGATTTATTATTAATTAATGAAAAACCTCTATGTCTCATGTTTATTTGGAACTATCACAATTGTGTTACTGCAAGGCAATGAGATGGACATTATATGTACTTTGTACACTATTTCATGTATATTCATTTTTATTTATTCATTATAAAAAATTATATACATTACAATTAAGCATTAAAAATAGGTAATTCAAGGATCACATCAATATTATGCTTCACTACATAATATCTATGGACTTTTTGGGTAGTTAAAATATGTCCTTATATATTCCAAATTAAGCATACAACTTGGTTTATTATGTTTTTATTAAATATTAAATGTTTTATAAGTTATTATTTGAAAGATTTTATTCCATCTAGAGCTTAGTATCAAAAAATAAATGATTTTATTTATGTGACTAGCTTCTTATACTACTTGGTAGTAAAGAGTGATAGCTTTTATAACTACTATGATAGGCAGTATCTCATATCATCAACATCTATGAAAAAAAATTATAATATATTATTCATAGTCTACATTTAAATAATAAATACATGGTTTACATACTATAATATCACATACCACTAATTGAGTAATGTCTCTTGATGTTGTCCAACACTTGACACTATTGAGTGACATGTTTCTTGAATCCTATATTGAACCATATAATAGATGATGGTTTTGGGTGAGGATTTAATGCTAAATTTAATATTTGAACTACTTTAATGGAATTTAGGTTCTTCATACTTCAATTGTCAACAATGAAATGTATTGATTGTGCATTGATACACATTTGAGAATGGAGTAATCCTTCTAATTTATCTATTTTAGAAGGGGTAATAAAAATGGTTTTTGTACCTACCTGGATTTGATCTTAGATTCCGTGATATAATTAACACTACCCAATGTTGTGTTTATGGTACTCATTTCCTCAAAATGTCCAAGTAATGTCTTCCCAATGTGATGTTCTTTGTTGGAATGACTACTAGAATTATAAACTAAACACTAATTTCTAGTATTTATTCCTTATGTGGAGGGCATTTACAATTAATCCTTGATGTTTGATTCTTCTTAGAATAATTATATGTATATTTAGTTTGAGACATAAAATCATCTATCTTAGTCATGACCTTTGGATTTGATTATAAATTATAATCATATATGTAGGCTTCCTTAATTAAGGAGATTATTAGTTAATAAATATTTTATTTACTATGAGATCTTAAATATGACCTATTCTTCAAGACAATATTTTTTTTTGAATCCTAAATCCCACATTTGGACACATGGGTATGAAATTTGTTTGAGTATTAATGCAATAACTACTCTTTACATTACAAAATTGAGAAAATGTGATGTAATAGTAATCATAGTTACCAATAGGATAATATTTTTCTTTGAGTGATTATAATAAACCATTCAATGTGTCTCTATATGTGTCTAAACTAATATATTATTCATGTCAAATGCAATAATTTTCCCCTATTCCTTAACTGATAAGGAAAATTATAGAAGAATGAATGTAATATTATCAGGGTCAGATAATTGATTAACCACATAGAATGAAAAAAATATCAAGCCAATTATATAGTTCATCTATATCTAATTTTTATTCTAACAAGTGGATTTCTATATCGACTTGTACCTTGTATGGTGTTTGTCCAAAAGAAGGATGACAATGAGAAGTTACTGGAAGATTTTTATAATTGATAAGTATTTAAAAGTGATTGTTGATACTCACTCATTTGCATGAATGAAATTAATAAAAATATTACCTTTTTACTTTTATACATCCTCTATTAGTTTCTACATCATCTCTTGATTTAGAGTCATTTAATAATTGTATCTCCTTTTAGGATATGAAAGAAGGTATGATGAAGAATCAAAAGTCTCAAACCCCAACATCTTGTAGTTAGACCACTTATGAGTTGGCATAAAAATAATTAAAAAAATAGAAAACACCAGTAAACCATTTAGGAATGATAATAAGTGTGAATGCTTTGTTACCAATGATTGAGGGCCAAAGAGGTGAGCCAAAGGACAACCTACTTGAATTGGTTAAGAGGGTTATATGTGGAAGGGATTTATTAAATGATAGAGAGTAAAGTAAGAAGGAAAGTGATAAACAACAAAGAAATTAATAATGATATGAAAATTTATTAGAACTGTTACAGAAAATTTGTATTCTTCTAAGTCATGTACAATTAGAGAGATCAAATGTCTATTTTTAAAAAACTTCCTATATCATTTTGTGTTTATAGAAAATAAGATGTCCAGTGTAAAACTAATAGAAGTGTATATAATTATACAATAAAATAAGATATTATGCATAAATTTAACTCTTATAACAATTGGTATCAACTATTTCCTAATAAAAAAGTGTTTCTACCTAAAGTAATAAAACTATAACAACTACGTAGTAATGCAGGAGTGGAATTTTAAGGAACAAATTGGCATGTAAGAAAGAAATTTTTTGACATAATTATTTATGTTAATGTAATATTGGATGTTTAACTACAATATCATGCAATTTTATCAAGTGAATCTTATCCTCCTCGTTCAACATATGTAAACACCTATTATTTCAAATAATTAAAAATATTTTTTATGACTCCTCAATGCAAAAATATTTTATAGTGCGCATATTAAGATGTGGGTTCTTGGACTAAAAAGGTTATGGTGGGTTTGTGGTGCTTTTTAATATGTGCCAATATTATCCCATTAAATCTTTGTATCATCATTGTCATTCTTTTTTCTCTATTCAACATTCTCTAGGTTTATTTTTCCTCGATTCCATATTATCCAATTATACTTATGTATCATCAATCTCATGCCTTAAAATCTATTTAAAATTATATATGTCTATATTCCATTCATTCATCTTACTATAATTATATTCACAATTTTTCTAAATAGATTAATACTATTCATTGTATTTTTGTACACTATTCCTTGTATTTCCTCTAAATTAACATGATAAATATAGAATGATGCCTATTTTTGTTATTTTAATAATAAATTAAAATGGTTAATAATTTTTTTGGGGATTTTAACTAAATCAGTGATGAATTATTTAGTATTGTTTTTGTTTTTACTAGATTGGCATAATCAACCCAATATTGGGTCATTCAGGACTCATTACATTAAATGGATCATGATTGATTCCATTGGAATTTGATATAATTAAATTTTAGAAATTTGATGAGTATTTATAGGTTTATTAAATGTCATTTTCATAAGACAATTTAAACACTTGTATGCTTTGATTTTACATGAAACATGTTCTCCAAGTATATAGTAGAAATTAGGACATATGAGGTTACTATTGTTGAGGTCAAGTAGGTATTTAAATCCTAATATAAGGAAGTTAAATAAAGGGGTTCCCCTAAATTTTTGGATTAAAAAATTAAGGACGTGTAGTTCTTCATCCTTACCATTTTCTATCTTCAACTACAACATATATTGCAAAGCAATACTAGATCTTATGTGGAGATTGATGTGTTTGAAAGTCTATTGAAGTTTAATTATCCATATCTCCTTTAATTATTTAATATAATAGGTAGATATATATTTTCACATTTTTAGATTAGTACATTATTTCTATTTCTCTCATCACATATATTATCCTTAAGCTTATACTAGTGTATGTTATCTAGCCCTAATAGGACCGTAGTTATATTTTATTTATTTATTTATTTATTTTTAAGTCATTTTTAAAAATATATCTATGTAGTTTCACTCCATATAATCATTTGGAATTTAAATATTGTTCATATATATTCTTACTTTCTTGAAATTATGTTTGTTTCATTCATCATTTCCTTGCACGTGGTTCCATTACTACATCCTTGATATCATTGTCTTTTATAAACACCTCTTATTTATATATTTCATTTCAATTTTCAACACAACCCATTTTTATTCTTTGCCTTATTTTTGTGTTTATATCCTATATACAAATAAATAGAACTAATTCATTAGATAAAAATTTATATAAAAGTAATCTAACTAAATACAACAATATATCATAATGATATCATCATAACATCAAAATGAGTAAGTCAACACAAGTCAAATAAAGCTTAATTGTGATCACAATAGTAGAAAATAAAAATGTAAATTCAAATATATTAATAAATAAAAATTGTATAATTACATCCAAATCGGTTCATGACATCCTCCCCCATATAAATAGGAGTCATCCCAATGATTATGTAAACATATGAGGATAATTCTCTCTAAAAATAACATTGGCTTCCCATGTAACACTCCCGTCATTGATTGGGTCCCATTGGACCAATACTTGTTATATGTTCATGTTTCATAACTCAATACTACAATACTCCAAGATCCTCATGGGTTCCAAATTTATTTTCTCTTCTTTCATAACTTGAAGGTTTTTTGAATTAAAAACATGAGTGGAAAAAGATTTTTTTTTAAAGTTCAAGAAACATAGAAAACATCATGAATGTAGACAGACAAGGAGGAAAAGTGAATAAATAGGATACATTATTTATCTTATCGATGATATCAAAATATATAATATATCATGAATTTAACTTGGATGATTTTATAAACTTTATGGAACTTTTTTGATGTTTAAATCTCATAAAAACATTATCACCTAAATTAAATTATTGAGGTGATCTTTTAGATATTTATAAATATTTTGTCTATCAAAGGCTATTTTAAAAAATTTCCTAATAAGTGCCATTTGATTATCATAATTTTATATTATATTAGGCTCATAAACAACCTTGTTTTCCAAGCTATCCCATCCATGAAGAGTTTTTAACTTTTTCACCATATAGATCTTGAAAAAGAACCATCTTAAGCACATAATGATAAGTGTTATTATAATAAAATTGAACTACATGAAGATAATCTTCCCATTTAGACTGTTGATTTATCACACACATTCATATCATGTATTCTACCACTTGATTTAACCTTTCAGTTTTACCATCATTTTATGGACGGTATATAAAATTGAAGTTCAATTGAGTTCTAAATTTTATGGTGAAATTTTAACAAAACATTGATGTCAATAGTTTGTATCAATTATAAACAACTACTTTATGTATACCATGTAGCCAAAAAATATATTTTAAAAATCTTATTTCAAAAAAAAAGGATTCATTTCTATATTTCTAGCAAAAAATGATCCACTTTAGTCAACATTTCAATTACAAATAAAATTATATCATGTTTGTTGCAGGATTTAGGTGACCTATATATAAAATTAAGTGAAATTATAGATAATTTAGAGGCATTGGGATAATTCTCCTTAATCTCATTCATATTCATTATTTATCCCATTCAAATCTTTCCTTGTTCCATCTTACTTTATGCCTTCACAAGGCAATCACCCCTTAGGTTTCAAGAGTCAAATATTGATATAGGTTTTAAGGATTCAACTTGTTATCCTATATTATCTTATCTGAACTCATTTCACTTTCTTTTATCTATTTAAAATTTTCAATCACTTTGTGCCGCTCCCTTTTGTATCTCAAGGTCACAATACTCACTTAAGGTTTATAGCCCTATTTTCCCTATTTTTCCTTTGTTTTACCAAATCAATGACCTCTATTACAAAATTTATGTCATTTTAAATACCCTATATCCTCCTTTATATGTGTTTCAAATTTTAGGAACTGAGTCCACTTATAACTATCTCTTCATTTATTAATGTCTTCCCAAACTAGGCCTATTAATGTTAGTCTATACACACATGGGTGGTTCCATACCATATGGACCTAGAAATAATCTAAAACAAACAAAATATACTATAGGAGATTGAATTAAAATATATTTTAAATTTTCATAAAAATTGGATTGTGGAAACTATTTTTATCAACCAAACCCTAATCTTAGGGTTTCCCTAGTCTGCATAACGCTGAGAACCTTATAAATTCTATATTTTGAATTATATAGTGTTTATAAGACCCAAATAATAGTTTTTTATGTTTTGATATATGCATTACACCTTATAAAATAGCTCAGTAACCCTAATATACAAACGTTCATGCTTAAAGCAACTGAAACACATGTTTTTGAACCCTTTTTAGAACTATGGCAACAAGGTATTTGCATCTATGAACTTCTTTGACACTTTCAAAGGTTTTCTTGACCTTGATCCATATTAATTAACATTAAAATTCCTCACAAAAATTATTAAAACTTTATTTTGTGCTTTAATAATATTTTTCAAGGACTGTATACTAAAATAGAGTACACACAATCATGAAACAACAATGGGCATACAAGAAATGAGGGTTTGTGTGTTTGTGAGTTTAAAAGACTCTTCCAAAACATGTTTTCAAGTCCCACCATTTTCTTATGCCTATCAAAATCTATAAATGTCCTTGGAATAAAAATACATGTGTATTCCTACAAGAAATCTCCATTCTCTCTTCCTTAAGTGAGCTTCACACTACAATCTACAAGTTTGTGACATCACCAGGTTCTTTTCTTAGGTTTCTATTATCTCCCAATGTATCAAAGGATACATAAAATCATTTACTAAAGGTTACATTTTTCCAAACTATATTATTAATATTCTTGTAACAAGAACAAGGGGAAAATTCTATAATCTTTTCTTTTAAAGTTATTGTGAGCCTAAAATAGGGTATAGGTAGAATACAACATTTCAGCTTCCAAATTCCTATTTGAATCCTTTAACTTACTCTAGGTCATACCAATGACCTCCCTTGATTTCAAAACAATGTTAATACATTACTAAATACTTTGGGATTATTAGCACCAAATAATAAACCTTATTTGACAACTTTACCACTTAAATAGATAGTTTACTAACCTCTCTAATATTGAGTTGTTTTTCAACAACTATACATGATCAGAAGATTTTATTAATAACATAAAAGGTTTTCATGATCAATTACAAAAATAAGGTAATAATCAAACCACACATTTGTATCGACAATATCCAACACAATCAAAATCTTCACATAATACTGTCACCTTCATTTAAACTTTTATCCTACAACATTTATAAGGACATCTACATCTAAAAGGATGAAATATTAATAAAAGTATATGAAACAAGAATACATAAATACCTCAAGGAGAATGAATTCATAAAAATACTAGTTATTCTTTATTCATCTTAATCCATCTTGATTACAAAAATACAATCCATGAGAGGACTTGTCAATATTCATTGAGAGGTATATCAATATTTCCCCATGGATCCCTATTTTTTACTTCTTGGAGCTTCTTATAACCTATTCTCAACTCTCCTACACTAACCTCCTATAATGACTCCTCGTGCCACAATTTCAATGTAAGTTTTTTGGCAATTACATCAATTTGTTTTCCATAACCAACTCCCACATACAAGAGGGACTTTCTTTAGTTCATATGATTTGATTTAAGCATTACACAAGAAATACATTAAAATCTCTTGCTTATTATTTTTGTGTATTCCCCTAAACTATATTTACCAATATAAACACTCATACACATGCATTTTGGCCTTCTTATCCTTTTACAACATTCAAATTTTCAAATTTCATGTTCTGGAGGGAAAACTCTTAGAAGCCCTTTAACACAACTCTAGGACTTAAAATGGACACTAAGGACACAAATTGACCTAACAAGGTCCCTTACACTCATTGACATCATACTTTGACTAGATTTGACCTCTTATTCATAGTAACACAAAAATAGTACTTCTTGGATTGATGCTCGTATATCATACTCCCTAAGAGGAAGAAAAATTGAGCCACTAATATTTTTACTTGCATTCCAGTTTATACTTTGAGGGTTGTTCATGCTTACTTGATTTTTTTTCATCTTTTCTTGTTCCCTTTTCCTTGACAAACTCTTTCTTATCCTCTTCTTTGCTTTGTCTAGCATTCTTGTCCATGCATCTTCTACCTCTATGAGGTGTTGCAACTACTGTAGTTATTTATTTGTTGCACTTTTCACTTGTTCTAAGTCACTTGGAACCTCTTCATACTCAGATGCAACCAATTGGTGCTCATTCTTCTTCATTATGCTTATTTGATAGCTTGCTTGTCTAGTTATTTTTGCTTCTTGTTCATGCTATCATCTTATTTATTACCCTTTAATGGCTTATTTGACATGCCACACTCTATCCTCTTCTCATATTTATTCTATTTTTATGACTCTTCTTTAAAAAAAATCACATTGTGATGCCTTTTATTCTCATCTTGTTCACTATACAAGTGAAATTTCTTGTTCCTTTCATTCTCATCATAGTAAAATATGATTTGAAAAATATTTGACTATCCATATTCATAATTATTAAATGTAAACTTGGCTTGAACTTGACCATGAAATATCTCACCTTGTTTTCTTATTTGTATGCCATTTTCTTGCTTCCCTATTTGCAAAACTTCTTGTACTTCTATTTGTTTCTCCTCTCTTTATGTTTATTAGAGTTCATATTTTAGCTTTACCTGATGTGCCTCACCTATTTGCATCCCATTTGATGGAATAAACATTTAATCTAACATCTCCAACCCTTATTACAATTTAGAATCATCCATGTCTTCATAATTCTCATAAAACCTTAGTTTAGATTGCTCTTAACTTATTTGGGCAACTTTATCTTTGTCTTCTCCTTAGAATACATCATTTTTTGGAGTCATATCAAACTTATCATGATGTATACATTTATTCGTAATCACTCTTTGAGGTGATTTAACCTCATCTTGATTTGATACACACTCATTCATCAAGGCATTTGTTTCCATGCACAAAATTTATTCACCTTTTGAATCAAATTCACTTATGTCATCATATACAAAATTGGAAAAAAAATATAACAAAAACTTATCTTCCTTTATGAATTAATTTTATGGCATACATGGTTGTATCTTAATCTCATTTTCTTGGTTTTATTTTTGTACCTCTCTTGTTTGCTTTGTAGGATTTCTATCTTATTCATTATTCTAGCTTACTTGGAGTACACTTACAACTTGATCCTCTTTTACTCTTTTCTTGATTTTAAATATTCATTTACTACCTTATACCTTATTTGGATAGCACTTGTTTCACCTTTCATCTATTTCATGCTTCATGTATTGGTCATCTATCATGCCAACTTGGTTTTCCTTGTCTTTTGTGTTTTGTCTCTAAACTTGTCCCTGATTTTGACTTATACTCTTGCCTTGTTTGATCTCTTGTTTGAGGTTTAACTCATTATTATTATCATGTATTTTTTCAACCACTTAGGCCATACATATCCATGCCTTTTTTCTCTCATTGAGGGCTAAAATTTTCCCTTCTTTCTCTCAATTTGTATATTAGCCTTTTCTCCATCACATATGTAATCAAAATCAATGTTCAAGCATTCACTTACCTCCAAATACAACTGATGCAAGCTTATCTCTTCTTAAAAATATTTTTGGGTGATATTCATGTATTATTTACATGTTTCCTCACTTGATTCAGGTGCTATACTTAGAAATGTATCATAATATTCCTCATTATCTTCATCTTCATCATGTGGAATGTCTTCAATCTCTTTCACTTTGTCTTCTTCAAGAGGTTATTTTCCTTTATCATCCTTTTGTCAATTGATGGAAAATGTGTTTAGCCCATCTTTCACCATATTTTATGCCTTATTATTTTCCTTCTTTAATATTTTATGCATACCTGCATAGACAAACTTAAACATAATGTTAACATACAAAATGAGAGACCACATAGTCTCTTTGAATGTCTTTGACATAGACATTGTCCATCTATTATTGTCTTCACCTTCATGTGATGTTCTTTTAACATTAATATTATTATTATTCTCCTAAATTATAACCCTCTTCTAAACCTCTCTATCTTATTGCTCACTAGGAAATATATTTATTTTAATGCCACTTTGGGCTGATCTCTCTTTCTTCTTCTCAACTTTCAGGACACCTTTTTTGTGCCTTCTCTCTTTTACAAGTGACTATAATGGTCACCTTACTTTTATTATCACATTTCATCATTTCCATTGGACTTATTTTTCTCTTATTATATTCATCATGATCCCTATCCCCTCTATATGTTGCCCCGATTCTCTTCTTATATCTTCCACTTCTCTTTCTATATCTATCTTGTCATACTTCTTTGTTTTCTAGTCCTATTCAAACCTTACTCTTATAGAGTTTGTCAATATTTTATCTTAGACCTGTTTTTTCTATCTAGGACCTCTCCTTATCCTTTTTATCTCTTTTTTTTGAGTCATCCTTCTTCTCTCTTCTCTCTTGGAGCTTCAATGCTCTCTCTTTTTCTCTATCTTTTCTAGCCATCTCTTCAATATATTCTTGTCCTTCTCAAAGGAATTTGGGGATTTATATCTTATATTTATCACTCTTATTCTCCTCTATGATGATCTCAATGGATAATATCTACAACCTCCATCTCCATCTATACACAACAAGGTTACCTCTCTGCATATCTCATGGTGTGCTTTGTCAATGTCAAATAGACAAATTCAAAGAACTCAAAATAAATCTCAATTAAATATTACCTTGATATAATAGAAATTTTTGTAGAATAATTGGTAGATGTGTAATTAATTACATTAATATTCATTATTTATCATATTCACCTCTTTCCTTCTTTTATCTTGCTTTGTGCCTTCAATAGGCAATCACCCCTTGGGTTTTAAGACTCAATTCTTGATATAAGTCTAAATTCTTCAAGTTATCATGGTAGATGATCTTATCTTACATTATTTAACTTTAATTAGTCCCTTTAAATTTTTTAATCACTATTTTCCACTCTCTTTTTTATCTCAAGGTCACAATACTCACTTAAGGCTTGTAACACTATTTTCCCTATTTTCCCTTTGTTTAACCAAAGCCATGTACTCTCTTAAAAATTTTAGATAATTTATAACTACCCTATATCATGATTTATATTTGTGTGAAATTTTTTGGATTTAATCCACATATAACTATCTCTTCCTTTGTTAATGTCCTATCAAACGAGGCCTATTAGCCCTAGTCTATGCACATACAGGTAGTTATGTA
The DNA here is from genome assembly GCA_037957365.1 of Torreya grandis. NCBI lineage: Eukaryota > Viridiplantae > Streptophyta > Pinopsida > Cupressales > Taxaceae > Torreya > Torreya grandis. The sequence continues at coordinate 1,863,758 of JARHVA010003220.1, read as the reverse complement.
TCGTACAGACATGGAAATAATCCAAAACCAATAAAATATATTATAGGAGATAAATTTAAACTATATTATTATTTTTATGCAAATTATATCGTGTAAACTATTTTTATCAGCCAAATCCTAATCCTAGGTTTCCCTAGTCTACACAAGGTTGAGAGCCTTATAAATTATCTATCTTGAATTATAATGTGTTTATAAGACCCAAATAATATTTTTTTAATGTATTTATATATGCCTTAACCTTATATAATATCTCATTGCCCCTAATACATGAACTTTCTTGCTTAAAAAAAATGCAACACAAGTTTTTAAAGTGCTTTTAGAACTATGGCAGCATGGTATTTGCATCCATGAACTTATTTGACATTTTTAAAGTTTGTCCTGACCTTGATCCATCTTCCTTAACATTCCAATTCCTAAAAAATATTATTCAAAATTTCCTTTATTATTTAACAATCTTTTGCAAAGACTTTATACCAAAACAGAGTACACATAGTCATGAAACAATAATGGGCATATAGGAAATAGGAGTTTGCATGTTCATGAGTTTCAATGACTCTTATAGAAGGTTTTTGTATTATCCCACCACTTTATTACACCTATAAAATTCTATAAAGTCATTATAATGAAAATATATATGTATTCTTACAAGGAATCTCCATTCTCTCTTTCTTGACTGAGTTTCACAATGTAATCTATAGGTTTGTGACATCACCAAATTATTTTCTTCCCTTTCAAATCCATCCTAACATGTCCAAGGATACATAACCTCATGTAATTAAGGGTTAATTAATTCAAACTATATAATAAATTATTATTTTGAGAAGAACAATGGGACAATTCTCTAATCTTCCCTTTCAATTTGACTATGAGACTAAAATAGGGTATAGGCAAAATACAACATTTGAAATTCCAAATTTTTATTTGAGTCGTTAAAATTATTCTAGGTAATACTAAAGACCTCTATTTATTTCACAACAATGTTAATACATTACTCAAGACTTTGAGATTGACAACACCAAATAACAAACCTTAATTGGCAACTCTACCACTTCACTAGACAGTATATAGACCTCTCTAACATTCATTTATTTCTCAAAAATTATACATTCTCAAAAGATTCTAGTAACAACATAAAAGGTTGTTAGGATCAATCATATACTCATGCTAATATTCAAACCACACCCTTGTATCAACAATCTCTAACACAATAAGAATCTTTACATAAGACTATCAACTTCATTTAAACTTCTATCCTGCAACATTTATAAGGACATCTACATATAAAACAATGAAATATTACACAAACTATATCAAATAATAATACATCAAAACCTCAAGTATAATGAATTCACAATAATACCAGTTGTTCTTTATTCATCTTGATCCATCTTGATTACAAAAATATAGTCCATGAGAGGATTTATCAATCTTCATTGAGAGTTATGTTAATATTTCCCCATGGATCCCAATTTTCTAGTTCCTAGATCTTATTCTAACCTATTCTCACATCTCCTATGCTAACTTCCTATAATGACTCCTCTTTCCATAATTTCAACGTAGCTTTCATTTTAGTTACATCCACTTCATTTCCATAACTAATTCCCATATACAAGAGGGACTTTATTTATTTCATATTACTTGATTTAAGCATTACACATGAAATACATTAAAATCCCTTATTATTTCTATGTATCGCTCAAACTATATTTTCTCACCTAAATACTTGTATACATGTATTTTAGCCTTTTTAGCCTTTTACAACATTTGAATTTTAGAATTTTAGGTTTTTAAGAGAAAACTCCTAGAATCCATTTAAAGCAATTCTATGACTTAAAATAGACATTAAGGACACAATATACCTAATAAGGTCCCTTACACTCATTGAAATCATACTTTGACTAGATTTGACCACTTATTGACCATAACACAAAAAGTGCTTATTGGCTTGATGCTCCTACATCATACTCCCTAGGAGGGAGAAAAATTAAACCACCAATATTTTTCCTTGCCTTCAAATTTATCCTTTTATGGTCATTCATTCTTACTTTACTATTTTTCATCATTTCTTGTTCCCTTTTCCTTGCCAAACTCTTGCTTATCCTCCACTTGGATTTGTCTACCCTTCTTTTCCATGCATCTTGAACCTCTATTAAGTATTCAAATTGATTTGTCTCCTTATTCACTACATTTTACACTTGTTCTAAGTCACTTTGAACGTCTTCATACTTAGTTATAACCAATTTTTGTTCATTCTTCTTCCTCATGTTTGTTTGATAGCATACTTCTTCATGAATCTCACCAAATTCTTGCTTGTCTAGTGGTTTTTGCTTCTTTTTCATGATATCATCTTATTAATTAGTGAATAATGACATTTTTATCATATCAATCTATATCACTTTATCATATATATATTTTTTCTATCTCTTCTTCAAACTTCTTCACATTTTGATGCCCTTTCCTCTAATCTTGCTCACTATGCAAGAGCAATTTCTTGCTCCTTTCATTATCATAATAGTAAAATATGATATAACCAATATTTTATTATCCATATTAATAATTATCAAATTTAAACTCATCTTTAACTTGACCCATGGAATATTTCACCTTTTTTTTGTCCATACGCCATTTGCTTGCTTGATTACTTCCCTGTTTGCACAACTTCTTGTACTTATGTTTATTGATCCTTTATGTATGTTGCTTGGAGTTTTTATTTTATATATACCTACTTTACCTCAACTATTTTCATCTAATTTTATGGAATATACATTTTATCTAACATCTCCATCCCTTCTTGAAACTTGGAACCATCCATGTCTTCACAATCCTCATCAAACCCTTGTTCACATTGATCTTCACTTGTTTGGGTACCTTGTTATTTTTATTCTACTTGAAATCCCTCATTTTTTAGATTCATATAAACCTTCTCATGCTGCATACATTTCTTCTTAATCACTCTTTGAGGTACTTCACCATCACCTTACATTGTTACAAACTTATTCATCAAGGTAATTATTTCGATGTACGAAATGCCTTCATCATTGGAATCAAATTCACTTATGTCATCATACACAACATTGGAAAACAAATATAAAAACCACTTATGCTACTTTTTTTATTCATTTTATTGCATACATGGCTATACCTTTATCTTATTTTCTTGGTTTGCTTGCTCTACCTCTATTGTTTGCTTTGTAGGCTTGTTATCTTCTTCATTCTTCATGCTTACTTGGAGTACACTTATAGGTTAATCCTCTTATAATATTTTCTTTATTGTTCAACCTATTTAATACCTTTTACCTTATTTTTCTGACACTTATTTCTCTTTCCATCTCTTTCATGATTCATGCATTGCTCATCTAACATCCCAACATGGTGTTCCTTGCCTTTTGTGCTTTATCTCAAAACTTGTGCTTGATTTACACTTTTACTCTTGTCTTGTTTGATCTCTTATTTTAATTTCAACTCCTCATCACCTATTTATTTCAACCTCTTAGGACACACACATCCATGCCTTTGTTCTCTATTTGAGGGATGAAATTTTTCCTTACTTCTTTCAATCTGCATATTATCCTTTTCTCCATCACATATGCAATCAAAACAAATGTTCAAACATTAATTTACCAGAAAATACAATTGATGCAATATTATCTCTTATTTTGTATCTTCTTGGGTAATATCAATGTATTTTTTTCATGCTTCCTCTCTTGTTTCAAGTTCTAGACTTGGCAATGTATCATAATATTCCTCATTCTCTTCATCATCATCATGTGGAATGTCTTTAATCTCTTTCACTTTGTCTTCTTCAAGAGGTTATTTTCCTTTATCATCATTTTTTCACTTGATGAGTAAGGTTTTTAGCCTATCCTTCACCAAATTTTAGGCAATATGCTTAGCCTTATCCAATATATTCTTCATACCTCCATACATAGACATGAAAGCAATGTTATCATATAAAATGAGAAACCACATAGTATCTCTGAATGTCTTTGGCATATAAATTTTCAATCTCTTCTTCTCTTCACCCTCATGTGATCTTCTTGGAAGTTTTATCTTCTTCTTTTTATCCTCAATGAGAACCCTCTTCTCAACATATATATCTTGTTACTCACTTCGAAACATCTCTACTCTCATGTCTCTTTGGGCTACTCTCTCTTTCTTCTTCTCATCTTTCAAGACACCTTTCTTGTTCCCTCTCTCTTTCATAAGTGACTCTAGTGGCCAATTTACATTTATTCTCACATTCAAACCTATCCATTAGATTTTTTGTTCTATTATGAGCTTCATCATGAGCTCTATACTCTCTGTACCTTTCCCCAATTCTCTTTGTATGTCTTCCACTTCTCTTTATATATCCATCATGTTTTACTTTGTTCTTTTCTAGGCTTGTTTAGAACTTCCTCTTAGTAACTTTGTAAATCTTTCCTCTTAGACCTATTTTTGTCTATTCTTCTTATTTTATCCTCTATCTAAAACGTCTCATTTTCCTTCTTGACTCTCTTTTGGAGTCTTCCTTATTCTCTCTTCTCTATTAGAGATTCAATTCTCTCTTTTTTTCTATCTTTTCTATCCTTCTCTTGACTAGATTATTGTCCTTATCAATGGACTTTGGGGATTTCTAGCTTCTCTTTATCACTCTTATTCTCCTCCATGCTAGCTTTAATGGATTAGACTTACAACCTCCATCTCTTTCAATAACCTGAAAGGTTACATCTCATGTATATCTCATGGTATACTTTTCCAATTTTAAATATACAAATTTAAAGAACTAAAAACACAAATTAATTCAAACTTACCTTACTTCGATACCAAAATGATGCAGACGCATGGGGAGAATTCTCCTTAATCACTTTCACTATTTTTACCTTATTTTACCAAATACATGAACTCTCTTAGAAAATTAAAATAATTTGTAACTGCCCTCTATCCTCCTTTATAGCTGTGTCAAATTTTAGGAACTAATTCTACTTATAACCATCTCTTGCTTTGTTAATGTCCTCCTAAACTAGGCATATTAGCCTTAATCTATGCACACAGGGGTGGTTTTGTATTATACAGACTTTGAAATAATCAAAAACCAAAAAAATATGTTATAGGAGAATAAACTACACTATATTATGAATTTTCATACAAATTGGATGGTGAAAACTATTTTTATCAAATAAATCCTAATCGTAAGGTTTCCTTAGTCTACACAAGGTTGAGAGCCTTATAAATTATCTATACTAAGTTATAAAATGTTTCCAAGAACTAAATCACATTTTTTAGGTCTATCTCTATCCCTTACACCTTATACAATATCTTAGTATCCCTAAGATGCAAACTTTCATGCTTCAAACAATTGAAACACATGTTTTTAAACCCTTTTTAGAATTGTGGCAATAGGGTATTTACATCCATGAACTTATTTGACACTTTTAATGTTTGTCTTGACCTTGATACATCTTTATTAACATTATAATTCCTCTAAACACTTATTCAAACTTTCCTTTATGCTTTATCAATCTTTTACAAGGACTGTATAGCAAAATAGAGTACACACAGTCATGAAATAATAATGGGCATACAAGAAATAGGGATTTGTGTGTTTATGAGTTTAAAAGACTCTTCCAAAAGGTGTTTTTCAACTCCAACAACTTGATTATTCCTATCACAATCTCTACAAGTCTTAGAATCAAAAGACATATGTATTCTTACAAGGAATCTCCATTCTCTCTTTCTTAACTAAGCTTCACAATGTAATCTATAGATTTGTGACATCAGTAGGTTCTTTTCTTCACTTTATACTCTCTCCAAAGATGTCTATGGTTACATAACCTAATATAATAAAGGTTAAATTCATCCAAACTATATAATCAATGATTTTTGTGACAAGAACAAGGGGGAAATTCTCTGATCTTCCCTTCCAAAGTGATTGTGAGACTAAAATAGGGTGTAGGTAGAATATAACATTTGAGATTCTAAATTATTATTTTAGTTATTAAAAAAAATATCGGTCATAAAAATTACCTCACTTAATTTCACAACAATGTAAATATGTTACTCAATACTTTGGGATTATCAACACTAAATAATAAACCTTATTTGGCAACTCTACCACTTCACTAGATAGTATACAAACCTCTCTAACATAGTTGTTTTTCAAAAATTATACACACTCATAAGATTCTAGTAACAACATAAAAGCTTATTGGGATCAAGGATAGACTCAAGCTATTAATTAAACCTCACTATTGTATCAATAATCTCCAACACCAGTAAACTATTTACATAAGACTGTCAACTCTATTTAAACTTCTATCCCACAACATTTATAATCACATATACATATGAAAGGATAAAATAATATTCAAGTTATATCAAACAATAATAAATCAATACCTCAAGGAGAATGAATTAATAACAATACCAATTGTTCTTTATTCATCTTAATCTATCTTGATTACAAAAATACAATCTATGAGAGGACTCCTCAATCTTCATTGAGATTTATATCAATCATTTCCCATGGCTTCCTATTTTCTACTTATTAGAGTTTTTATAACCTCTTCTCACCTCTCCTACACTAACCTCCTACAATGACTCCTTTTCCATAATTTCAATGTAGGTTTCTTGGAAAATACATCAACTTATTTTCCATAACTAACTCTCACATACAAGAGGGGCTTTCTTTAATTCATATGACTTGATTTAATCATTACAAATGAAATCAAAAAATCCCCTCATGATTTTTATGTATCCCCCAAACTATATTTACTCACCTAATCACTCCTATACATGCATCTTGGCATTATTAGCCTTTTACAACATTCAAACTTTCAAATTTTAGGTTTTTGTGTGAAAAATCTTAGAATCCCTTTAACACAACTCTATGATTTAAAATGGAAACTAAAGAAACAAACAAACCTATTAAGGTCCCTTACACTCATTGACTTCATAATTCTACTAAATTTTACCTCTTATTAACCATAACACACAAATAGTGCTTCTTGGCTTGATGCTCTTGCATCAGTAGCCCACTTATCTTTTCATACATTATGAGGGTAAAAAAGTCCTTTTGGATGGAAATTATTAGCCTTAACTTATTATAATTTTAAACATTTATCCACAAAGGTTTCCATAGTAATTTTCATTCCAGGTCAAAATTTATATATTTTTATTTCATGTGTCATATTTCTGGCACCAATATGCCCGTAACTATGTGTTGTCTATAGTTCCTCCAAGATTTGATTATGCATGTCGCCAATTTTATGCACTTAAATTATGATTTTGTGCCTTAATATGACATAATTTTCCATATAAAATTTAATAAAACACATTGCCACCGGGTTGTCAACCAAAACTACTCTTAACTCATGGTAGTACTTATCAAAAAGCTTTTGTTTTAGTACAACATTTCTAAAATTAGACTTAATAATAGAAATTTCAACAAGGTATGTTTTTTGGTTGAGTGTATCAATAATATGTTTTCCTTTCCTTTGAAATATGAAATATCCATATCAAATTTACATATTCCATCCATTTATGCTAGTATGCATTTAATTCCTCTGAGGAAAATAAAATTTCCAAGCTATAATGATCATATTTCACCTTGAAATGTTTTCCCAGTAGAAATTATTTATACTTCAAAAATTGAGTTATGGAACTAAGTATGGTTTCATGTGTAAGATAATTATTTTAATGCTCCTATATCTTTCATGACACATGAGTCACTTAATTTCCCTTATGGATAAATATGACAATAAAATCTTCCCTGAAAACATCAACCTAAACCTCAAAATTATCACTCAATTTAGGTACAACACGTATTGGTTTTGTAGTCAATAACACTTAAAGTTTATATAATTAATCTTTGTATAGGGGTGACCAAACAAATTACCTACCTTTATGTTGTAAAAAAGTTATAGGGTTGGGTATTCAATAATAAAAATTCAAAAACTTGTGGTAATAGCCTAACAAGCTCATAAAACTTCATACTTTATGTACAATAGTAGGAATATGCCACTCTTGTATTACATTGATCTTGGAAAGATCAATAACAATACCATCTTTAGAGATGATATGCCTAATATATTAGATCTTAGGTTGGAAGAATATACATTTTTATAATTTTCCAAATAACTTATGATGCCATAATCTCTTTCAAAATATTTTCAAATGTTGTTCATGTTCAACTATATTTTTAGAATAAATAAAAATATCTTCAAGAAAAACCATCACAAATTTATCAATAAAATTCTAGATAACACTACTCATCATGTTTATTAATGTATTTGGTGCATTGGTCAATCCAAAATGCTTCACATTGAATTTTTTGTGACCATAATGAGTCTAGAATGTAGATTTATAAATATCTTCCTCAATTCTCAGGTGATGGTATCCAGATCTTAAATCAATTTAAGATAAAATAGTTGTTCCCTTAATATTGTCAAAAAAATCATTTATCATTGGAAAGGATGAAAAAAATATTTATTTTCACTTTATTAATAATTCTATAGTCCACACAAATTCTCAATGTTTCATCCTTATTCTTTACAAATATAACTAGAGCACCCCAAGGAGACACACTTGGCCTTATACTTTTATTTTCAATAAGTTCTTGTAGTTGAACCTTCACTTCCTAAAGATTAGACATATTAATTCAATAGGTATATTTAGAGTTAGATACAACCCTTGTAATAATATTGATTGAAAATTCAAACTCCCTTTTGGGTGGAAGAGTAAATAGTTTTTCAGGAAATTCATCTTTTAATTGTATTGAAAAACAATTTTTTTGAAAGGTATCATATTATTTTTAGATGATTTATGCATTTAGACTACATATAGTTCATATCCTTTACATACTAAATTTTTAAACTGTAAGGCTGAAATTAGTTTGCATACCTTAGGCATTTGAATGCCTTGCACTTAATTAATTTTAGTAGAATCATTCATGCACCTTCCCTCTTACTAAAGAAATTTAGTTTTGCATGGTGAGGTTATAATTACTCCATCATAATAATCAAACCACAAGATCATAAATGATCTATAAAGATATTTAGTTTAATTTTAAAATCACTTGAGTTTATTTCAACACCTTTTAAGCTTTCACAGATTAGTAACATTTTTCTTATTCTGAGCTCAACTTCCTAACCTTATCTGACTCTAACAGGTTTAAAATTACATTTTTTTTACAATGGATTAAACATAACTACCTTAATCACTATAAAAAATAAAAATAAACACATTAATACCAAACAAAATACCAATGGTTCCATATAGGTTGCCTAAAGATCAACATTATGATTATCCATAGTTACATATAAGTTTGATTGGCTTATTATCTAAGTTTTATCTTAGGATTGTCTTTATAGTGGTTATCACCATGTTACATCATTTTATAGTCCTAATAGGTGTAATAAGAACATATTTATCCCATGTTCATTCTAGACATTTATTATCTTGGGTTTGATTTCTATTATTTTGACCAAATTTAGGTGAGTAATTGGCCTTAACATTCTTACTCTGCCTTTGAAACTTGCCAAAGCCACTAATACTTGTAGTGAATGCCTGATTTAGATATCATTTATTAAAACTTTTAAGAGTGGAAGAGATATTTTTTATTTACTCTATTGTCTATTCTTATTAAAATTTTCCCTTGCTATTTATTAAGGTTTTTCCTTCTCTTCAGTGTTGTGGGTGGATTTAATGGTAGCCACTAAGGTTTTGGGATTGATCATATTGACATCATGCATCAATTCTTATTTTAAACCAAGTTTGAGCTTGGTCACCTTAGTTTATTCATATTGAATTTAGTTCACATGACACATTAGTTTGAGAAATTTATTCTCCTATTTACTAACTATCATATTCTATAGTTTTAATTGATAAAAATTAGAATTATTTTGTTCCTTGAAATTGGCACTTATGTACCTTTTACATAACTAATTTTCAAATGTATCCCAAGATAAATTAATGGGATTATATCATTATAATTGAAATATATGATTCCACTAAATGGATGTTGCACCAAATAACTAATAGTAACTTTCTCATTAGAAGGCATATTGTGAAATTTAAAATATTTTTGTAAGTGTACCAACCAAACATCAAATGTATCATGAGTTTACTCTCCTAAAATTTTCGAGGAGGAATATTTTTAAGTAATTTTATGATAGTATCCACTAATTTTAGTGGTAATTATTAAAATACTACTTATTATTCTTGAACATTTACGTCCCCACACAATATTTGTTGGGGATCACCCTCAATAATATTAATCATATGCTCTCAGGTATTTAGATTCCATTAAATTGAATTGAAGGTAGTTAAAATTCCACTCAATAAATATTCATATTAATTACTATCCAATGGGATAGCATTATGATCTTCACTATTATTATCCAAATAATTATCAAGAGGAATATTAGCCATATTATTAAATTTATGAGCACCACAACTTCTACCCTAGGTTTCTATCTATGCCCCTTCAAATGTCAAGGTCACCATGATTGGCATTGGCATTGAATATTCCTATTTATATTTTCCTAACCATCTTTAGGAGTCCAAAAATTCAATTTTAAGTCAAGGTATAATTCAAAATATTTACCCAAATGTATTAGATCTCTAAACCTATCTTTGATAATAATGACATGATATCCCCAAAAAAGTATTAAAACTAGCATTAGGTTATTTAAATTAGTTTTACAAATGACAAATCTTTTAATTATATAAATTATTGAGTAGACATTATTAGATAACATTTAACCCATTTTTATATGTTAAGCTCATGATGTGCAAGAGTCTTGATGTACTCTTGAAAATTTTGAACTTAATATATGGGTGTGCAACTTGTCTTTATCAAAAGAGTTACTAAAAAATACTCATAAATATTTCTTATTTAATATAAGAGTAATGTAAAATCAAATCTAAACTTAAGGGACTATTCTAGAAACACAAAGATTCCTACTTATTAATAGAATGATTAAGTACATTATTAAAAGTTGTAAACACTAATAATATACTTTATCATTTTAGTTCATTAAAAAAATAAATATAACATGTATTCCTTATATAAAAATAATTAAACTTAATTTTAAATTTTGTTCTCTATATCATGATGCAACATGGACATTTAACTTAAATAATGTAACATGTTAATCAGGAGATTCATCTTGTTCACTTCTATCAATTTTATATAATATTTACATATTTTAATAGGATTTCACTGGCATAATAGTCTAGAAGTTCACAATTAAATGATAACATAAAAATACTCCACATAATACTACACAAATGCATTGATTACATTTGACATTAGGGTCACAACACCATCCATACAAATTCCACCAACAAGACATAAATTTTATAGATACATATGAGAAACAAGAATTGTATTAATGTACTCTATAATTCAGATCATTAACATGAATTTAATTAGAGTACCTCATATTTGTACCTAGGAACCATCCAATTAAATGAGTTCCTACCAAACAAGTTATAGTTAATGCTTATAATTTTAAGATAGATTCTTAAAACATAAAGAAAGATTCTCTCCAGAAAATTAATTATGATATCAACACATACATTATATGTACAAGTATAATTGGGTCCAAACTTAAAATTCACCATTCAACTAATTTCCATCTTCTTCATTAAACAACAAGAGTTCAATATTGTGCATTGATTGGTATGAAATTCATTATTTTTGAAAGTGCATTAAAATAGAGTGAAAAAGTCTTAACACCTCTAATTTGTTGAAATGAGACATAATTACACCAAGGGACCAAATTTTCAACCATAATTTATGTTAATATTTCAACATAAAACAACCATTATCAATTATTTCATCACAATTCAAGTGTCACAAGAAATGAGGCAGCCATAATGGTGAAATTGAACAGGTTAATTACCAAATAAATATTAGAGTAAGATAAATAGTTTCAATAATTATATAATTTGATATTTTATCTAATTTTTCTAGAGATAAAAATAATAGTCATATAAAATGTCACGAGAGTGCAATGAGTGTCAATTGAGAACATCCTATCCCTATCTTATCCCAAGAACTATCTAATGGCCTCATTCAATTCTTATCCAAATTTTGTATAGGTCTAACCCATCCCTAATTATATTACAATTAGTCTCAAATAATATTATAGGCATTCATTCCCGTACTACACTAGATTATTCTTTATGGACACTAGTGTATCGCTTTGCACACTAGCACATTGTATTAGTGACCTACATATCATGCTACTATCCCTTATCTTTTTTCTCTTCCAACAGACATATTTCCATTTCTTAAGACACCTTAAGGTCATTCTATACTATTACACATCCAAAAAAGCACTAGATTAATATATATGCACCACTTTTATCCCTTTACCCACTAGATAGAAATCAAATGTAAATACACACAAACAACCTCAAAAACAAGTTATGAAAATCAAAGCCATTGATCCCTATTATACCCTTTAAATAATAATACCATGTAAAACAATCATAATCTCAAATTAATTAGAATTATAGTCTCACATCATACTCAAGTCACTCAATTTAAATCTCATACTAACATTCAATTGTACTTGCACTAGTACTTAAATTGGGAAAACTACATCGAGATTAATCCCATCTTGAGGCATTGATATGTAGAAAAGTATCTATAGAATAGGGTGTTGAGTTCATGTCCAACATATCTAACTAACATCACACTTTTTTTACTTTTTCTCCTCAAATACTGTAATAATATGGAAGTCTAGGATTTTGCTTCCAAATCAATCAAAAATAGGTCAAAGATAGTGAATCAAGATTTAATCACACATGCAATATCATTTAAAACTTAGATGAATGCATATCTATAATTTCATGTAATTTTCTACAAGAGGACATTACCATGCCCCTGAGGACACTACATCAATTCACTACTTTATAATTAATCTCACTTCTATCTGGGAGAGGTTTCTACTCATAATTCTAGTTAATGACATTCTTAGTAGCTATTTTATCAATTTCCATCATTTCTTCATCTACCTCAATCAGTTTCTAGCTAAGTACATCTTTGTGTAATTCATTACTATTTTTAGAATAATTAGAATATGTCAATTATTACATAAGTGGTTATATTTATTATATATTTCTTCCCTAATTTATTTTTCCATCCCTTTAACAACCTAGGGTTTTACATTCCGTAATACCCTTAATAGTTAAATCATTTGGTGAACCCAAATTACTTCAAATAGTACCCAAATTCTAACCCTATATGATACTAAGTTTTGTATCCCTAGTTTTGATGTTTCCATTGAATATGTTAGGCATTTTGGATTTCATATTTTCTATTTTAGTAACACTATTTGATTTTATTTTATATTTAACATATCAAAAATTTATATCTCTTATTTTTAAGAATAATTTCTAGGTTTAGTGAAAATATTATTTAGCATAATTAGATTATTTCTATTCAATCTTATACCATGGATAAAGGACTAGGTGTAACCCCTATACTGGATCCTTCAAACCTTGGTTATGTGAAATTCAATCATAATACATACAAACACGAGAAACATAATCAATATCATAATTATACATAATATGGGACTTGATATGCATTTCCCCCACTTTATGATGATCATCTTATAGTCGATAAATATGAGAGCTTATAAAGTTTCATAGATAGACTTTGTGAATAGATGTATGATCATGCACAAAAATTTTAAGATATATTGGAATTCAAGAACAAATCACTTGGAAAATATTTTAACCCCATAATTTTTAATATTTTTACACTTAATATGGGTGAAACTCAAATTATACAACAATTTTTTACCACTTGAAAACCTTCAATAGTGGCAACACCTCTGAAGGATACCATGTAATCCTCCTCTCCAGATGTAAAACACCTCATATATGATTTCCATTTTTTGTAGGCCAAGGTGTTACATCTTGAATAAGGTGGTAATAGGCCATCTCATGTTTTGGATTCTCATTTTGTTCTACATATAGCTTCAAAACAACATATAATAAAAAATCCTTTTCCATATGGATTTATAGTAACCAATCTTACTTTGTATGATGGTAAGAGTGACATAGAGCATCTACCTATTTTTAAGGACTACATATCCAATTATTGGATACTCACTAAAGTATTCCCTCATAGTTTAAAATACTATGTGTTGAAATAGTTTTGTGATTTTCCTAATTAGTCCATCACATGTTCATCAGGGGGACACTAGACCATCTCATGCTTAGATTATCATGTTCTTTTACGTAAAATTTTGGCACAACATATAGTGACAACTCCTTTGCCTTCTAGATTTTTGGCCCCTAAGATAATTTTTTATGATGGTAAGGGTGACTTAGAACATCATATATGAGCCTTACACATAGTATCTTTGTAATACATGTCCAATGATTGGCTCCTCACTAAGTTCTTACCTTGTATTTTAAAGTACTGTGCATTAAAATGGTTCTATGATCTTCCTAATCAGTCCATCATAACATTAAATCTACTCATACATGTGTTTTTGGAAAAAAAAAATTATCAACACCAATGATAAGTTTTCCTATGCTCATGTTTCTCAACTCAAACAAAAATCTAATGATCTAATAACTAAATATGTCTTTAGATATAAAACTATATTATCTCAGATGACTAGCCCCATGGCATATAGATAACTCTAAGACATATTCAATTAGGTATTATTACCATCATAATATGAATCTATCATATTCAATAGATTTCAATCATTCATAGACCTATGACATAAAGTGAAAGAGCGGGAATTCAATATTTTATCAATGGGAAAGTTAAAGTACCCAACTTGATTATATTAAACAAATAAAATTTCTCAAGTCCCAATACAAGATGAGGCCCATTTAAAACAAGAATGATCAAAGGATAATAACTAATGTAGCCTCAGAGCTATCTCCTCATATAGTTTTATCAGGTCCTCCAAGAAGACCTTTTACAAATACTCCTGAATACCCAACACCTATTTCACAAAAAATATTTGAATGCAACATCATATCCCTCTCTCCCATTAAAAAGGTTGATATGACTAGGCCTCTTCAAAAAATATAATATCCTAATGCATTTTGTGACTATCATAGTACCATAGTCCATACTATAAATTGATGCATCAAATTACAACATAATATTCATGATTTGATAGATGTTAATATCATTGATGTAATCACACCTATAGAGACAAGAAAAGTACAATCAATAAAATTAAATCAATGAAAATATTTTTGATATCCATTTCTAAAATATACAACTAATGAGATATCAAGAACTTTATGTGTTCATTATAAATATCAAGCATATCCACTACCTACATCTTATCATACTCATAAATATGACATACAGGCTCTACATAATATCACTGGTGTGTATCATAATATAGTTCCATCTAAACTTCTCATCATTTTATTATGGAAATAGATTTGTGATGATGACACATATTTATACACACTTTTTGTAAGTGCTTAAATTAATCATCATCCTATTCAAAGTGACTTGGTTTATAATAGGTCAAACATAAATATGTGTACTCCCATATTTACATCAAATGGGATAATTAGAGTAGGATATTTATCTAATAGATACAATTATTCAGGGCTTAGTGTCCATGTCTATATCTCCATTAGGGAGATGGTACTTTGATTATAGATTGGTCCTACATATATGGCTAACAGATTCATAGTTGTACCTAGTGAAGACACATTTGATATGTTATTGGGTAGGAATTTGATATAGTAGCTTTATCCATTCCATCAATTATACACATATGTCTCAAATATATACATGTTAATAAAGTGTTTATAATTGAGGGCTTTCCAAATGAGTATCATTTACCTATTCCATAACTAGCTATACAATTGTCACAAGTTACAAATCCAAACATAGAGTATGTTACCACACCTCATATATCATTCAAGCCACAAATAAGGTGAGATATACTCCTACATCATTACAACATATTCATACTATACCATACAAACCTTTATTATAAAGATCCATGCGTTATAGACATGTGTAGATTTTAGAGATCCTCTATAACTCATTACACGTAAAATAGTGTAATAGCAGAGAGAATCCACTCTAGTTACATATTCTTCTATCATATGGGTTCCCAAACACTCAAAAATTCACAACCTTATTCAGTCATATCCATAGATTCATAAACCCACTCCATAGACAATTTAAACTACAAATCACTTACTACAATTGATTCTTTGATCTTAGATACTTTGTCGCATACTATGCATGATCACTCTTTCTCTCTTTGATATAAGATAGATGGACTGAAATTATCTTTCAAAAATAATCATTTACTATAATCTCTATTATTTTATATACATTATTTTTATAAAATGAAAAAAACATTCAAAATATTTCTCATAATATACAATATTTAAGATTGTAAACAATTCCATTTTTGCATTCCTTATATTTGTTAGATACTATAAATGTTATCTGTGTTAAAGTGGTTCATTTTTATCATAAATGCATGCTTTACTTGTTCTCTTAAAGTGTTCATATATTTTTATAGGAATTAGGTATGTCACACAAATCCATATTTGCTACTATTTACCCACTGGGGGTGCATACACAGATTCATAGATTCAATGTTGATACATTTTTTGATTGGGGGAATCCTATACATAGATTCTACTTTATCATGTAAGATCATTCCATAATACACTAATTTTTGTTTATTAATACTATTACAAACTTATTTTATGTACATCTATACTCTTATATGGATTTGTACCACTTGACCATGCATACTTTCATTTCTATCTTTACTAGTTTAGATTTGATTGTGTCTCTTTGCTTCTAAATCTTTTTAATGTCATTTGAATATGGCCTTATTCCATGGATATAAGACACTTATTAATCAAGGTATGTATGCTTTGTATATGTGTCCATGTCATTATGTGTGCTTTTTCAATTTTGTATGTATACATTTGAACATGTCCTTCTCTATGGCTCTAAGCCAACCTTATTTGATCTTTATGTATGTCAACATTTAAACATGTCATTGAATGCATTACTTTCTAAAACTTAGTGTCATGTGCACATGCCCCTTGTATTTTATCCCCATGGCCTTATTTGTATGAATCATGTATTTTTATGTATGATTTCATGTATATGTCATGGCCATGACACTTGTCTCTTGCTTGTTATTTTCACACTCTCAGTTTTTAATACCATGAGGGACCTCGTGTATTCCCCCTTTATTCTTGGGTAATTTGATGGACATCATGGCCCATACCCCAAACATAATTTATAAATATTATATTCATATTTTTTAATATATAAGATTACATTGTCATATCTATCTTGACAACCTTGTGAATGCTATATCAAACATACATCATACATTACCAACTTATGCTCAATAAACTTTACATTTTGATGTCATGTATACACATTACATTGGTTTATCACTTAAATATGTTATATTTTTAATCTAACACATATGATGCATATATTTTATTTTGAGGATCTTTATTCCACAAGCTCAACAACTCCCCTCAAAAGAGGAGTCATTCACATGCATTTCAAATAAAGATTAGGCCATCTGGGTGCACTCAAAACATAGGTTTTAACATGAATACATAGATTAGTTTCAATTTGGCATAGAAAAAATAAAGAAAGAAACTATCATAGCACATAGGACACTGACATAATGAGCTACTATCTATGGGACTATGATACTATTTAGTAGCCTTAGAAATAGGAATTTCCAAAATTTCCATAAAGGGACAGTAGTTATAGTTCAGGTTTGGATAGTATTAGTCAGAAATTATAAGTTACTTTGATTTTATTCTTAGTTTTGCACATAATCATACAATTTTGCTTAGATTGGGGGCATCATGTGTGACATAATTAGTTTGATCTTAGTTTTAGATATACTTAGATATAGATTGTTATAACCTAGTCTACATTCCATATTCATAAATGTAAGAACTAGGAGCACATGTGTGGCGCATTATTTCAACATGATAAATTTTACATGATTTTTTTCATATATAATTGTAGCACCATATCATTCTCCACATTGTATACTCCAGACACTATTTTCACTAGGATTCACACTAGATTAATGCCTTATTATGTTTATAGTGTTTAGCTACATTCTCAAGTGCCCGAGTGGCCCCTAAGTCATTTTACATTTTAGAGTTCCCAAGTGGCCTAGATCCATCTTGTACAATTTCATGAATTTATATATTTTCACTAAAAGATGAATCTAATACACATGGGTAGGTAATTATGGATTCATAGTATACTTGAGTTCTTGAGCCACCTACATATGAGGTTTAGACAATCCATTGGTCTAATCTAGGTTAATCATAGATTATGATCCATTCAAGATGGGTGGTCAATGATGGATTTAAAACCAGATTGATTTATTTAGCCACCCACACGTAGGGAACGAGCAAAACATCATCTCAGTCCAAGTTATGTATTGATTTTATCACAAGCTACACACATAGAGGATGTCACCAAATTTTTCTATTGCTTCATGTATTGTACAAGGTGTATTCATTTTTTCCTCTCACTCTTATCTCTTTACGCAATATTGTCTTTGTTTTTTATATTCCTTAAGTAAGGATTGATTCATCCATGTTTCATTTTTAAGATATGTAATGGAGCATGCTTAAAAGGTATGGACCTAGATTCATCAGCTTTTCCTCATAAGTGAGTCTAAGTACACTTATTTCACCTTTATCCTAGTCATTTTATGTTTTTGTATTCTAGAATAAATGGGGGAATATAGTCATATAAAATGTCACTTGAGTGTAATGAGTGTCACATGAGACCACCATATACCAAAATTATCCCTAAGCCTATATCAGGGCCTCTTTATATCCTTATCCAATTTTTTTATAGGTCTAACCCATCCTCAATTATAAAAAAATTAGTCCCAAGCCATTTTTTAAACATCCAATCCCCTAGTACATGAGATTTTTCCACCTAGACACTAGCATACTATGCTAGTCACCTAGGGACCATGTTATTATAGCTTACCCACTAGATGAAAATACACATAAAAAAGATTAGAAACAAGTTGTGAAAATCAAGGTCATTGATCCATATTTTTCCCTACTTCTACATATATCCATATACAATAATCCTAACTTCACATTACTCAAATGTTTTATCTCAAGTCACACTCAAAGCACCCAATCCAAAAATCATACTAACATTCACTTTAACTTGCACTAGTGTTTAGATTGGGATAAATACATTGGGATTTATACCCACTTAGGGTATTGGTATTTAGGCAACTCTCAACATGATAGGGTGTTGAGGTCATGTCCAACCTATCCATCTAACATAACACCTTTTCTAGTTGTGCTCCTTAAATACCCTAATAATGTGGAGGTATAGGGTTTCACTTATAAATTAGTCAAAAATAGCTCAAAAATAATGATTATAGGTTCATATCAACATGCATAGGCATATCATACTTAGACAAAATCATATTAATAATTTCATACTATTTTTTATAAGAGGACACTGTCATTCCCCTAAGGACACTAGAGCAGTGTGCTACTTTCCAAAAGACCTCACTTTTTTTTGGGAGAGGTTACAAGTCCTTATTCTAGTTGGAAACATTATGTTTAGCTTTTATACTAGTTTAATATCTTTCATTCATCCATCTCATTCAATTTATATCTAAGTATGTCTTTGTGTAATTCATTGCTATTTTTATAATAATTAGATTAGGTCAATTATTGCACAATTTAGTTGTTTTATTTATTGCATATTTATTCCCTAATTTATTATTCCATCCTTTAATAACCTAGGGTTTTACATTGCATAATCCCATTAAATTTTAAATCACTAACATACATCATAAGCAATTGATTTATAACAAGAATATAGTTATAATAAAATTTTAATCTAATAATTTTTTTCTTTATTAAGGAACATTAAGAATTTAAATTTTCAATAATTTTAAGCCTTTGTTAGCCAAAACTGGCTACTATAGGTAGGGACAATTTAAAACATTGATTCTAGTCTTGCCTAACCTTATTGGTGGTCTTTTGATAGATTTGGTCTTGGTCTAATGGCCAAACCTAGTCATAAAAAGGTGTCTTGTTAAAAGTTGTTTTTAGATTAAATTCTCTTTGAAAGTCTTAGAGAGTGAGTCATAACCCTAGTCTTATCATTATCTCCTTCATGAAGGTCTTAGTTGAGTTTTGAAATATTAGGGTATTTTAGAAAATTTTAAGGTTACTTTTCAAATGTCAAGGTATATTGGCCCATGGTGGAGAATTATAATTCAAGATACCTTATAGACATAGGGTATGAAAATGTGGAAACATTATTATTTCATGTTTAGCAAAGGTTAATGTAAATTTGGATAATTCAAGATAATGTTTACCTTTGATAACTAGAAGAATTAAGTGAATTTTGAGACTTATAATGTTTTTATAAGATAATTAAAGGTTTCTTATCCCCCATTCATGTTCACCTAGGTCATTTCAATGTGTAACGAGTGGTGGGACACTCCAAAGATCAAGAAAATGAAGTATAGCATAGAAACACACTTGTCAAGAGTTTGTAAAACATATTTTTAATATAGAGATGTTTAATGGATGTCAAAAATGGATTGTGTCAGGTCCCTCTAATGTTTTTAGGGTAAAATAAGGTGTATGGTAGCATTGGTAGGTCTAAATAATGCAAAAACATTTCATCTCCTTCACTGACCTCTTTACAAGCTAGTGAAGGTCATTTTCTAGTGTTTGTTCCATGAAGAGGAAAAAGGGTATAAACTAATGATATTTTGGGTGGATAGGGGACCTTATTAAATTTAAATTATCATTAATATTTTGAGGTTTTAAGATATATGATTTATGAATAATCTTTAACAAGTTAAACAGCCCAAAACCCTCCTAAAACCCTAGAGGTAGGGTTTTTCTTATCCCAACAAGTTTGATGGTTAATGGATGCAGATGTATTATTGTTATATATAATTAAGGTTTTTCATATTACTCTCACATACTCTTACATCATAAATTATCACGTGTGAGTATCCAAGGTAGAAAAAAGAGTCATCTTTCATTGTTCTTGAAGGTAGAATGTAGCATTTTTAAAGTTTTGATGTCCTTGATGATGAAATAAGTTGTGTTTCAAGTGAAATTATTTTAATAATCTCCCCCAAATATATATAAATTATATAATTACCCATCTTACATCAATTATTCAATGAGTTTCATGAATAAGGATGTTTGTGCATGCACAAGTTCACTGTGTGAACTTGTAGGTGTGGTTGAGATGGTCCTTTTCAAGTATGAATGTTCTTCACTATTTGATATTAAAAAATAATCATAACCATGTTCATATGGTATAAAAAATTACCCTCAAGTATATATTTAATGGTATATACCATAGGATATATTATCTCTAGTTTTATCATCAAAGTTAGGCCAAAAGGGAGTGTTTGTTAACCTATAGTTTAAAATTCATACTCATAAGTTTGTAATGAAAGTATGTCTAGGATGTTGAAGACATGATTATATATTATCATTAATATTGAAAAATATATATAATCTTTTAGGTCAAATCTGTCATGCCAAAGATGATTGAGAAATGGAGCCTAGATGCATACCAAACATTAAGGAAGACACAATTTTATTTAGCTATAACAGAGAAAAAAATGGAGCATCTTGGTTATCTTAAAAATAATTTTTTTAAAGCTCTATAGGAGTCAAAAAATATTTTTAAACACATTTTAGGTATCAAACCTCGACCTTCCTACCCTCATTTAATACTTTTTGTGGTTGCAGGTCTATGTATAGGAAATGAACTAGAACAAAAAGGTAAGGGGCTTAGAAAAAAAAGAAAAAGTTGAAATTTTTAAATTCAAAATTCAAAAATAAATCTAAAAACTCCTACAGTACTCCCAAAGTATAAATTAAATTTATATATAGTTAAAATGTTCACCTATGACCTTCAAAGATAAAGGGAATGGTTTCATGCGCAAGCACTATAGAGGTTTGGAGAACTAGTCAAGGTGAAATAAATATTGAAGTACTTTAGGGTATAAATTTAAAAACCTTGTATAATATATATTAATTTACCAAAATCCAAATAATTACTCTTGAAATGAATTTGGAGACACATAACTAAGGTGCATATGCCTAGTGTTTACAAGTAAAAACTAGATGTTTAAAGGTATTTAAGAGATTTCCAAGCATTCTTGTGCTTTAAAAGTATTATAAAAGTACAAGTATATTTAAAAAGGTTTTAAGATATAAATAATAATATTTTAGTTTAATTAAAAAATATAAATTGAGACCAACAAGTTTGTAGACCTATGGGTCCACATTCTCAAGCGAGAGAAGCAAATTTTGCATATATGTTGATCATTTGAATGAAAAATGAAAGGTGAAAACTATAATAAGATTTTATAAGGGTCTATATTATCCTAAAAATGGGTATTAATTGAATAATTTTTTTTAAATCCTTAACAATCCTAAAACCTAAAGAAGCATCAATGACCCTGCTAAAGAGCTCTTTTGCAAATCTATGTTCAAGAATCTAAGAGAAGTATGTAATGATTTGTATTTATTGTGGTTTTTAATGGATATATTAGTTTTTTATAGGAATTAATAAACATTTAATATGTTTAATAATTTAATAAATTGGTTTTAAAGGTGAAAAATAAGCTACAACCAAATACACAATCCTCTTTTGTACATAGTTTCTATATTTTTGCATGTTGAAAGGATTTGAAGGTTGATCATGAAAAACCAATTTTTTTAGGAGTTATATGAGGTTTGGGATTAAATAATAAAATTATTATATTTTCTTAAATTTTCTTAAACTCTCTACATCCATTTTTTTATCTCTCTACCTCCTCAGCCCTGTGCATCACATTTTAGGGCTACAAAAATTGCAACTCACCTAACATGAGTTATAACCAATTAAAATTCTTAAATATTGACCTAAAAAATTGTATTTTATGTCTAAAAAAATATTTTTTACTTTATTTTGCTTTACTATATGGCCTTGTGTGGTATTTAGTACTATAGGCTTGCTTTAAGCCTAATTCGGCCTAATTAGGAGAGATGGGTGAAGAAAAAGTGGATTTGCCTTGGGGATCGGGTCATAAAATATAAGGTGAAGATTAAATGTGATAAAATTTACTCAAATATAATTTTATTTTTCCTATAATCCTTGTCAATCACTAAAACTAATGATCTTTTTAAAAAATTAGGGTTATAACGAATAGACCTCCAAGAGAGAAAATGTGAGAAATATGAAATAAAATATAGAATAGATGTGGTAAGATGATCTTATTTTGATGATAAATAGGTGTATAAGGTATTTAGACTCTAATAATATGATTGGTAATCTCATAAACACTCCAAGGGGCAATTTTAAGAGCTCAAGGGTGAGTCACAAAGCCAAGCATAACTCCTACTCCACCTTGAGAAGATCATCATCAAATTGAAGGTATACATTTAAATAGGAACTTCATAAATATCCTTTAGTATATTCCATTACTTGTAACATGTTCTATGATTTCTTCATATCCATTATTGGATCCTGGAACCTCTCTTATCTCTCTTTCTCTCTTCTTTCTCTTATATGTATACCTGATTTTAGAATTAAAAAAGATACTTTTGATAGATATGGCATAACCCTATCAAAATGAACACTTATTTTGCCTCTAAAATGAATAAATATTATTTATAACACTCTCTTATGGTTTTATCTAGTGTATACTTATGTTATTTGATGAATGTTAGTGATGGTATACTACTTCATCTCATTTTTCCTATCATGTTTACCTATCTGAAAGTTATTGGTCATCTTTGTAGGTCACATACATTGATTATAAGTATATTGGCATGGATTTAAAGTGGAAGTATTCACTATTATCTATTAGACATAGTTATTATCCCCTTATTTTATGTTATATCTTTTATGTGAAATATTCATTCTTTGATACCCCATTTCAATTTTAAAAATAGATTCAGTTTTAGTTCATGTTCTTAGTGCCTAATAGGCAAGTGGAGGAGCCAAATTTTGTGCATCACCTCCCTAGTTTAGTTTACTTTAATTTTTACTTCCATTTTCATTTGTAAGTAATAGTTTAATATTGATTCAAGGTGAGATAATTAAGGGTGTTAGACCTATCTAGAGGTTATTTTCATTTATAAGGTCACCCATAAGTTTTTAAGAGTTCCCATATTATCAATTAAGTAAGGAATATAGAGAACCCACTTTAATGGTGTAACTTTTGATGATAACAATTATGGCATGCTGGATGGGACAAGGATTACATTCCATTAAAGATTTATTGAAACTTATTTTCAATACATTAACCTTTAGAGGCATGAATATAAGCATCAATAGTGACACCAAGTAAACCATAGCTAGTATGAGTATTCAAAGTGTCTAAAAATTAGATAATTAGTACATATTATAATCATTATTTTAGGTAAAATGTATACTAGGTGCCTAGACATTCTTCATATCATGTTGATTGCATTAATAGATTCACCCCAACTGGATCTCAAACAATAGCATGACAACCTCACCAAGGTAATCATCAACCTTATATGCCCACTCCCAATCGAACTCAGCCTCTTTGGTTTCCTACTCATATCTCTATTCATCCTTTTTAATGCCATATTTATTTTAGTTTGGCCTTCTTAAACTTCAAAAACCCCATTGTAAGTTTGGAAATACAAATGAGTGGAATCAAAAAAAAAAAGGAACTTGGCCTAATTGTCTATAACCCTTCTATTTAGAATGAAAACATTCAAATGATGAATAATTAAGTGCATTTACTTAAGTCTAGGTTGGTAAATATTGAGAGAGGGAATCAATAAATGCCAATTGAAGAGGTGATATAAATAATAAGTTTGATTCAATGTCTAGATAATAGATTAGTAATTGAAGAGAGGAAATAAATGCAATACATTCAGTCTTGTATGGATTCTCTTACTCCAAATCAACCTTATATATATCAAAACGTAACCCAACTTGCATTATGCTATCAATAAATTCCAATTCCTATGTAACATTCACCCAATTTTATTCAAGACCCTAAAACCATTCCATCTTTGATAACTTATTATATTAATATCTCTTATCATATCATTCCAACTCTTAAGAAATATCCTTATCCCTTGCCTATCCAATGTCACAAAAGAGAGAAGTGTATAAAGGTCAAGTCAAGAGAGGTCTCAAGTTCCTTAAGTCCTTCACCTACCTTTCATGTTTTAGCTATCAATGATGTTTAAGACACATCAAAGTTTGATCATTTTATTGAGGATTAAAAGGATAAGAATGTAGCATCATCGGAACATTTTCATTCTCCATCTATCTAAGAATACTAAAATTAACCAAGCCCTCTCAATGTCCTAAAATGGAATGACAATCTATTAGGTTTCAAGAAAATAAATGAATTCTTTTTCCCTCCCACCCTATCCTTTTATAAAGGAGATCATGTTACATTGAGGGTAGAACATGTGCATTTACTTGAAAAAGATAACTTGTCAAGAAAAGAATGTGACATGTCATTACTTGAAAGGATTGATGAGGTTAAAAATGTAAGTCGATATCACTAACATCATGATGAGTATGTCATGAGTGAATATAATGAATAAATTATCATTATTATACCCCTTATTGGAGTAGAAACATAACATCTTTCAAAGAGGAGCAAGAGTCTCTACCTTTTAGTCAATAGTTTGACAACCCTCAAGTTATCATAAATGGTTTTGAAAATTAGTCAAATTGGCATGGTATTGAGTTTTACTATGAGTTTATGATGACATAATAGACTTGAAATGACATGATACACTCCAATGCTTCCTAAAATAAATATAAAATTAGATTGAAGAGGTTGATGAAAGTATGAATGAGCTCAACACAAATAATTTAGCATGAGGCATTCTTTAAAATAACTCACATGAGCTTGATTTTTAAAACATAAATAATCCTAGTGACCTTGATTATGTTTATCAGTAATATTATTTTCATTTCCTTGACGAGGTCAATAATATTGATATGGTAGCATTAAATGAGCAGGAGGAAGTTATAAATGCTAGTGAACATGAGATCATTGTGTCAAGTGAAGGTCAAGAGGATAATACTAATATTTTGAGACTTTTAGGAGACCAATTCGGTTTGGAATAATAAAATCATAATTATATAGACCTTGAATGGGTAGATGATATTCCTTTATTCATGGAAGAATAAGACCAATCTAGTTGTCATAGATTGAGTCTTAATGAAGGAAAAGATGATCATGTAGTGGTTGATCAAGCTACAACTGAGTGTGAGAGAAACCTTCTTCAAGATACTTTCATTTATAATTTATTGTACCTTATGAGAAAGAGATAGATCTAGAAGAGATAGAATTTCATCTATGTTATGATTCTATTGAAGAGTGTGAAGCATTTGACTAGCCTTTTGTTCCTCAAGAGAATGATAAAAAAATATCTTGAAGTTAACCTGATTTCAAGAGACCAAGAAGAATCTATTTTTAGGAAGAGCTAGAATTTTTTTCTAAAGTTTGGATAGTAAACCTATATAATAATAAAATAAATTTGTTGATGATAAGTTCAAAAAACATATCAATCTAAAAAATCCTAGAAGTCATCACTAAGAAGTTCAAGCACATAATGTATTAAGATAGGATGAAGATGATACTCTTCAAGGTGAAAAATAAATGGAATTAGAGGAGCCAATAGAAGTTGAAGATATTTATGCCCTTACAAATCAAAGTGAGATAAATTTGGATGTCTTTCACATGACAAAGGATGGAAAATAGTATAAGGTAAGAGTTTAATATCAAGATGAGTTTGTCTTTGTTTGGGAATTCTTGTTATTGATGATCTATTTGAGGTCAAGACAAATATAGTGATGATCAAGAAAGGAGATTCTAAGGAAAGATAAAAGTCTAAATAGTATCTTACATACCTTCCATATTCATCAGATGAAGAAGACTTATCAAGTTTTCATTTTGATCCTATAATATCAATATGTGAAGATTAGTTTTATATATATATATATATATATATATATATATATTAGTGTTGTGTTTTTTCTCTAAGTACTTCTTTAAAAAGTTTGTGTATTATTTTTCTGTGTCTTGGTTTTGGTGTGCTTTATTTTGTCTTGTTGTGTGTGTTGAATAAAATAAATTATTTTATTCTTATCAAAAGGTTTGTAGTCAAGTGTCAAGGTCTATTTTAATTTATGTTGAGCATGGGCGATTACATATCCCAATGGAGGCATGACTGCATCTAATATATATGTATAATATTCATGAAATCCTAGAAAGTCACCAAATATGTTAACCAAAAGTAGCTACAATAGTTAAGATCAGTTCAACATTTTATTTCTAGTTCTACCTAACCTTTTTGTTAGCCTTTTGATAGGTTTTGTCGTAGTATATTAGCCAAAATTAGTAATTAAAAGGTTTATTACCAAGTTCTTGTCATCTTAAAGTCTATTTTAAGGTCTTAGAGAGTGGTTCATAGCCCTAGTCTTATCATTTTCTCCTTCATGAAGGTCTTATTTGAGTTTGGAAAGATTATGGTATCTTTGAACTGTTTAAGGTTACTTTGCAAATGTTAAGGTGTGTTTACCCATGGTGGATCATTGGAATGTTGACCTTATAATGACTTATTATGTCCTATGGTGAAAGTGACCTTCTAGAGACAAGGTATGGTAAGACCAAAACATTGTTATTTCATTTTTATAAAAGGTTAAGGTAAATTTGGAGAAATCAAGTTAATGTTTACCTTTGATAACTAAAATAATTAAGTGAATTTTGAGACATATAATATGTTTCTAGGCTATTCCCAGGTTTTTATCCCCAAAACAGTTCATTTAGGCTAGTTCAATGTGCAAAAAGTGGTGGAACCCTCGAAAGATCAATAAAATGAAGTATAACATAGAAACAGACTTGATAAAGGCTTGTAAAATAATATCTCCATGTGGATATGGCCATTTTATTTCAAAAATGGATTATTTTAAATCCCTTTAATGTTTTCAAGGTCAAATCAGGCTTATGATAGCATTGGCAGGTCCAAAGATAGCAAAAAACATTTCATCTCTTGTATTATCCTCTTTGCAAGCTAGTGAATGTTATTTTCAAGTGTTCTTTTCATGAAGTGGAAAGAGATTTGTAAAGGGTGGATAAGGTGAATTATTCCATTGTAGTTATAATAATTATTTTAATTATTGAAGGGATATGATTTGTGAATAATCATTAAAATGTTAAGCATCCCAAAACCGTCATAAAAACTAATAAGTGGGGTTTTTTTAATCTGAGTGAGTGTGAAGGTTAATGGATGCACATGGATGATTATTGGATATCCTTATGGGTCTGTATTTTCCTATCACACCCTCTTCTAGCAACAATTGGCATGTGTGAGAAGCCAATGTAGCAGAAAGAGTTATGTTACATTATTCTTCAAGGTGGTAGGTAGAGCTTTTGAAGTCTTGACATCCTTAAGGATGAAATAATTTGTTTTTAGAGTGTAAAAAATATAATAACATCTTAAAAAGACATTAAAATTTCCTAATTATGCCTATTAAATCAATGAGGCAATGAGTTTCAATAAAAAGGATTTTTATGCATGCACATGTTGGGTGTGTGAACTTATGGGTGTGACTAAGATGGTCCTTGTCAAGTTTGAATGTTATTCACATTTTGATATTATAAAATAAAAAACACCATATTCATATCATTTCCAAAATACACTCCAAGGAAATATTTGAAATGATATACACTAGAATCTATTGGCCTTAGTGTTGTCATCAAAGTTAGGCCAAAAAGAAGGTGTTGTTAACCTATAGGTTTGAAACCTATAGGTTAAAATTAATACTGATAAGATTATAATGAAACTATGTATAGGATTTTAAATACATTATTATATTTTATCATTCATATTACAAAACCTATAGAATATTTTACATCAAATCTCTCAATCCAAAGATGAGTAAGAAATGTAGCCTATATGCATACCAAACATTCAAGTAGGCATGGTTTTGTGTTTCTATAAGAAAGAAAAAATTAAATCACATTGGTGGATTTAAAAGTAAATTTCTTAGGGATATACAAGGGTCAAAAAAGATTATCAAACACCTTTGAGGTCTCAAAACTCAACCTTCCTACCCTCATGTAATACTTTATGCGGTTGTAGCCCTATGTACAATAATTGAACTAGAACAAACAGGTAAAAGGATTGGGTAAGAAGAGAAAGGTATTAAATTTTAACTATAACAATTCAAACTTCAATTTCCAAACTCATACAGTACTCCCTAAAGATGCATTTAATGCATATATAGTCAAAATGTTCACCAACAACCTTTAAAGATAAGGGGGATGGTTTCATGAGCAAACACCATGGAGGTTTGGAGAAATATTTAAGGTGAAATAAGCATTGAATTAATTCATGGCATATATTTTAAAAACTTAGTGAATATCTACTAATGAACCAAACTCCTAATAATTACTCTTGAAATCCACTTGTAGACATAAACCTAAGGAACATCTTCCTATTGTTTACAATTAAAAAAACTAGATGTTTGATGGAATTTAATGGATTTCAAAGAATTATTGAGCTTAAAACTATTATAAACATATAAATATATAAAAAAATGGTTTAAGATATCAATAAGAACATTTTCAATGACTTACACAAGAGGAATGGAGACATACAAGTGTACATACCTATAGGTCCACATTCTCAAGCATGCGAGGCAAATCTTGCATGGATGATGATGGTTTGAACGACACACAAAAGTTTAAAACCATAATAAAATGTCAAGATGGTATATATTATCCTTAAAATTGTGAAAAAATGAATAGAATCATTGTTTTCATCCCTAACTATAAATAGATGCATCAACTTATGACATAAGATACATGATTTGATAGATGTTAATATCATTGATGTAAACACACCTATATAGACAATAAAAGCTCAAATAATAGAAGTAAAAGAAATGAAATTATTTTCATATCCATTTGAAAAATATACAACTAATTAGATAACAAGCACTTTTTGTGTTCATTATACATATTAGGCATAGCCATTACTAGCATCTTATAATACTTATAAATATGACACATACCCTCTACATAATATCATTGGTGTGTATCATACTATAGTGAAATCTAGACCTCTCATCACTTTCTCACTAAAGTATATAGTTGAAGATGACAAATATTTATACACACTCTCTGTAAGTGCATACATTGATCATCATCTTATTAAAAGTGTCATTGTTGATAATGTGTAAAACATTAATATGTGTACTATCATACTTTTACATCACATGGGATATTTAGAGTAGGATATTTCTCTAATAGATACAATTATGTTTGGATTTAATTTTCATGTCGAGATCTATGTTGGGGAGATTTTACTTTGATTATAGGTTAGGGTTTCACATGTGGCCACTAAATTCATAGTTGTACCTAGTATCGACACATTTGATATGTTATTGGGTAGGCTTTAGATATACTACCTTCGAGCCATTCCATACAATGTACACATATGTATTAAATATATAAATGTTAATGAAGTGGTTATAGTTGAGGACCTTCCATATGATTATCCTTTACCTATTCCACAACCAATTATACAATAGTCATAAATTACAACTCCAAACATAGTGACTATTAACACAACTCAGACGTCAGTTGAGCCACTAGGTAGGTGAGGTATACTACTAAATCATTACCACATATGATTATTATACCACAAATACCTTATTATAGAGACCCATACATGGGAGACATGTTGTGGATTCTAGAGAGATTCTCTCTACGTCATTGCCACATAAATCAATGTTAGAATAGAGAGAATCCACTCTTGTTAGATATTCCTCTACCAGATGAGTTCCCAAGAACTCAAAAATTGAAAAGCCTATTTAATCATCTCCATATTTTCATAAGGCCTCTCCAAAGATAATTTAATATATAAATCACTTAATACACCACAGTCTTTGAACTCAGATACTTCATCACACA
Source organism: Torreya grandis (assembly GCA_037957365.1). NCBI lineage: Eukaryota > Viridiplantae > Streptophyta > Pinopsida > Cupressales > Taxaceae > Torreya > Torreya grandis. The sequence goes on along the minus strand of JARHVA010003220.1, from coordinate 1,832,751 downwards.
ACATGCATGATAACTCTTCCTCTCTTTGATATAAGAAGCATTGATTGTGAGTATCTTAAAAGAATAATTATTTAGTATTATTTATCTTATTTTACATATCTTATATTAAAAAATACAAAAACATTTAAAAATATTACTCACAAAATGCAAAATTTTAGATTGTAAGCATTTCCCTATTTACATTCCTTATATTTTTAAGGTAACACAAAGGTTATCTATGTCAGGTTGCTTAATTTTTATCATACATACATGATTAGCTTATTATCTTAGAGTGTTCATATAATCTTATAGGAATCAACTCTTTTACACAAATAAAGATTTTTTACTATCTACTCACTGGGTGCACATACGTAGATACATAGATTCAACATTGATAAATTATTTTATTGGGGAAATCCTATACAAATATTATGATTTATAAGTTTATATCATTCTATAATACACTAATGTTTTTTGTACTAATACTACTAAAAACATAGCTTATGTGCATCTTTAATTTTATATAGATTTTTAGCACTTGGTCATGTGTACTATCATTTATAGTTTTACTAGTTTAGATTTGACTGTGTCTCTTTGCTTCTATATATACTCAATTTCATTTGAATATTCCCTTATTTTAGGGCTCTAAGCCAATTAATACTCAATATTTATGCTTTGGGCATGTGCCCATCTCACTATGTGTGATTTTTTAATTGTGTATGTGGACATTTGAGCATGCCTTTCTCTGTGGCTCTAAGCCAATGTTACTTGATCTTTGTGTTTGTCAACATCTTAACATGTCCTTGCATAAATTAATTTCTAAAACATAGTGATATTTATCCATGTCCCTTATATTATATCCCCATGCCCTACTTTGCATGCCTCATGTGTTTGTATGTATGTGCCATGGCCATGACTCTAGTCTCTTGCTTTCTATTTTCACACTCTCAGTTTTCAATGCCATGAGGGACCTCATGCATCACCCCTTTCTTTTTAGGTTCCTTGTACCCATACCCCCCAATTAATTTACAAATGTTATATTCATATATTTATAGTATACATGCTTACATTGTCATTTATATCTTGACAACCTTGTGAATGTTAGATCTAACATACATCATGCATTACCAACTTATGCTCAATCAATATCACATTTTGTTGTCATGTATACACATTACATTGGTTTATCACACATATATCATTTATTTTTAGTCTAACATACATGATGTAGAGATTTTATTTTGAGGATAGTTATTGTACAGATTTAATAACTCCCCTCAAAATAGGGGTCATTCTCAAGGGTTTTTCACATAGATTAGGCGATCTATGTGCTCTTAGAACATATTTTTTAGCATAAAAACATAGATTATCAAGATTATAATTAGGAAAACATAATATAAAATAGTAATTTACTAATTAGTTTTAGTTTGGCAAAGAAAAAATGCAGAAAAAAACTATTGAAAAACATAGGACACTAACACAGTGAGCTATTGTCCAAGGGACCATGACATTGTTTAGTATCCCCATAAATAGGACATTCTAAAATTACCATAAAGGTACAATAGTTATAGTCTAGGATTACATAGTATCAGTAACAAATTATAATTTATTCTCAGTTTATTTTTAGTTTTACACATAATCATACACGTTTTCTTAGATTGGGGGCATCATCTACAACATGATCACTCCCATTTAAGTTTTAGATATGCTCATATATAGATTTGTATAACATAGTCTATAATCCATATGCATAGATATAAGAACTAGATCCACTTTTATGGCACATTATTTACACATGATCATTTGTACATGAGTTTTTTCATATAAAATGGTAGTACCATGTCATTCTGTACATTGTATACTCTAGACACTATTTTCAATAGGTTTCACACCAGATTGATTCTTTATTTTTGTCTATAGTGGTTGGTAATTTTTGTAAGTCACTAAGATACATTATTGAGTGCTTATTTGGACCCTCAGTAATTTTACATTTTAGATTTCCCAAGTGGCCTAGAGCCATCTTATATATTTTCACTCATAGATGCATCTGCTACACATAGTTAGGTAATGATAGATTGATGGGAGGGTTAGACAAGCCATAATTATATTTCAAGATATTCATATATTATGATCCACTGAACATGGATTGGTAATGATGGATTCAAAACCAAATTGATTAATTGAGTCGCCCATACATTGGGAATGAATAAGGCATTAGCTCATTTTAAGCTATTTAATGATTTGATCACCAACTACACACATCGAGGATGCCATGAAGTTTTTACATTGGTTTACATAACAAACAATCTCTCTCTCTCTCTCTCTCTCTCTCTCTCTCTCTCTCTCTCTCTCTCTCTCTCTCTCTCTCTCTCTCTCTCTCTCTCTCTCTCTCTCTCCATTTGATATTACTTAAGTAAGGACTCATTCATCCATGTTTCATAATTAAGATATGTAATGGAGCATGTTTCACAAACTCAAACCTAGATTCATCAAATTTTACTCATAGGTAGGTCTAGGTACACTTCCTTTTATTTTGTCCTATTCATTTTAATTTGTTGTGTTTCTAGAAAATGTCGGGGGGGGGGGGGGGGAGGATATAGTCATATAAAATGTCACTTAAGTGTAATGAGTGAGACCAACATTTCCCTAAATATAACCTAAACCTATATTATGGACTCTTTTGATCCTTATCTAACTTTTATGTGGGTTTAACCCATCCATAATTATACCAAAAGTAGTCTCAGACAATTTCATATGTATCTAATCCCCTAGTGCACTAGATTTTACCACCTAGACACCAGCACACTTTGCTAGTCACCTAGGGACTATGCTATTGTCCCTTACCCACTAGATGGAAATCAAGTGTATATACACATAAACAAGCTTAGAAATAAGTTGTACAAATCAAGGTCATTGATCCATATTTTGCCTTACTTTTGCATATATCCATCTACAAAAATACTAATCCTAGATTATTTTGAATTCTAATTTCATATAACACTCAAAGCACTCAAGCCCTAACTCATACTATAATTCACTTGAACTCTAACTAGCATTTAGATTGGGAGAACTACATCAAGATTGATCCCCTCTTATGGTATTGGTGTGTAGGTCACTCTCAACATAGTGGGTTATAGAGGTCATGTATAGTTTATCTAGTTAACATCACACTTTTTATACTTGTCCTCCTCAAATAACCTAAAAACATGGATGTATAGGGTTTCAATTCTAAATTAGTCAAAAATAGGTCACAAATAATGAATCAGGGTTCATCTTCATAGTCATATCCATATGAGACATAGATAAAGGTATATCCAAAAGTTCATGATATTTTTGTAAGAGGGCACTATCATTCCACTGAGGACACTTGACTAGTTTTCTACTCTCCAAAGGACCTCACCTCTTTCTAGGAGAGGTTATAATTCTTGATTCTAATTGACAACACTCTCTTTAGCTTTTGCACCAAATACTAGTGTTTCATTCATCTATCTCAGTCAATTTTTAGCTAAGTACATCTTTTTGTAATTCATTGATATTTTTAGAATAATCAAATTAGGTCAATTATTACACTAGTGGTTGTACTCATTGCATATTTACTCCTTGATTTATTGTTACAGCCCCTTAAAAACTTAAGGTTTTACATTACATAATCCCATTAAATTTTAAATTACAAACATACATCATAATAAATTGACTTATTAAATAAACATAGTTATAATAAAATTTTAATCTAATTATTTTTTATTTCTTGAATAACATTAAAAATTTACAAATTTAGGAATTTGAAGCCCTTGTTACCTAAAATTAGCTTTGATATGTAAGGACAATTCAAAACTCTATTTCTAGTATTGCCTAACCTTGTTGGTGGTCTTCTGATAGGTTTGGTCTTGGTCTATTGGTAAAAATTAGTCATAAAAATATGTCTTATTAAGTGATTCTCATATTAAATTCTATTTAAATATATTATATAGGGAGTCATACCCATAGTCTTATCAATATCTCCTTCATGAAGGTCTTATTTGAGTTTGGAAAGATTATGGTATCCTAGAAAAGATTAAGGTTACTTTGAAAATATCAAGGTATGTTGACATATGGTAGAGCATTGGAATTTTGAGCTTATAATTACTTATGATTTCCTATGGTTAATGTGACCTTTTAGAGACAAGGTATGGTAAGGTGAAAACATTGTTATTTCATGTTTAGCAGAAATCAAGGTAATGTTTATATTTTCTAACTATAGAAATTAAGTGATTTTTGAGACTTATAATGTTTATAAGTTATTTAAAGGTTATTTATACCCCACACATGTTCACCTAGAAACTTTTAACATGTATGGAGTGGTGGGACCCTCCAAAAATCAAGAAAATGAAGCACAACATAGAAACACACTTGCCAAGGGCTTGTAAAAATATTTTTCAAAGTGGAGATGATTATTTGATTTAAAAAGTGAATTTTTTGAGGTCATTATTTTTTAAGGTCAAATAAGGATTATGGTAGCATTTTTAAGTCCAAAAAATGCAAAAAACATTTCATTTCCTTTATTGACCTCTTTACAAGCTAGTGAAGGTCATTTTCAAGTTTTCATTTCATGAAGAGGGAAAAGAGTATGAAATAGTGATATTTGAGGTGGATAGGGGGCCTTATTCCTATGTAATTATAGGCATTATTTTTTTGGGACTTAATGGCTTTGATTTATGAAGAATCCTTAACAAGTTATATAGTCCAAAACCCTCATAAAACCCCATAGGCAAGGTTTTTCTTATCCCAATGAGTTTCAATGATAATGCATGAAGATGGATGATTTTTATATTTCCTTAATATTTTTCATAATCCCCTCACATCCCATTCCAACAAAATTTTGCATGTTTTAGCAGCCAAGGTAGAAAAAAGAGCCATGTTTCATTATTCTTGAAGGCAGTAGGTAGTGTTTTTGAAGTCTTGACATCCTTGAGGATGAAATAATTTATATTTGGAGTGGAATAATTATAATCCCCTCCCCAAAAACCATATACATTATCCAATTATCTCTATAACATCAATGAGGTAGTGAGTTTTAGGAATAATGATGTTTATGCATGCACAAGTTGGTTGTGTGAACTTATAGGTGTGACTGAGATGGTTTTTGATAGGTATGAATTTTATTCACTATTTTATATTCTCAAATAATGAAAACCATATTAATATTGTATCCAAAAATAATCCTCAATTAAATATTTCAAGTGATATAATTTAGGATATATTTGCTCTAGTTTTCTCAACAAAGCTAGGCCAA
>JARHVA010003220.1:1685000-1805000 GCA_037957365.1 Torreya grandis | reverse complement strand
TACACGCATGGTTCAATGAGCACTATTAGTGCTACTTCTCTAAACATCCAACATGGGGGTATTGTTGAGGAACACACAAGGTCAAGGAATACCTTGACTTGTATAAAAAGGTAACCCAAGGTAAATTTAGTGTTGTTAAGGGTGTAGGGATGATCGGATGATATTTTAAAGAGGTGAAATGGGCTCCAAAGGTAAAATTAGAATGCATAGAGTTAATCAAAGTATACGAAACTACTCAGAATGGACTCACCACTCAAATACTAGTTGTGCCAAATTGGAGTTACGCTTAGAATATGAGATGACAAACAATATTGAGTGAATTACATAGCTAAAACCTAAAGCTATGCCTTACCTAGACCCAAAGCCATGAGTGTGATATATAACTTGCAAGGAGAGCTCAAAATGGCATGAGACCTAGAGGTATAGGTTACTACCTCTCTTAAAAAGTAGGATGGCCAAGAGGCTGAAGTGTAAGAGTTGATAGAGATCTTGCACCTCCTAGAAATAAAAGGGATACTTCCCCTATTGGAAAACTTGATTCTAAAACATGTATGATAATAGTTAGTTGAAGTTGTCATCTTATGCATGGAAATGGTGTCAGAGGTTAAGCATACATAAAACATGGAGTATGACCAAGAACTCCAAGTGAATGCCACCATTGATGGGTGGTCCATTTGTGAGGACCTAGTCAACACTGATACCAAGGTAAATATCCTAACCAAGAATGCATGGGAAAATATGGGCAGGCTATCCTTGAGTCCTTCTCCTAATGTACTCTTCATGGCTAACAAGAACTAAGTGTAACTGATTAGAATTCTAAAATGCACCATGATAGATATCATGGGCATTGAATTCCATTCTAACTTTAAGGTTTTCAATTTGGCTAAACATGATAACTATCTAATGCTTCTACAAAGGCCTTAGTGCTACACCAATAATGTAGATATGAATTTCAAGAAATGATATATCACCTTAAAAATGGAAATGACTCAGTAGTGATTCCCATTTCAAGTGAACATGGACCCCACTATATGTATAATATTGATCTGGAGGATGAGATCAACAATATATATAAGATCATGATGCAAGGTGCCAAGAATCTCGACCCTTATAATCAACGAGTGCTCTTTTGGGAGGATAAATAGTTAGCATCAGATACCACCTATGTCACTTGAAATATATGGGTTGAAGAGGCTTATGAGGCCACTGGTTGTAGATGTCACTAAGTGTGCACAAAGATGCCGAAGTCCTTGAAGATTGGTTGGGTTTAGATTGATCTCACCCTAAAGTGATAGGTCCCATGTCATGAGGAGAAAGGAAAGAGGGTAATCCATTATAAATGTATGTCCATCACCTTTAAGCATGCATCCTAAAAGAGACAAATAGAGTGGTCACACTAGTGCTTACCTTGAGAATCATTGTAGTGTATTGGTGGGTAGTGTAAAAGTCCAACATGCCAACCTAGTCACAGGTGAAAGTGGCTATTTACACTAGATTCAATAGGATTAATGAGGACTTAGATATATTAGTGTACTTTAACAAATATAATCTTATGGCATATGTTTACTTATGTGAAGAGACATGGGATGACTATGGTGCAATTGTTCCAAAGGGCTTATGGGTTCACACCTTATAGAAAAATCCAAAGACAAGGGTGTGAGCATGGTATGTGGCCAAAGAGAGGTGCTAAGAAACCATTAATTGGGATGTACTTAAGGATAAGTTTGTGAAACCTTATATTTCTCACAAAACTTACAACTTGTCAAACCACTATAAGTGATTCAGAGGGTAGTGTTTGAAGACACTGCCATCCTTGAGGAGCACCTAAAAATAATGTTTATGGAAAAAGGGATAACGCTCCCAACTTTCTTTAAGGAATAAAATCTTAACAACTAATCGAGTGAGTAAGATGATGAAACTTGGAAGTAGTGCTAGTGGAAAACACTATCTAGAAAAATAAAGCTAATGTGCCAAGCAGATGATAGCATTCCCAGTGAATAAGACCCCACTCATCTTCACATAGAGACAACAAAGGGAACTTGACAAGTTAAGGACTCACACCAGGATAAGAATGAAACATAGTTCACACCACTAAAGACCATGAATGTGGGTATTAGTGTATAAGGAGAGCCCAACATGGCTACTCTAGGCACCTATTTGTCTAATACAGAGCTTGAACACATCATAGAATTCTTGAGGGAGTTCCAAGACTTATTTCCAAGGACTTATCAAGATATGAAGGGTACCCACCCATGCCTTGGGAATATGAGCATAAATATAATTAACAAAACAACATTGGTCAAAAATCACCCCTATATGATGAATAACAACTTTTATTCCAAGGTCAAAATAAAAATTGATACAATGTTGGCCACATGGGTCATTTACCCTATGGAAGAGTCTGAGTGGGTGAGCCTGATGGTGATAAGCATTAAGTAGGATGGGTAAATTCACATCTCAATTGATTATATATTCTTTAATTCCACCTATATCAATGACTCCTTCCTAACTCCATTCACCAATGAAGTCCTAGAAGGCATCATAGGTTATGATATATATGCATTCACTGATGGGCTCTTTGGATACCACCAAGTCTAGATTAAGGAGGACAAGACCAAAAAAACATTTTTGATTGAATATGGTTATTATGTTTATAACATGATTTCATTTGGACTCAATAACATTCCATCCATGTTTTCCATAGTGGTGATCACTATGCTCAAATATTTCATCCACAGGTTCCTCCAGGTATATGTGGATGACTAGATAGTATATGGCCTCATCAAGGACCATTATGATAACATGTACATAATGTTTGAGAGGTGTAAATAGTTTTTGATATCCTTGAATCTAAAAAGGTTCATATTTTTAACACCATTTATAACCCTTCTTAGGCATATCATCTATAAGGATGGTTTACTGATTGATTTAGTAAATATTGCAATCATCATTTATCTCCAGACTCCTTCCACAAATAAAAATGTTGACACTTTTTTTGGACACTATGGGTATTATCAAAAATTTATAAGGATAAATTCAAATATTATGATACCAATATAATAACTATTACACAAGTACGGACCATTCTATGAGGGCAAAGCATAAGAAGATGCCTTTATGATCTTAAAGCTAAGACTGTCTAGCATACTTATCTTGAAATTTATTGACTGGATGAACCCATTCCACATCTATATTGATGCTTCTAGCTCTATAATTGGCATAATATTAGCATAACCTATTGAAATAAAAATGGATCACCCCATATCCTTTGGTATCAATAAATTAACAAAGGTAGATTAAAACAATACCATAACTGAGCATGAGGTACTCATCATTATCTATGCCCTATAAAAATTTAGATAATATTTGTTGGTAACCCCATTCATAATTTTCACAGATCATGAGGTCATTAAGTACCTCATTAATAAGATCATTCTCCATAGATTCATCTATAGATGGATCATTCTATTTCAATAATTCTATATCTCTATTGGTGTCAAGCCCAGAAAATAAAACTTGGGCCCAAACCATTTATCTCATATAGTCTCAAGCAATGCAATAACACAAACTAAGAATGATATTTTGGATGCATAACTACAAATAATCTATCATTCCCATAAGGAATTATTGGATATAACTATCTTTTTAAGATTTGGATCTATGCCCCAAACAATGACAATAAAAAAAAAGAAATAACTCGTAGTTGGTGCTGCCCTTTTTTATCTCAATAGTGGGGAACTATACAAGCTAGGTTGAGATGAAGTTTTGCATTGACATGTCTTGGAATGTTAAAGGGACTCCATATTACACAAAAAAAAAGTGGATAGTAGGAGGCCATTATGTAGGAGATGTAATGGTACGTAAAGTGTTACAGTCGGGCTTATAAAGGCCAAATCTATTTCAAGATATGAAGGATTGTGCCAAGGCATGCGATATATGCCAGTGCATAGGGAAGCCTAACCATTGATATGAGATTCTTATCAACCCCATTCTTTCCTAAGTGCCATTCAATAAATGGTAAATTGACTTCATTGGTCTAATTACTCCCACAACATAATGGACTAGCATAAGGTACATCCTAATGACTACATAATGTTTCACCAAGTGGGCTAAGGCCTTTCCAATAAAAAACTATATAGCTACCATAGCTATAAGGTTCATTTAGGAGAAAATAATAACCAAGTATGGGTGTTCACTTAGCCTAACTAGCGATAAGGTAACACACTTCATAAATGATATTATGTATATCATGTTAATAGAGTACACAATGGTGCACCATAAGAAAATTCCATACCATCCCTAAGCAAATAGAATAGATGAGGAATTCAAAAATATACTAGGGATGTGCCTCATGAAAATATGTAATGTTGGTCACAAGGATTGGGATGATCAAGTGTTAGCAGTGGTATGGGCATATCTCACAACATAAAAGTGCTTGACCAAGGATACACCATTTCAACTATTATTTGGCAATGAGGTGATCCTATAGGTGGATTTATTGTTGTCATCATTATGCATCATTTAAATTATTCAATTAGATGACTAAGAGTCACTAAATGAAATTTTGTAGGACTTAAAACACTTAGATGAGGCATACACCCAAGCAAAGTGGATTCAACAGATAGAAAAAGTGCACCATAAGCTTTGGTATGACAAGCATATAAAGCATAAGCTATTAACAGAATTGATATTCATTTTTCTCTATGAATCCAAGTATATTAGACACCTAGGTCAGCTATATATTAGGTATATGGGCCCATACTTAATTCACAACATCTTAGTGATTGGCACATGTAAGTTGCACACATTATCAAAAGAAATGCTCCCTAGGCATTTCAATGAAAATTTATTGAAGTTATATTGCCAATAGGATGATGTTTAGGCCATAAGACACTAGATTTTTGGTCATGAGTCAATTATTTTGAGTGACCATAATAAATTTTGGTGTCAGCCAAACCAGTTCATTTTGGTGAGAAAAGTGAATAAGTGGTGCCTTGAGGTAGCCATTTATAATGGTTATAGCATTTTCATGCATAATTCTAGCTGGGTGAGTTGAGCATGAACACTCTCTAACCACTTAAGGCTAGGAGTATAAGTTATGGGAACATGAAGTTTGGAAAATTTATACATAAGGTAGACCAAATCTTTATATAAAATATTCAAGGAGTGAAGAATCTTTAGTCCTGTAGAAGGGCTAGTTTGATGTTTTCAAGCATAATACTAGTCAAGTGAGTCGAGTGAGGCTATTTCCTAATCACTTATGCTAGACACATGAGTGCTTTGGTTCATAAAAATCACTAGACATAGAGCAAATGTGAATAAAGAGAGTCACATAATATAAAGTTAAGATGCACAAGATGATCATTTGTAAGAGAGCATATGATAATGTCACATTGGAGGACTAGTACACAGGATTTGTATGGGGTATCAAAGATTAAGGAAAAAAGATGAAAGCATAGTAAAATAGACCAAGATAGACAATCGTGCTTGAAATATAAGCTTAGTAGAAAAAGGAAATGGGACCCAGGAGGTTGAATCACACGCATGTTAAGCATTGTGCCCAGGTTACCATATTGAAAGTGAAGGTCATACCAAGTGAACAATGCATAGGAAAATATCCTCAAGACAACTGGTATCTACCCAAAGTGAGGTGGGAAGTGACTATTTGAACTACATGTCACTTCATTGAAAAGTCATTAGAAGAAATTAATGATATGATGGTGAAGGCACAAAGATCTACATTGAATGCACACATAATAGAAGTTTTCTGCATATTTTACGGGTTGTAGGAAATCCCAAGGAGTTTAGTTATCATTATGTCATTAATAAACTATAATTAAGGTGGTAGATGAGAGTAGAGGTATAAATATGTGGAAGACTTACTTCATCTAGTTATAAACTTGTGTTAATTTTAAATTTGAACAAAAAAATAGAGCAACCAACAAACTAGAGAGATAAACCAAGAAGACCATACTACAATGAGACCCTAATCACCACTAGACTCTAAACATAAATGAGTATGTAGAGAAATTAGTTGTGTTCCCTATGAGAATGATAGAGGAAATAAAAAATGGAATATTTTGAGCAAAGAACCAGGTAGGTGAAGACTAAGTTGATGCTACAGCCACCATTTGTGGCATAGAAAGCTCAAGAACCGAACATACAGTCATCAACCTTATGGATTTATGAAGTGCCAATGAAGATTGAAGGCTTTAAAAACATCAATATATCGAGGTTCAACAATATAAAATATAGAATAGGTAAATAGTGGATGAGTTCAGGCCCACATTGGGTGTAAATAGATGCCAAGAGAGTGTGACTAAAAAAAGAATTTGTCATTGTAAAAACTATAGTGTCACTGGTGGAAGGAGTTATTATAATACAAATTAACCCAAAGATACTCGAGAAGATGTTCTAATAAGGCATATAATTATTTGAGGATGTTTTGATGGGAGAAAATTGGGCATCATTCATGCATAACTATCACTTGAAATAATACAACCACTGAACCTCCAACAATGCGAATGACCTTGCATACAACTTGATGACAAACATAGGGGCAAAGATTATAGAAGGTGAAACACTCTTTGATGTCTCAATATAAGACAAACTGACAACCACTAGTATAATAAAACTTTATGAGTTACCAAGTTTCAAAAATTGGGATGAACTTATGCAGTTATTCCTCTTGCACATCCATAGGGATATGTTCTATTTCATAGGGAGACACATGAGGCTTTCTACAGACCTCATCGATGGAATCACTACACTCCCAAGATCCAACCCAAATATCTGCTAGATGATGGTAGATGATGAGGAGATTGAAAGGGTCATGAAGCTCTTATGTTATTATAAAGGAGGATTCATATTCTCAATCAAGAACATTAATGACCTTGGGATGAGGATAGTTGCATGCTTAGTGAGTTTAAAACTATGTCTAGGTGGTTATTGGGTGGATGTGATAAATACCTACATATGCATCACATACCACATGGCATAGGGGATGAAATTAAAGATCATCAAGTTCATCACAAAGGATATGATCAAGAATGCTCTTGAATGCCACATCATAAAGGAGACCTTTTGATGGGGTTCCATGTTGATCGTGATTGTCATGGAGGAGATTGACATGCCTAATGGTGATGAAGATAAATTATGCATCTTTCTAGTACATAATGAATCCCCTATGCTCAAGTACTATAACTTCACAAGCCCCCTTACTTTCACCCCAAATTATAAAGCCTATATGATAGGATGGTGCACCTAGTATATTAAAGAATTCAAATAAGAATGGTGCATCTGAGATAAAATCCCTTAGTATCTTTGAAATGGTAAATTTAATCATCATTAAACACTTCAATGTTTTTCAATTGGCACTCATAGATGGGAATATCTGTAGTTGGCTAAAACTACCTTATGTATTTTTAGCTAGGTTCTTTAGAGAGGTGTTACAAAGAATCCCGAATGTAAAGTAGGTGGAATCCCATTAAATACCATAAATGTAGGGATACACTAGTTATGGAAAAAATGTGTGCACCTAGGTGGTAAGGCAATCAAGGATTTGGAGGATGATTTAGATGCCACTGACATCTATCCCCTCAAAAGAGAAGTCATCTTTGGGAACATCCATAGGATTTTCTATGAGATAAAGCCAAGGAAGAAGGCTGTGATCATAGACAAAGATGATGACCCCCCCTTTAGGTTGTAAAATAAGGATATTTGGCACTAGAAGCACCAATGACACCAATAAAATATCCTCAAAAGAAAGGCGATAAACCCTAGAGGAAATACAGGAGCGGCTTAAATTTAATATCACCTTCAAAGATTGAGCTACTTTCTCTATGCCAAAGAATAATCACGTGATTTTCATGAAAGTAATATCATCACCCAAGCCTAGGGAAAAGAAAAGGAAAAGGTCCAAGGGGCCAATGGTGATGCCCATGATAACCTTGGTAGAGATGGAGGTGCATGAAGCACGAGAGGAAGTAGAAGCGCATAGGGCACAAGAAGAGGAATAAGAAGAATATCTATGGATTAAGGTATATATCATCCAAGAAGAAAAAATGGAAGATGAGCCCAACATTGATAATATTCATGAGGCTCTCCAAGGTATCACTACTTCTACACTTAAGGAAGTAAGACCAGTAAGCACCCGAACCATAGGACCCATGACATAAACTCTATAAGATGAAGAGGAGGTGAGGCATAAATAGATGAAAATTGGTATCTATAAGGACCATATAGATGTGGCCTTGGAATTACACCAAAAAAAGTAGGCCATGAATACCAAGGGCATGAACCTAGTAGATATCAATAAATTCAAGGCCAAGGAGATAAGGGTTAAGGAGGAAAATACAACCATGATCATGAAAAAGAGGAAGGTAGAGATAAAGAAGGACCAAAAGGACAAGGCCAAGAGAGAAAGAGAAGAGAATATGTTTGATATAAGCATGTAACCCCTAAAGGATAAAGTAACATAGGCACTTACCACCCTCACCAACATAATAAAGGATGTCACACCATAAGCATGCCAAGGTAGTGAAAGGGTGCCTAGAGACATGGAAGGTGATACTAACACCTTACAAAAGCAAACTAAGAGTATAATTGAAATTCGGTGAACTCAAGAGGTTGAAGTTATCAAAAAAGATAATGAAAAAGTGGATAAATGGGACAAGTATGAGGAATAACCCCTTCTACATAAATGAGAAGCACCAGAGGAAAGTGCTGAGGAAGCTACTAGTTTCACCAAAGAAGAGTTGGAGCATACAGAGTTGGCCATCCATGAAGAGGAAGTTGAGCCAAGCCTATGATAGACGGTGTAAAAGTGGTTCACAAATAAATATTTTACATGTTAGAGTACATGCCCCCCAGAACAACCATGACATTGATCCACCAACAACTATCCTTCACCTTTGATATTTATATGGATGGGCCCTAATTCAAGGTATCATATAAGGTGATCCTTAAAACATACCAACAAGAGGAAGGATAAGATTCACTTCTTGTCAGCCCCCATGCAATTAATCTAGTAAGATAAGATAACACCCTTCTTAAAATGGATTATGAGGTGGTACACAATGACATCATGAAGGATGTTAGAGCCTCAAGATGGAAGAAGATCATGTTAGAGGAAGAGGAAAAGAACAAGCCCATGAGATTCAAAATGTAGCAACTGGCCAATCACATGGAGGAAGTCAAGCCATTCCTCTTAGATGGTATCAACACTTCAAAAAATTTAAAATTTGATAAGATATGTGTGCTAGTGTAGCAGATGCTCCCAAGGTTGAAGGCACAATCCATGCCAAAATAAGAAAAGTATCCTTATAACAACATAAAATAAGATCTTTTCATGAAATACAATGAATTGTAAGACCTCTTCACAAAGATCAAAGTAGGCACAAAAGTGGTTGATACTATCATTTTTAATTTCTCTACCCAGGCATCAATCATGAACAAACACCTTAAAAAGGAAAAATGGGAAAATGATGTATTGATGGCATAGTTATACACTATGATTAGGGCCATGCATGCTCAGATAATGGTGCATGTCAACACTTTGAGAACCCAAATCAAGCCCCAAGATCAAGACTTGGAAGAGATATTCTATGCACTACAAACAAAGGCCTATGAGTAAGGAAAGATCCTTGATGGAGGTGTAGCAAAGGGAAAGGAAAGTTTATATCCCTTTAGGAGAGAATTGGAGAAAATAGATGTGCTAGCCCTTAGCACTACCTCCATAAAAGTAGACAACACCATAGAAGAAATTGAACTCATAATTTATGGCTTTGAGGACTTCAAGGTAGAACTTAATGAGTATGCACCCAATTTTTATGCACCTAAGTCACTAGAAGGTTAGTTTGAGGTTAGACTAACAATTTTTTATGGGGTAATATTGTGTCCTAAATCCATCTAAGTATAGGATCCACATGAACACAATAGATACTTGGTTTGAGGTAATTATTATCATGATTTCTATTTTTTCATCTAATGGCACTAACTCATAGGTGGTTAACAACTCCTTTTTGGATCTATGATCATTAGGAATCAGGGACATGAGATAGTGACTGGTCATTTAAGAAATCATAGTAGAGCTAGTGGAATATATACCTCTAGTGCGAGATTGGTGATCGGTATTACCCATTACCTATGATCTTAAGATGCTCTACCACTTTATAAAAGGATGTTGAGTCTAGTTAAGAAGGAGATGACTAGAGTAGCGAAGAGCTAGGAGATTAGTTTTAGACACTATCTTTGATATTACACTTAGAGATAGTTTGGGACACTCTAATTACTCCCCTTTATAATGCACAAGCTTGCCTATGAGCCTTTGAGCCTTTATTATCTTAATTCAGACACTTTTTTAGTTTATATTGACTTATATATGTATTGTCACTAAACTTAGTTAATTATGAAGCTTTATGTTGTGTTTAATGGATTGAATGTTTGATTCAATAGAATGTATGTTGAGCCCTTACGATCTCATAACCTAACTTAATTATGGAATTATTTTAGCTAACGATTACCCATTTACCCCTTATAGTTAAATATATAAGTATGGTTAAGACCCTAATACATTTAATGATACCTATGCTTAAGTGAAAATCTACACCTAAATCCCTCAACTTGATACATAGTTTCATCTCAAGCACTTGAATGTCATTAAGCTAAGGATACCAGAGGAATTCTCCCATGAATGCACAATCTTCATTGCATTAAACAAATACCCTGAAGGATGGAGTCTCACCATGGCAGAACTAGCCCAACACATACCTTGATCCCTTCTCCACTATGCTTTAGGTGAGAGCATAACACTTAAGCCTTATGCAAAGTGATGTTGGTGTAGTCAAGTGTAAAATTTTAAGCATCATAAGATTAGTCAAGGTCTTCACTCTATTATAAAAATCCTAAATCTGACCTGGATATCTAGGTAAGCACATGATGAGGCCCATGATTGAAACACCTACTTTTCTACAACAACACTTTTCATGATTTACTACCAAAAATCAACTATAAAACTATCAAAGGCAAAACTGATGCCAAGAAATTTGAACTATTCTCCTTGAGAAATATATTTCCTATTATATTATGGAATCCAATCGGGTATAGACATCATACTTTTTCTGAAGCATTGACTCTTAAAACATTACAAACTATATCCAGAGGCTAAATAAAAGATAATAAGAAATTTCCAAGCTTCTAGTAAGGTTATCTCTTACTCTTCAAGAGTAAGAAAAGTGTCATCCATAAAATGTCCATTAATGTGTTGGGGATTTAGGTAAAGATATACCATGAACTAGACCGTACTCAGCTATGGAGGCAAGAACATATCCTAAAGGTTCTATGAAAAGAACATATAACATCATATCTATAGGATGTCCCGTCCTAATGGATCATTGAAGGTCAATACTAGTAGACTTAAAGGTATTAATTGTGAGGTATGATGAGGCATATAAAATCAAAGTTAGGACTACAAAAATGAAGAATTGGACAAAACTTAGAGCCTTTTACATGGCTATAATAATAGGACACTCAATTCTATCATATGATGTTTTAAAGTTGATATTGAAAAATATTGTTCTCTCATGAGAAACTCTTGCCCATACCATGCCTTCCTAGATGGAAATACGATTGTATAAATTATATCTTTCTCAAATTAAACTATATTTTTTAGGTCAAACATTGACAAGAAGAGTAAAATGGAGATGATTGGCTAAAGCTTTGGTGAGGATTTTGTACTAGATATTTAATAAGGTAATGGCTTACCAACTAGTAAGAAGATTTAGATCACCCACTTTTGTGATTAAATTAATATTACCTTTATTAATTAATTTTATTAAAGAGTGGTTTAACTTGGATTATTTGTACACTTTGAGTAGGATGGGCCAATTAAACTCCCATGTGGCTTTATAAAATTCATAGTGAAAGTCGATGAGGCCCAAGACTTTATCACTACTCATGCATTAGATGGCCTTTATTATTTATTATAGGGTCAAGGGAGAGTCACAAATCCATTGGTTAGGAACTTTAACTATGTAAGGAACCATCTTGAGGCATTCTTACAAATCATGAGCTCTTTTTGGAATAACCACCTAGGCTTATAACACTAGCTTGTAATGATCCATAAAGGTCGAAGACATGTATAGAACGGAAGTGAGCCTATATTATAAAATGTTCTTGATATAATAATAAAATTATTTGTCCCTGAGATATTTAAATAATTCATTAGAATCCCTATCATCAATTTTCATTTAGTGTAGTTAGGTGCATAATTTTTCTCCTTTGGTAGCATGTCTATCTACCACCTTACTGTGGTGTTTGATTAAGGCAACAATATTATACAAATTAGTGTTTAAAGGATTGAGCTCAGGTAGGGAGGATACCATTTGAAATTCTTTGATTCTAGCATCTTCACTATGTTTCCTAACTTTCGCAACTTATTTCCCATAGTGTTTTAGCAAGGTGGTGGTGTGTAAAATGGATTCATTCCATCACTAAATCTAGTTGGGAACATAATAAGGGTGAGGATCCAAATTCTATGTTAGGGTAATTAGGTCAACAGTGCTAGTGTGGCCTAGAAAAGAAATATTTATAATGAATTGATTATGAGGTACCTTGTATTTTTACAAGACCCTTTCCACTATGAAGGAAATAAGAGTATGATCAGAGAGAACAAAATCATAATAGTTACTAACATGCTGGCCATTAATTATAGAAAAAGAGAAAATATTTTGTTTTGAAAACATATAATGGTCAATTTTTTTTAACATGTGGTAATCCTTAGAATGGAAATTAGACTATGTAAACCAAGAAATGTTATTAATTGAGTGTCATAATAAGAGATGGCTGATAACACCCAACTTATTCTTGAAATAATACCATGCTTTAGTTTTCTGATGCACCACCACATAGGAAATGCAAAAAAATTATCCTTTGAATTCTGAACCATATTACAATGCCCATAAACGAGCCATGTGGTAGGGGAGACTGTCATGCAAGGAGTCCCAGATTAGAGATCTATCAGGAACATCATTAGGGGTGTAAATGTTAATAATACTAAGTAAATGGCCATTTATGTCTAAAAGTATCCAAACAACTTGATCTGATGAGTCGTGCCCGATGGAAATAATGAATTGGGAGAACTTATGATAAACTAATATATGGTTTCGACCATGTCCAAATTCATGAAAAATGGAAAATTAGGTGGCATCACCAAGAAATAAACAACATTAACCTCTTGTATATAAATAAATAAGAAAATATACAATTTTAACCTCTCGAATATAAACAAAATCTATAGAGCCTAATTTTTGATAAGCAATGTACAAAGAGAATTTTTTAGAGGAGTCTATAAGACCTCAAACATTTCATGATAAAAATTTCATTAGGAAACATCATCCACATTGAATCCCCCTTTTCAATCTACAAAATCTACTAGATTAACAAAACTATTGAGTTGTTTTGGGCTATAAAAAAAATCTTGGCATAATTGAGTAGGACCATGGTGGTCTTGAGGATAGTTAAAACCACTATGGGGTGGGCTACGTGACTACCTTGATAATGATTCATTTATTGATTATATCCCAATAGCATGTACTAAATAATCTTATACATTTCTTGAAACTATACACTACTGGGCCTAGGGGACCAAAATAACAAGGGGAGGTGGATTGGATATCTCTTGAGAAGGAATGTCGATTGGAAAGGATGAAGTAGGATAAGAAGGTTTCAGCCCTAGCTAAGGCTTCTAAGAATTTATTATGGTCTATTCATCCCTTTATTGTACCACCTTAGGCTTTTCCAAAATTTTAGGGACCAATAAAGTTTTCAAAAGTCCTAAAAGGGTGTAATATTTGATACAATGGTCATATGCCTAAAAATTAAATAACTTTTTAGGAAAGTTGAAGTGCATAAATTTATGTGACTAGAAGTCATCAACTACATATATATTGATGAATTATTTCAAGTACTTAAAAAGATCCACCTCTAGGCAAACCCATTTGTTGAGTTGGGAGGAAAACCACTTTGGATGATCTAGGTAAATAATGCTTCGAATGGGCATGAGAATTTAGTCTATAAGGGTCCATGGGTGCATCTGAAAAGATGTTAATTTCAACCCAAATAGGGAATGAAGGGGTAAGCTTGGTATAAGGCCTTAAAATCATGATTCTAGTTGGATAAAATCAGGAGCATGTTTCGAGGAAGCCATCAACTTGATTGGGTAAGGAAGGTTTGGAATTCAGATATCTCTTTCAAGGTAACTAAGAAAATATCCATGGTAATATTTTTTATGAAAGATAATGGATGCCCATGGTATCTTAGTGGTGTCAAAACCAATCTTGGAGAGACACTTTCATGGGTACTCAGCCAAACAAATAAGCAATAAGTGAAAAAAATCATACCATTTGCATTCATTTTCAATAGCATCACTAGTAAGACATACCTATGGCTGAGGAGGAAGGACATAGAGAGTACCTCATCGAGTACCTTCAAAATAAAATTTTTATCTCTTGGGTATTATTTCTATCATCTCCTGCGATAAAAATTGTATTTGAGAGTGGGCAAGCCATTATATAGCACTAGCCCACCCACAAGGTAGAGTTCCAAGCATAATAAATGTGTTGGACCCCTAGGAATTCCTACATATGAGGTATGAAAAGATGGTAAGAGAGAACATAAGGGAAGGAATGTTGAGTATGGTAAACCCTAGCAAATTTATTTCACTTATTATATTCGTAAACTCTAACTATTTATTTTAAATATAGAATCTTTATTTATGTACAATGTCTAAAAGTGGACAATCTTTATTTATTCTTAGAATCATTTTCTCTCCTATTATTATTTTTTATAGAAATACCGTTGCATATTTTATTCTCATTTCATTCATTTTTAGTTCAAGTTTTATTTATTTCTTTAAAATAATTAATAATCATAATATTTGACAGGAAACTTGAAATAAAGTGATAAAAAATTTAATTCAAGAAAAAAAAAATCTTTTAGTATATTGTTAAATAGTTTGTGGTTATTATAATTATTTCCTCTTTAATTTTTCTTATTTTATTATGATTTATAATCTTGGTCCATACTATTTTTTAAGAGTTATAACTTATTTTGATTTCTTTTGAGATATATTATTGTATATTATTTTATTTTTTAATATAATAATTTATATCCAACTTAAAATTTAGTTTTTTATTATAAATTTATTTATTTCAAATGATATAACTTAGTTTGTAATGATGATATTAGAAAAAAAAATTAATTATTTTGGGCATAAAATAATTGTCTTCCATTAAGCAATTTGCTTTAACCTTTTAAGGCTTAGCTATGTAAATCCTAAGTTTGATTAAAGGGATGAGTTGTCTAAATCAATTAAATAATATAAACTAAATAACCAATAATTTTTTATGGAATTTGACTTGCTTTGAATTTCTAAAAATAATACTAAATATGTGCAAATAGAGACTTATCTAGAAAATAATTGTCATGGAAGATCTAGGTGATAAAAACTAGGTTATAGATAGGTCTAAGTGTCATCAACATGGTCTACAAGTTGGATTCTTCACTGGATAGCAGTGTCGTACCTACATAGTAATGCCATGTAGATCTATTGTCCTAAAAATGGTACTAGTATCCTCTTTGTAGGCCTATTCCCATTTTTTGAGAGCACATGTGGCTATGTTTCTAAGTTCTATTCCTATGCACATAAAATCTAGAACTTTGTATTGTGTTTGGAATATATAATTTAGTATGCAAACCTTAATGATCCTTGTAAGTATGGTGTGAACTGAAAACGTGTGTTCAATAGCAAGATAGGCTAGACATCTTCAACACACTACTATGAATAAATTACCTACATACCAATACTACAAGGAGGAATCAAGCCTAATATAGTTCTCCCACCTAGTAATTGGTGTAGGTGCAAGTGAATACCAGAATGATATTGGTATTTAATGCTTCGAGTGTGCTTGATATTTTAAATCTTTGAAATATGGGCTTACTGTAGTTGTAAATGGTAGTATGCATACATAGGTAATAATAGAGATTAATAACCTTTATTTTTTTACTTGTTTCTTATTTGAATGGGAGTTTTGAAGTTTTTTTCCATCTAGTGGATAAATGTTTAATAGTTTTGTATTTATAGTGTTCTATAGCTTTTGCAAATAATAAAATGTGACTAGGCAACTTTATAAGGGTACACATTTGAAAATATATTTGTCTGGGAGAGTTAGGGTAAGGGGCACTAGTGCCATGTGTCTCTAGTGTCCTTAACATGATGCTAGTGTCCAATTGGTAGGTTACTAGGCACAATGGGTTCAAATCTAGGAATACACTTCTAGGACTATGAGATAAATGTATATTATTATGGTCTACACAATGGGTAGAAAAGTGTGATAAAGGATTTAGGATAGATATAGAGATAATTTAGGAATAGGTTGTCTCAACGAACACTGTTAGCATCCAAATACCACTTTTAGGTGATTATATTTCCACCCCCCCCCCTTATGATAGATATGGAGTAAAGTAAAATGACTAGTATAAAGGAAAAAGAAGCATGTGTTACTGAGTCTAAATATTTGAAGGTAGGTCTATGTATGTGAATCATGATTGAAATAAATGACTTGCAATGAAACATGTACAAATTAGTCCTTACTTAAGGGATATCCAAAGCAAAGGATTATGTTGATTAAACTAACTGAGCAAAGCTGAGTAAAGAGATAGCAAAGAGGAATGGAATGAATACAACTCATTGGGTATGTGAACAAATGCATGAACTTGGTGAGAAACTATGTGTTTGCATGTACATGGTGATAAAATTACTTAAAACCTTTGACTAAGTTAATATCTTACTCAATCCTCATATGTGGGTGGTTTAATAACTCAATATGGCTTTGAATCCATCATTTCCCATCACTACTCAGTGGATCATGACCTATGAGTAGCTTGGATAAGACTATAATTTTATCTAACCCCACATGTGGGTGGCACAAGAACTCAATTAGTCTAGGAATACATCATTTTCCACCCTTGTGTAATAGATGCATCTAAAAATAAACAATATAAAATGCTAAAAGTAACTAACTAGGTATATCTAAATGTGTATGTTGATTCCACAACCACATGGGTACAATAGGTGACTCTAGGCAAGAGAGGAATGCTAACCACTAAAAATGGATTAAGGCATGAAACTAGTGTCAATCTAGAATATGATATCAAGTGTATACAACTTAGGTAATGACATGCAGTTTGACATTCCATCTTATCAACCTATATATAAATGAGCATATGCAAGTTATGTGTCATGCACATATCTACAATAATATGTTTGACTATATTGATTCTAGATTGAATATTTAATAACTATATCTTTGTATCTCAACTGAATGTTGGATTGATCATGTTATGCATGATTCCCCCAATATGATCAACTGATATGATTTTAAACTAAAATGAGTGTATCTAAACAAAATGTAAACACAACTATCAAACTTGTAATTATATCTATTCAAATATATACTATATTTAGTGTACTATTATGGATAATCTATACTTCACTAAATCTCGCGCTACATGACAGTAGTTTTGTGTAGTAGACATTAGTGCCATATGGCTCTAGCATCCCAAAATGGTTTATAATTAATGTATAGTCTTAAATATAGGTGACTAAATTGCTTTTTGAATCCCTATTTTTTCTTGTGTCTAAATTATTAAAACTGAGCATGTATGCTAAAAATGATCCATGAATAGAAATGAATAAGCTTGATCTCTGTGACAAACCCTTGTGAATTCCCCCTCTTTTGAGGGTATTTTTTGACCTTTGTAAGAACCATCCTCAAAATAAAATAAATCTAAAAAATGCGTGAGCCAAAGCATATGTGATAACTTTGTGATATTTCAATACAATCTGCAAACATAAAAACATAATGTAAGAAGATCCAAGCATAAGTATACAGTGTAAGATGTATGTTATATCTAGCATTTTACAAGAGTGTCAAGATAGATGTGATCAGTGTGTACAACAACAAATCTGAGTAACTACCTATGGGTATGGGGCATGATGTCAATTATGAAACCCAAGTAGGAAGGGTAGATGCATGAGATCTCTCGTAGCATCAACAACTAGTGTGTGTAACAAGGAAATACAAGTGTCATAGTGATGATCTATACAATAAATCATACATACAAAAACATACAAGGCATGCAAATATATACCAAGGGGCCATAACACAAGGGACATGGGCACATGTCACTAAATCTAAGAATAAAAGATGTACAATCAAATGTTCAAATGTCAACATACATAAACAACAAGCAAATTAGCTTTGAGACACATAGAAGGACATCTTTAACTATTTACATACACAATCAATAAAGCACACATAAGGGACATAGGCACATGTTAAAGGATACATAAATAGATGTGGCATAGAGACAAAGAACAATGGCATATTCAAACGACTTCGAATAGAAGAAGCATAAAAAATAAAATCAATTTTAATCTTAGAAAGATTAAAATGAAAGAATGAAAGAATTTAGTAAAAATTCATGAAAAAGCTATGATGTATATATCCTGAGTCTAAACTAATGATAGTTGTCAATGAATCTGAGTATAAATAATAATGATTAATATCAAGATATATCAAATGTGAAAATTGGAATGTAAAGAATGCAAGGATAGAACATGGTAATATAAAAAATGTATGAGATGCCACCAAGTGGGCAGAAGTATCAAATGAATAATATCAAATCAATGTATATGCCCCTTGGATAGATGATAGTAATTTTGGATTAGTGTACTAGACCTAAGTCCTATATGTAAGTTGTAAGCACTCGATGAGAATATGTGAATCATGTATGTATGATAAAATTAGACATACTAATATAAATAACATATGTAGTGTCTATAAAATATAAGAAATGTAAACATAGTAATGCATAGAATCTATAAATTTTGTGTTTTCTAAGAAATTATTTTAACTTTTTTTGTGTTTTTGAAATGTTATATTATTTTTTTATTTTCTTGATATAAGATATGTACAAGAAAATGAAAATAAACTATGTACAATGAACAAGATAAAAGAAAGTATATATAATAGATTAGGAACTATACTAATTGATGAGTCTCATGGAAGACTCATTATCATTATGGCTTGTGTCAAAAAAGATAGAATGGTAATCTCTTATGTAGTGTGATTGTTATGATGTAGTTGAATGTTTTCGTAGTATTAATCTAAGTATTGTTCATCATCAAAATCATAATAACCTAGAATACTATAGGGAATTGTCTCATATTGTGGAGATGATCTTTTTGAATTGTGCATTGGAATATTGATTGTGATTTATTTATTTCAAACTGTGCTTATTATAGACATATGGTATTGTGGAGGATCTTTTTCTATATAGCCTTATTTGAGAATGTTTGTTGGATTAACATGATTTTGACTTTGTAAGTAAATTTCTTTCTCTTTTCATAATATGTCTTATGTATGTGGCCTTATTTCCTTGATAAATTATATCTATGAATGATTTTCTTTACGATGTTTATTAAACCCCAATTCTTGTTGACCACTATTATCAATTTCTAGAATAGGAGTAATGATGCTTTGGGCCTTCTTTCCCAAACCTTTCTCATGATAATCAAATTATTAGAGATATGTTTGACCAAGCCCATACTACTTTGAATGTTGAGCCTCATTTTGGAGAAGTAGATTTGTATTTTTCTTGATTTATTTTTGCTTGTTGTACCTTTTCTTAATATGATTTTTGTTGGTGAACCTTTTTTTGTTCTCTATTATGGTTTGGTAACCATTTTTGTACTATTTTTGAATTTAACCCTTTTTTTATTGGTAGATGTACCATTGTATGTTATTTGAATAATGTCTCACTATGTGATTCATCTGTATCCATTATATATTATATTTTCATTTTCAATGTTAAACATGAATTGGTGTGGTGACCATGCCTTCTATGATATGCATAATAGTATCTAGATTTCCCTATGGGATGTAGAGGGGTATATTGATCAACTTATCTTTAAACATATCACTTAGTATCTCACTTAAATGCTTATATAACTTTTGAATTCTTTTTTAATCACTATTTGTAGATGTATATTATTGTGATTTATGAATTTGATATGTAACATTGTTTGCCACAAATTGACTAGGTGAAGATGCATATAAATGATTCGTAACACTATTATGACCTAGAGGCCTTTGTCATGTAAATTGATTTTTGAATGTTTTAATCTTTTCATGTAATGGTTGATTCTAATTTTGTAATTCTAAAATTATCTTGCTCTTATTAATAATTTGATCACATAGAGTCTCACAAGTGCAAACCCTAGCTAATTCTGATTGAACATGTAGGCACACACTGTATAGTGCAGAGGTGTGAATAGTCGAGTATGAGGAATAGTGACATTGGTATATGTTGCCTCATCTCATGGAGGAATCATAACATGGACCTAGTTAGCAGGAAAATAGCTATCACCCCAATTGAGACGAGGAAGAGAAGGAGATTCTTTCATGTGCATAAGATATGACATTGAAACCTTAAACATAGTTGTTAGCTTATGTGCTAAATCCTCTATGTGTGTTTGGTTTTATTGGTTAATAGAATTTCACATAAGAGAAAGATAGCATACTATGAAATGAGACATATATTCCAATTCATATAAAATCATCATCTATACACATGTTTATGTCTTTTACGAATTTATTCCAAATTAAAGGGAAGAAACATGCAAATGAAACTATTAGACTTTGCAACAAAAAGTGATTAATTTATTTTGTCATTATGATTAAAATATTTTCTTTAAGTAATATTTGAAGTAAGTCACGTTCACCAAATATTTTAACCTTTTAGGGTTTAGCTATGTAAATTGTAAGTTTGATTAAAGGGATGAGTTGTCTAAATAAGTAAAATAATATGCAATAAATAACCACTAATTTTTTGCATAATTTGACTTGCTTTGGCTTTCTAAAAATAGTAACAAATATGTGGAAAAATAGATTTATCTAGAAAATAAATATCAAGAAATATCTAGGTGCTAAAAACTCTGTTATCGACAGGTCTAAGTGTTGTCAATTGGGTCCTTTGGTCAAATTTTTCATTGCATAGTAGCACCCCATCTGGAGAGTAGTGCCATATGGATCTAATGTCATGAAAATAGTGCTAATGTCATATTTTCAAGACTATTCCTATTTTATGGAAGCACCTATGCCTATGTTTTTGGGTTCTATTCTTGCACGCATGAAATTGGAAACTCTGTATTGTGCATAAAATATTTGATTTACTATCCAAACCCTATTACTCATTAAAAGTATGGCATGAGTTATACATTTGTGTTCGTTAATAGGATAGGCTGGACATCTTCACCACCCCACTATGAAAAGAGTTGCCTACATACCAATACTCCAAGGAGGGATCAAGTCTGATGTAGTTCTTCCACCTAATGTTTGGAACAAGTGCAAGTGAATGCTAGAATGATAGTGGTCTTGAATGCCTTGATTGTGTTTGAGAGTGTAAATCTTTGAAATCTGGGCTTAGGAAAGTTGTATATGGTATTATGTAGAAGTAGGGCAGAATAGGAACTAACAACCTTGATTTTGCTCAAATTGACTCTTATTTGAATAAGATTTTTGCATCTATTTTCCATCTAGTAGATAAAGGTCCAATAGTGTTGTATTTATGGTCTTTCATAGCTTGTGAAAATAATAAAATGTGCCTAGACTGACCTTATGAAGGGTACATGCTTAAAAATATAAATGTTCAAAATAGTTAAGGCAATGGATAATAACGCAAAGTTGGAGGCACTAGCACCATATCGATATAATGTCTTTATTGTGGTACTAGTGTCCAACTAACAGGCTACTAGGCATAATGGGTTAGGATCTAGGACTGAAAGAGTGAGAGGCCCAGGTCTTAAAAGGTCTAACCATTATATTTTATTTAGATAAAAAACTAGCCTAGACATAGAAGTAGATCTGGATCTCCTAGAGGCCTTCACAGTCCCCAGAGGACCCAAACCTTGATCGAGGACAAAAGGATAAAATAGCTGTTGATTTCAAATGGACCGACAACCATTCCAGACTAATGAAACATGAGGCTTAGATCTCTAAAATAAATATTTGGATCCTCCAGTGGACCAAACATTCCAAAATTTTAACCGGAGTCAATTTGTACTAGACCAAAAATAAGCATGGGCTAATGAAGCAAGAGGTCAACAACTCAAAAGTACCCACAGGATCGCAAAAGACTAGTAGACTGATTTGACTGGATCGGAAGCCATCTTGGACGCAACTAGAGGTTCAGGTCTCCAAATACAACAAAGAGAGATAAAGCCTTTGTAGGACCCCAGTGGAACCTGATTCAAATAGGGAACTTCTAAAAGTAAAGTGGGAGAACCATAGCAGCCACAAGGGTTTGGAATCGATCCTCAAAATAGAGCATCCCAGAACTTGTATGGGTCAAAACCGAGCCTACGTACATAAAGAGAACCAGGTTTTCAGGATAACAAAGTCCTCTCCCGTAAGGGTTAAAATAGGATAGTTGGTATTCAGCTTTAAAAGATACTCTTTCATACCAAGATATATCTTTTCCCCAAACAATTTTTTTTTTCTTCAACACAAAACCATTAAGAAAATACAATTTCCAAGAATGAATCTAAACTAAGTCAAGCAGAGCACAAACTTTATCATAAGGGTGATTCCAAAACGAAGATTCTTACCCCATTTTTCATACATTTTGTTTAGATTTTTGGAGTGCTTGGCCAAAACACTTCCTTTCAAACTACATAGGGCAGTCATAGATTGTCTAACCCTTCTAGTTAGACCATGTCCACCACCATCTATGCAAGATCTTGACCCTTTAGAGTTCGAAGAAGTGTTGACCAAAGCATATGTCCTAATGAAAAAATAGAACTTACATTGGGATGCTTTACCATAATAGAAGTAGAGCCTTATAGCATTCCTTTTTAGAATACTCCTCACACCCTTGATAGGGTGTTCATCCCTCCTAACACTAATAAAATAGTCTTCAATATGAGGAGAATGATCCTCTAGCCAATCCCTTTCCTTGAGGGAATGGATCACAGGGCTACTAAGTAGATCCTCCGACGCAACATTCCTAAAAACCATCTCGATACCGTTCCAAGATTGGCGGTCAAACTGTCCAGAAAGGAGTATTTCAACAGCCTCCAAAGCAAGGATCTACCAAGAGCAAACGTATGGACTTTACGTTAAAAAAATACCAACCAGAGCAGAAAGAGGCGATTCGCCAAGTTTTGAAATTAACCCCGCTCCTTATACCCATTGACCCAATATTTAGAAAATTGTTTGTTTTAATTCATTAGAATTTGAATTGTTTAAATATTTATTTATAAAAAATATTATTTCATTTTCAAATAAATTTGAAGTATAATAATAAACAGTTAAATTAAAATAATCTAAACCAACTGAGATTTGTTTGTATAATGTTGTGTAAAAAAATACCGATAAATCAAAAGACGCTTGAATTTAACTACATCTTTCGAATTAGAACAAACTACCGTGTGCTTAATGGAAGGTGCAGCAATGAATACTTATCTACGGAGAATTGAAGGTGCAACCATGAATCCCAATCGTAAGCGACTATTTTATTTGTCATATTTATAAATTGTTGCTTTTTTAATTTTATTTAACTATGCTTTTTAAATTTAAATTCCCTAAATTTTTGGCGACAGTACTAAAAAGTCGAGAGCCCGCTTCCCAATTGGTATCCCAAAATGGCGCGCTTCATCATTTGAAAATTTTGTCCGGGGAAAGTACGACGTTTGAAATATATACTCCTGACCAAGTACTTTGGTGGCAACTGGCAAACAGGAATTGGTAGATCATAGCACTATACAATGTTTTTGTACTTGTAACTTCGCAATGCTGTACATCACAATGTTCAAAATATTCCGTAGTTCAAAACTCGTGGGTTAGATTAAATCATTTTCAACGATAGATTTTACCAGTATGATTGAAAGACATCGGAGAGTTTTCCCAAAACACTTAGAAGCCATCCGGACGAAACTTACTATCATGAGTTGCTTTTATCACAAGTTATATTTCCTTTCTTTGATTCTTTTCAGACGTGTTTATGCAGGTGACAGTGCATTGTCGTGTCGCCTACAGTCTGACATGGAAGCCATCACTTTCATTGCAGTGTTTGTAACATAAACAAAAACAACTGGGAACTAATAACGATATTAGCATCGTGTGGACTGCATGCCATGTGTAATCGCTTGTTGGATTGAATCAGTAAGGAGCTACGTGACGGCTTTGGAGTGATGGCCACAACACAGAGAGAAAGGTTTCATATCAATTTAACCTTGGCCTCCAAAACGTAAAACCCTTCAATCTTTAAAGAAACATCTTAAGACTATCACTAATACAAGGAGGGGTGTTTTGATACGAAACATAAATTACTTAATTTTCTTTTTAATTTTTTAATAGAATGTTGACTGTGGCGCAACTAAAAGGAAGAGAAAATTTATTCCGCTTGTTTTTCATGCCTCAGACATTTTCTCTGTCGGTTGTATATTGTGGTGCGTTTCTGCGTTCACCTGACATCGATCTAATTCCTCAGCGTCTCCCAGATCAGGTTCAACAGTAAGTATTCAGTAACTCTTCCAATTTCACGTCACGACATCTGTGTATTTGTTTATTATTCCCATTTTATATGCTCTGTTACCTGTGTAAGCCTCTCCTTTGCGCTACACCCCTGTTCTTTCAGTCCATCTTAGGTCTTGGCCACAACTGCCATCATGTAGGGCCCTTGTAACTCGAATCCCTTTCTGTTCATAGGTTCCATGGGTTATGGCAGTGAGGGATGTGTTGAAAATGGCGTTGAATATGTGAACAATCTA
Organism: Torreya grandis; assembly: GCA_037957365.1. NCBI lineage: Eukaryota > Viridiplantae > Streptophyta > Pinopsida > Cupressales > Taxaceae > Torreya > Torreya grandis. Next base: position 1,780,108 of record JARHVA010003220.1, on the reverse strand, counting down.
ATACATATGCGTCTTGTTCACATTTAGATGCAATTCTAATGGATAAAGTTGCTCCTTCATTTAAAAAGGTCGCTCAAGATTCCTTACTGCATTTTCAGGCAACTTGTTCTCAAGGGACAACTATTCCTATTTTACATCTTAAGTCCAGCCTTTTAAACCCTACTAGGGTTCTTTCTTTTCGTCCTATTACTAGTAGCTAAAGCCATCGGTTCTTTGACAAAGTTTAAGTGCGTTCAATGCCTTTTAATAGAAACGTATGGAATTTTTACAGCAGATACGGTCGATTTTGCATGTTAATATTCTAATCCCAGCGAATCTGATGACTGAGTTCGGAATTCGTACTGAGAGTTTGTTTTTTTATTTTTGGTAACATTTTTCCCATGATTGCTTTGGTAACATTACCAGAACATATAGACTTTCAACCCTTTTGAGATCCTGAAATAGAGAAGAGGATTATCCATTGGCAGCATCATTATCCGAGGTTTTTTTATGTTTATTTTTACGATAATTGATTTTGGATCAGATTTTGAAAAATTAGGTCGTTTCTTGATAAGGAGCCACCTTCACACCGTCAAATTCGTGAAATGCAACACCTATAGCTAACTGCAGGGATCTCTCAGGTATGACAAGAGCCTATTCTTTCCGCCTATCAACATTAAACAGTATTCTCAAGCTAAGTCTCCTTACGCCCAGCGCCCCCATATCTCCAAAGCAAGATAGGGGTCCCAATGACTCTGTGTTTGCCCGGCAGGATATAGTAGCGGCGCCCAGATTTGAACTAGCGCACTAGCCCTGCTCAAGCCCATGTGTGTTACGGATTCCACTACAGTCAAAAAAATAAAAAAAGAAAGAAAAAACTGTTGAAATGAATAGCTGGGTTTAGCCAAGAACTTATTACCATCCTTTTTCTCAGTCAGAGACAAAATGGCATTCTAGTCAACCATCATTATCCAGTGGATATCCTGCATTTCATTTCTTACGCAATATAAGGCTTCCCATTGTGCCATTTTCCCTCTAATTTCAGTGGGTGCATAAACTCCTATAAAAATAAAACGGGATGCATTTCATTTTCAAAAAACATTACGGATAGAGCACCTAAAGTGCCTATTATATTGTCTTCTTGGATTGTTTCCGGATTCTATAACATTCCAACACCTCCAGAGTTAGCTGTGGCAGCCGTACTGTCTACTTCACAACCCTTCCAAAGCCTATTGGCTGCATTTACCATTTCCTCTATTTCTAATTTTATTTCTTAAAGAATTAATATATCTTGGTCATTGTTCTGAATCGTCCTTCTGACAGCATTTTATTGGGGCGGGCTGACTAACCCCATTCTATTCCATGTGACAATATTCATGATGAATATTGAGATATAGAGTTCTCGTTCTCACTCTACATCGCTATTACATTTATTGATTGTGTTTGTTGTTCCTCCTCCGATGCCTTTCCCAGATTTCATAATATGTCTGAATTGCATTTTTTAACACTAAATTGCTCTATACACAAGGTACCTATCTGTTTTTAAGTTTCCTGTTTACCATCCATTTTGATTACCTTATTTGAGCTTGGCATCAACATTTCGTTACTGTGTGGGTTCTTGTTGTCCGCTAAGCTTTGAGTTTGGACCTATTCAAAGGCTTGAATGGTAGTTGAGATTATAGGTGTCTGTCGGGAAGTATCAACCAACATTAACTGATTTCAGAAGGAATTTTGGAGTTACAGTTTGACAGTAATTATTGCTTTGATACGTTCCGCTTTCATCCTCTGAAGAGTGCAATTCAGCCATATTATCATTATACTCATTGACAACTCTTCTGCTGGATTTGGGAGTTTCATGAGAGATCTTTCATTATATCTATTTCGTCTTATTTTTTATGTGCTCAATTGTTTAACTGGTTTTAAATTGAAGGTTATGTATTGGAAACAATTTTGTTTTTTGAAGTTTTGATGACTGTTTTTGATATTATAATGGGGCCACTTCGAGACCTCAGTTTGCTCGTCTGTGCCAACGCTCTAGAGGACAAGCTTCTGCCTCCATTCACACACAATGGGGCTCTAAACCCATCCGCGCTAAAACCTGAGACCTTTGAGAGTGAAAGCTTGTTTCAAACACATTCTTACTTTACAATCTTCGATAAAATTATAATGAGCCCTAGCAAATACCCAATGCATTGAATTGTGCAATCGCATATACTGCCATAGCATCCGATAGACGTAGTAATACATGGCATCAATGCGACCTGCATTTATATTCAATACAGTTTTATGACTAGCTACGTTTGGACTCATAAGATGATTTGTTGGGTGATCAGTGTCTAGAAGTCCATTTGTTACCTGACAAATTCAGGACTTTGTTCTCTGCTGGAATAGATTGTAATTTTGTTTGCTGTGGTTTGAATGTTGCATTATCCAGCATACCTGACACATGATTATGGTTCTATTTTTTTTGTTTGAGACCCATTCTCTTTATCAGCTGCAGTATATGTGTTAGAATTGAATCATGTTTCTAATTATATGGATGTTCTGTTAGGCATATTGAAATAGTAATTATTGAGGTTTGTCACTAAGAACTTTTGAATGAGTTTCTAGTTGTATGGGCCAACTGAGATTCAGGTTACATAATAATGGAATTGGTTATTCAACTATTCATTGAGATGGCATTATGTCATGCTAGAAGATGAATTTGATTGTGGTGTGGTAGATTTAAACAAGACTGTAATCCTTATTTGAGCTTGCTTCTATCTGATAACTAAGATTGACTAATTCCAAAGATTGACTAAGCTTCTATCTATGTAATCATGATTTGACCTTATAGATTAATTCATTTTGAAATTTACTAAGATTTTTAAAAATGTGCACATTATGGTCTCTCCACGCATTCCATGGAATGAAGCTGCTGGCAATTTAATGCATTGTTAGCAATAATGGAATCTCACTTTAGTATCCCTACCTGTTTATACACTGATGCTACCGTGGAGTCTAGGTCAGGATGTTTGTTACCAGATAGGATTGATGTTCTTTTCCAGATTGAATGGGCATATGTTCAATGAGAGTAGTGGTGATGGGCAGATTCCTCATTATTGTGATAATTGGTAAATATATTGGGCCCACCAATCCTCTCTCCTAAAGACTATGTGGCTAGTAGCTTACCATGCATAAGTAGCCACAAGAAAGATTTTCTTTTACGCGAAATTATGCTATTCCACATTCCCATTCTATTACTGTTGTTATTTTATTGAGTTGAAGGTGCCTTAGGATGAGATAAGCTGATTAAACTAGAAGATGCAAGCTATGATTATTTACATACAACACCAACTAACACTATATTTTGAATATTCAATACCATAGGAGCAATTGCCTTTCCATATACTCGGCATAGTGTATATCTAGAGATCCAAGATACTATTCCTTCATCCCCAAAAAAAAACCTTCTAAAATTACTGTGGCAGGGTGTTACAGTTACATAGTTGGTAACTATCATCTGTTACCTTCTAGTAGCTATAGTTGGTTATTGGGCATTTGGTCAGATTGTTGATGACAATTTTATATTGATACTTAGGAAACCAGACTAACTTATTACATCAACAAACATGATAGTGGTGGCACATGTTATTAGAAGCACCACCCTTTTGGTACATGATGATGGTGGTTCATAATTTGTGCTTAGGATTTGAATTCTTATGTTTGTATATTTTGTTACATTTTGTAATTCCTAACTGTTTATAAATGTGTTGTAAATTGGTTTGAGTTTGAAAATATGCATGTGTATAATTATGTTTATGGTGTTGTGCATGCATGTTGTTTTAGATTTGAAATTAGTTTAAATTCTCTGATGTTTGAATTTGTGGTTTGAAATTTTGAAGTCTCTTGTTCAACTAGAAACTGCCAAATTTGTCTCATGTCAATGTTGTAAATTCCATGTTAGATATCATATTTGATAGGAACAAGTCTGAAGAAGCATCATCAAAGGAAGAAGAGTAAGATTTTATATACTACACTTAAGAGTGTGTTTGATTTTTTTGGAAGCCTATTAATATGCATAAAAATACAAAATGAAAACCCTTGTTGGTGGTGTTGGGATTGAGGTAATGGTCCCACATGGGAAGCTATATTACACATATATGTTACATGCTATGCAATTTGAGATGGGCTTGATTCATTTGTGCTTTCCCCCTAGGTTTCCCTTGTGAATAGTGTGTTGAAGTGGTGATAAATATACATGAATCTTCATTTTTGTGTTTTTCATCCACTTGGTGGAGGTGGTACATTCATGAATAGTCATTCTCTTAGCATTCTTCACCATTTCAGTAATTTTTATGATGACTTCACCAACTAGTTTTTGGATAGGATCATAGGTGATTTTTTCATTGGTTGAACACAATTTTGGAGCAATTCAAGTTTTGATTTATAATATCTAAGGATATCTAAGTAATAGTCCTAGAATTGATTTTTAGTAGAACACCTTTTATTTAGTAAATCATTTGTTGAAATTTAAAGATAAAAACTCTAAGAGAGTTGAGGTCATTCATAAATTAAATTTTGAGTCAATTATTTTTTGATATATTATGGCCTACCATCAATAGATAAATGTACATGAAGAATAGTTTGCTATGCTTCTAAATCGATTATTTTTTTATATATTACAACATGCTATCAATAGAAGATCGTGAACATTTATACTCTTTTTTCTTTTCCTTATTCTAAACCAATAGATATATTGGGCTTGGAAATTTGAATAAATTTTCTTCAATGTTGATGCTAGATTCAAAATCAATATCATTCTAGATGGAGTGTCATCTAGGAATTAGATCTCACAGTCTAAAATTTTATAAATAGTTATGCTCTGCTCTTTAGCCATGTTCCTTAGAAACCTACTCTCTAATTGAAATTTACAGAAAAATGTAATCCTGTATAATGGATCTTGCTCATGGAGTTATTTGAGATGTTTTGATTGTCTCAAGAGAGGGAAATCAGCCCATAAATTCATCATATAAAGACTCAGTCTTTGAGAACCAAAATCTCTTCTAATTCAAGCTTCAAATATTAATAGGGTCTCACATTTTTAGTGATAATCCTACTATCAATAAGGAAGGAAGTTTTTTTTTTTTGTTTACTCCATATGTTTAGGGTATAAATTTGAAATTAGATTAGTTTTAAAAAGGTGGAGATGATAATATAAAAACATGGTAATTTCCATTGATGATATTTAAATTACAACATCTACCTACTATGAGCAAAAAAGCATATATACAATTCAGAAGAAAGTGTGTGTGTGTGTTTACTTGTTTATTGGATTTAATTTTTTTTTAATATGTATTCTTCAAGGATGAGAAATGTCAAAACATCAAGGATGAAAATATGTATTCTTCAATGATGATTAATTTAGAAACTTAACTTTAAAATACCCAATATAGTCAAGAATAAATTGAAGTGCGATAAATTTATAAGCAATATTTCAAGATTGAAATAAACCCATTTTCCTTTCTTCAAAGTTCCAAGATGTTATTTTGGTATTTTAAAAATGTTTCCTATACAATAAAATGTAGAGCAAAAGTTTTATTATCAAGAAATCTAGTTTCTATGTTGCATTAAACTTTGTTATAGATGTCTTGTTAGATTTGAGTTCTATAGATAATAAGTAACAACAATGCCTGTAAACGTGTGTCTCAAAGAGGCTACTGAGACAATGTAGTCTAGATTTAATATTATATGGAAATTGATTAATTGAAGGTGAAATTTAATGGAGGTTTTTGATTTGGATATATCTCTAATTCTATAGGAAAAAAATTATAGACATAGTCATTTCTCTATTAAGAGAATGCAAAGAATTGGATCATAAACAGTGCATTGTTTGATGGGTAGTGAAGGGAAAATCACATTAGCAAAGTGGATTACCTAAGAAGAAACAAGAATGTGTTATTGGTTGAATAAAACTTCACAAGAATTACAACTTGCTAGAATTTACAAATCAGAGCATCTTTGTTGTTTCATGATTTCTAGTTAGATTAGGTTGTAATTTCCAAAGCTAGGCTATCATTTTAACCTATCATAAATTATTCAATAAATTATCAATGCCAATTATTAAAATATAGTTCTATATTTATAACTTATAGATTCATAATATCTTTACAATCTGTGAATGAGTAATGTCTACACTTATGCAAGGTTACCAAAAAGAACCTATGTTTATGAAATCTGTGTAATCAACCATGCTCAAACTCACCTCATGAAATCTAAATCAAAATTAAGTTTAAATTATTTCTCATGATCTATAGTAGGTGTTAGATATGTGACAAAAAAAATTAAATGTTGGATCACTTTGCAACATGGTTTCTATCCTACACCTCAACATGGGGGTGTGTTATTTTTGTAGGGGGTCTAGGGGGCAGCGACATGTTATATGTCACCCCTGGTGGGGCTTCTAAAGTAGTGCCTCCAAAGTAAAAAATCAAGGAGTCAAATCCCTATTTCTAAGAAAATGAATTCTACTGAATTCTATTATTAGGAAAGAATGTTTTGATGGTTTTTTTATAGTCTATTATTAGGAGTGATCCTAACAGTGCTTTACCAATTAAGTGTATTTATATTTATAGAGTTTGTATTTAATAAATGATGAGTTTACATGTAGATGTTCATCTTGGAGTTAATAAAACCTAACATCTTGCACATTGGATGTTTCCTTAGCTTTGCTAAAGTTTTACCATGTAAATCTGGTATTTTATCTTATGCATAACTAGTTTGTCTATTTGAATTATCTCTATTCTTATAAACTTATATTTTGTTAGTGATAATTTGTTACTGCAAAGTATCTAGTTTTCTAACAGTAGGTTTCAACTTTTGTTCATAAAAAAAGGGTCTTCTAAGGTATATTAATTTATGAAAGTAAACTACATTTGGAGCACAAAATTGCTATCCTACACATTCAAAATATATCTATGTAATGCATTTTAAATGGTTGTTCAAGATATATGGAATTTCTTGTTACAAAGTGGAGTGAAATACCTCATCCTGAGTTGATTTGACTACTTGTAAAACCATGTAGATTAGAAGTTGGTATGTTTTTCCTTTGTTCCCGCAATCTTCATCCATCTTTGATGTTTACAATTCTTATTACTAGTATTCCATTGACCATGATGTGCAATCTAGGCTTGCCACTATGCCACTAGACCACATCGATAGGTGGAATGCTCTTGTAGCAGACTATTGTAGGTTATGTCTTGAAGGTACTTATGTTCAATGAATTTTATCTGAGGAATGAATTCACTTTGAGATTTTTTGGTAAACTATTTCATAATATAATATTTTGAACATTTACATAGTCTAGTTAAACTTCCCAGAATGAGAATCTAAAACTTTAAATCAAATTATTTGTTTCTGTTTTGAGGATTCATGGTGTCTTAGTTATTTGGATTATAATACTATAGGATACATTGAAAACATTGTTTTTTTTCTTATTGAATTGAGCACTGATAGAGAACGTATAGGAAAGCAGTGAGGAGTGTACTACAAACTTCAAACTTACTTGATAACTTGATCAATGTGCATGTGATATAAAAAATTCAAAATCCTCGCTCATATGTAGATGATGTAATTGGGCTTGATGGAAAAAATATTGGTTACATGCATCGAGGTAGTGGAGCTACAATTACAATCCAGGAAATAAGGGGTGTGCCCAATGAGATCATTGAACAAATTAAGGGGAGCACTATCGATGTTCAAATAGCTTAACAACTTATGATAATACTCTAAAATAAAGTGAGATATATTTAGGTATAACTCATGCAATGACATGCATAATTTAGATTACTGATTTCACATAGCTTATCAAATGCCTAACCAAATTCTTCTAGAGAGGGAAATATGTCTACTATGTTCATTGTTCAATATGATGCACGGAAATATAGAATGATATAGAAGATTTGGCAGGTATGGTAGTTTCATTTACCAAAGAAATCAAAGGAATCATGACTCAACCCCAATGGCATAGCACTTTCTTGAGAAATATTTGGAAAAAAAATCAACTATATGGATTAGATTATTTTCCCCCCTTCATTTTGGTGCTAGTATTGGTATGTTCATTTACTCAAATTGCATGGGTAGGGTTTGACATTCACAAATGGAAAAATCAAAAATGCATGGCCACATGAGGCTATAATCATTTTAGTGTGAATTATAATGAATTCAATAATGGGAATTTTAAAATCAGTGAGAACTCAGCTGACTAAATATATAATTTATCAAGATCATATAGATAAACTACGTTATCAAGAAAGGGTAATCTTTGATAGTACTTTTTTGAAAGATTGAATTAGTAAAAATCCATATTGGGCATTTAGTGTCTTTAACTAGGTCTTCACTACCTTGGCTATGATATGGGTCAGAACATTTAGATTCCGTCATGCACAGTTTTAAAAAGATATGGAAGTTCCTAAATGGAGGGTAGAGGCAAAGAAAATATTACATGCTTATTTTAAAAACAAATATTTTGCTCTTCACCATACCCAGGTAATTGTTTTAACAAAGCAAACAATGTACCTATTTTTACAAGAAATAACATAATACATAGATGATGAAAACATTAAAATTCCATTCATATATAACAACAGGGTTTACACTAGGAAAAATATAGTATAGACTATATTTTAAACAGAGCTGCTACTCATTGAAACAACAAAGAATTTTTTTATTGCACACATATAAAACCCAAAAATTAAATACACAACTATGTATCTAATATCAAATTAGACATTTACAAAAATAGAGGCATCAGCTACATTGCATATTAAAAGAATGCATTAGAATGGAGATAGGGGAGGATAATAGTACTACTAAATTGATTGACAACATTTTTCATTGGATAAAATCTCATTGATTCCTGCGTTGGAGAAGTTGGGCCATATATAGAGAATGATAGGCCATACCAATGACAACATTCCTAGTAGAAAATATTAGTGAGAATAGTATGAAGAAATGATAAAAATAGGATGAAGTAAAAAACAACATTTATATTCATTAAATATAGCTAGACATCTTTAATGAATGAAGGCATGGTTGGGATTACTGTTCTAACACTCCTCATTAATCACAACTACCACCATCTAGGACTCCCAAATGATCTCTTAGATACTACAAGCTTTCTTTTCCTAATGGCTTGGTGAAGATGGCTGCATACTTATCTTTAGACCTGCAAAATTCCACAAAGATTTATCCATTGTTGATTAGTTCTCAAATGAAGTGATACTTTGTGTCAATATATTTTCTTCTCTTATGAAAAACTGGATTGTTGGATAGTGTTATCCCTGAGTTGTTGTCATAATAGATATTTTTTTCCTCTTCTTGTTCTTACTTGAGATCTTTCAATATTATTCTCATCCAAATTGCTTGACATGATGCACCTGTAGCTACTACATACTTTGATTTAACAGATGAGAGAGTGGCTATTAGTTGTTTCTTTGAGTCCCATGATATTACACCTATTCCAAAATAAAAATATATACCCAAATGTCATCTTCATATAATCAATGCTACCTGCACAATCACTATCTGTGTAACCTATGACCTTGAACTCATTTGATGTCTAGTACTAAATAAAATAAGTACTTGTTCCACTCATATATTTGAGAATTCTCTTCCCTGCTTGCCAATGAGAGTCCTATAGAGACTCCATGAACCTTGAGATAATACTAATTGCATACATTATGTCAGGCCTTGTGGCTTTTAAAGACATGAGGTTGCCAACAAGTCTTTTATAGAAAGTTGGATCAGTGTTTGCTCCTTTATCATCCTTTCTTAATTTCAATCCTATGACAATTGGTGATGGAGCTAATTTGTAATTTTTCATATTAAACCTTTACAAAATGTCATTTGCATACTTAGATTGGGAGATGAATATAACATTATCACTTTGGTTTACCTCAATGCTAAGAAAATACTTCATGAAGCCTAAATCAGTCATTTTAAACTCCTTTCTCATAGCTCTTTTGACAAAATCAATTGCCAAATCTCCCATAAATATCAAATCATCAACATACAAGAAAATAATTATGATCTCACCTTGCTCATTCATCTTGGTATACAATGTAGGCTCACTACTGCACATCCATTTTACAAAAGATAAGATTCAATTCTATTGTACCAAGCTCTTGGGGATTGCTTGAGTCCATATAGTGCCTTCTTTAGTTTATAGACTTTGTCTTCTTGACCCAAAATCTCATACCTAGGTGGTTGCTCCATGTAAACTTATTTTTCAAGATAACCATTCAAAAGGGCTGATTTCACATTCATTTGGTAAACTAGCCATTTGTTTTGAGCTGCTTTTGCAAGTATGGTTCTCATGGTGTCTAATCTAGATATTGGAGCAAATGTCTCATTATAATCAACCCCAAGTTGTTGTGAATATCCTTTTACCACTAGTCTTGCTTTATGCTTTTACACATCACCATTTGCATTCAACTTAGTCTTGTAAAATCAGTTCACTCCTATAACGTCCTTGTCTTTTAAAATACTCACTAGCTCCCATGTTTGATTATTTTCAATTGCATCAATTTATTCATCCATTGCATTTACCCATTTTTCCTATGTGATAGCATCTTCATAATGAATTGGATCTTATACTTGTGAATAAAATGCTAAAATAAAAATTAGACCAACATTATTCTCACCTTCATTTTGATCATGTCTCTCAAGTTTCTGATTTTTTGTCTTCTTAAGCTTGCCAATGTTGGATTTGACATATCACTTGCACTAGAACTTGTGGAATGTGGACTTGGTGATCCTGCACCTTGATTTCCACTTGTAGATGGTGTTTGTTAAACATTTGAAGGAGTGGATGCTTGAATTTGTGGGGCTGTTCTAACACTTGATGATGGTGTCATTTGTTGACCAATTTTCTGACCTTGAATGGGTGTGGAAGGAGTCACATTTGATGGAGTAATTGTTGGTATAAAATCTCCTCCATCTTCTTGTGGTAAGTTGGCTATAATATTGATTGTTTTCTCCAAAATTCCATCCCATGGTTCATCTTCTATGAATTGTACATCTATACTAATTATAACTTTCTTGGTTATTGGAATGTATATTTTTTATGCATTGGATTCATTACTATAAGAAACAAATATACACTTTTCTCCTTTGTTGTCCAATTTTCTTCTCAACTCATCCAGTACATGTGCATATGCCACACATCCAAATACTCTCATGTGATCAACATTATCTTTTTTCTAGTCCATGTTTCTTCGGTCTTCTTTTTTTCGCACTTTTAGCTGGACATCTATTCATAATATATGTTTCACAAGCTATAGCTTCAACCTAATATTCATTTGAAAAATGTTTTGCTTTCAACATGTTTCTTTCCATTTCCATGATTCTTCTATTTTTCCTTTCAGCTACCCCATTTTGTTGAGGTGTGTATCTAGTTGTGAATTGCTTGTAAATCCCATGGTATTTTTAAAAATTTAAAAATTCATTTGAAATGTATTCACCGCCTCTATCCATTCTTATTGTTTTGATGCAGTGCCCACTTTGCTTCTCAAGAAGTACCTTGAATTGATGGAAGTAATCAAACACTTCATTCTTTTGCCTTAGAAAATAGACCCATGTTTTCCTTGAATAATCATCAATAAAAGTCCAAAATTAGTAGCTTCCACCAATTGAGAGTGTTTGCATAGGTCCACATAAATCTAAATGCAAAATTTATAGAGGTGCCTTTGCTCTAATTGACTTATCTATTGGAAATATCACTCTATGTTGTTTTCCCAAGATACATCCTTCAAATACTCTTTCCAGTTTCTCTATTAGTGGCAAACCCTTTACCATACATTTCATATTTAGTAGGTTCAAACTTCCAAAGTTGAGATTCCCAAATCTTAGGTGCCATAACCTATTTTCATCTTTTATTTATGCTTGAAAGATTGTTTGTGTGACTACTGCAACTTCTTCCTTATCCACTTGCATGTTCACTATGGGTTGTGTTTGCGCATATTCAACATTCAAATCTATCTTAATCTTTAGGAAAAGCATCCTATTGTTTGTCATTTGGACCTTCTCAATGAGTTTATTACTTAGAAATTTATCTAAAATTGTGCACTCTTTGTTTTCAAAAAACACTTTATAACCATTTTGAAGGAGCTGCCCTACGCTCATCAAATTATGTTTTAGACCAGGCATAAAATATACTTCTTTTCCCCTTGTTTAGTTAGAATGTTGATGTTTCCGTTACCCATAACTGAAACTTTGTTGTCACTACCCAATATGACATCAGATTTTACACTTTCATCTAAACTTGAGAACATTTCTAGGTTCCTTGTTAGGTGATCGCTACAATCTAAGTCTAAAAAACATACATCTTTTTCATTTGCTTGTGCTACATGACATGCCATAAACATAGTGCTTTGATATGTTTTTTAGTTTTGATTTTCTTTTGTGAAATTTGCATTTTGTTTGCTAAAATCATATTGCTTCTTCCTACATTCATTTGAATAATGCCCATACCTTTTGCAATAGTGACATTGGACTTGAGATTTGTTAAGCTTGTGTTTGCTGCGATTGTTGACTGTGATAACCTGCTCTAAAAACCTTGCTTGAAATAACCTTGGCTCTGAGACCAGGTGAAGGGTAGAGGCAGAGGAAATATTACATGCTTGTTTTAAAAACAAAGATTTTGATCTTCAGCATACCCAGGTAATTATTTTAACAAAGCAAACAATGAACCTATTGTTACAAGCAATAACATAATACATAGATGATGAAAACATTAAAATTCTATTCATATATAACAGCAGGCTTTACACTAGGAAAAACATAGTATAGACTATATTTTAAACACAATTGTTGCTCGTTGAAAAAACAGAGAATTTTTTTCCTTCCTTTCTACTGTGCTCTACACACATACAAAACCCAAAAAAGAACTACACAACTACGTATCAAATAACAAATTAGATATTATCAAAGGTAGAGGCATGGGCTGCATTGCATATTAAAAGAATGCATCAGAATGGAGACAGGGGATGACAGCACTGCTACTAACTTGACTGACAATATTTTTTATTTGACAAAATCTCATTGAATCCTGCGTTGGAGAAGCTGGTCTATACATAGAGAATGATAGGCCATACCAATGACACCAATCCCAGCAGAAAATATTAATGAGAATAGCACGAAGACAGGGTAAAAACAGGAGGAAGTAAAAAAATAACACTTATATTCATTAGGTATAGTGGGACATCTTTAATGAATGAAGGCGTCGTTTGGATTACTGTTTCCACACTAAACAGGCCCCTGCATCTGGGTCCAATCTTCGATTAATCGTCTTTGTTGACTACTTGGACAGATGCGAAGAGTTGCGATCTTACAGACATATTAACTGTAATTTGTCCACTTCTCAGTCATGAAGGCATGTTTAGTGTAGATTATTGAATTTCAATTGATAGTCTTATTTCATTAAAATGTGGAGGTTCTACTATGACACAGGTAAATACCAGCTTCTAGACAAGTTTTTAATCATATTAGCAAAATGTAGATATACTAGAGTTATAAAAGGAGATGAAATATCTGATATCCTTGTGATAAGTACGTTATTAGACTGCAGCTCTTAGCCTGGAGTATCACATGCAATTGGTATGTCCGAAAAGACAACAGCCCTACACTATGCACTTGAAGAGAAAGACAACAATGAAGTTGTAAATATGTTCATGGAAAATCCCCATTTTACCGAGGTGACTGATTTTAATGACGGACGTGGAAACGGTCCCATAGGTAAAGGCGTTGCCGAAACAGAGATAGAATTACTGGCAATGTTGTTGTCAAACTCAGAATAGCTAAAGGCTTATTATAATAAAATCGGTCTTGAGCAGCTCCTACGTCAGTCGTTATTGGATGGTTATGTAAATATTGTTGAAAACCTGGTTGAATATAGAGCAAAGCTTTCAGATGGTGATTGTGATGACGAAGGGAAAACAAATTTGTATTTGGCCGCTATGTATGATAATGACGATAATGCATGTATAATATTAGAAAAACTCAAGAAAAGGAGGATATTTTTCTGAACTAACGCGAATGAAAGAGCGAGGACTGTGCTCCACGAGGTTGCTTTGAGTGGACATGATTGGTTCTGCAATGAACTTCTAGACCGAAGTTCAAATCTGATATATGTGAAAGATACAGGGCCGAAACCGTTTATATGATGCAGTGAATATGACTATGCAGTTTATGTGTTGAGGATGTTGCTTCGTGAATATTCGAAGAACGACAAAGGATGATTACATGTTGTTGGATGATTTCATAAAGTAGCTTATTGTAACTTCGCAATGATGTGTCACAACGGTAAAAATATTCCGTGGTTCAAAACTCATTTTGGATTAGATTAAATCATTTTTCAACCATATGTTCTAAACTTGTCGGACGGAACTTACTATCATTAACTACTTTTATCGTAAGTTATATATTTATTTTGATTGACTCTTTTCAGACGTGTTTATGCAGCTGAAAGTGTAGTGTCACGTGGCATAGAGTCTTACATGGAAGCCATCGCTTTCATTCCAGTTTGTAACATCAACAGAAACACCTGGGAACTACTAACAATATTAGCATCATGTGGACTGCATGGCATGTGTAATCAGGGGCTAGGGGATGGCGTTTGAGTGGTGGCCACAACAGAGAGAGGAAGGTTTGATATCAATTTAAAATTGGGCTTCTAATAATTTTTAGTTAAGCTGCTAGACGTGAACTTGTTGGAAGAAACTTTCCAGTTCGTATCTAATCGACAGTTGACAGTTTTTATTATAGGTTGGAGGATGAATACTATCTTATGTCTCTATTTCTTAAGTATGGTATGTATTGGTGTGGCAGTGTCATAGGGCCTGGGGTGGACTGTAAAGATGCATTAGCCCCTACTGGGGATAAAAAAGCAGATACAGAAAAATTAGTAGTCAATAAACTAAATCAATGACATCAATTCTATCTGCCATGAAGAAAACTATACTCTAATAATATTTATTTTCCTGCGATAAATATAATTAATATTTTTTTATATTCAATTTTTAATTTATATGTAAAAATAAATATAATAAATATTTTTTTATATTCAATTTTTAATTTATATGTAAAAATACTGAGGTTTTCTTGCTGTATTATGTACTAAAACTATCCGTTTCTTCTAAACAAAGTTCTGTAAAGGTTTTAGAAAAAAAAATAGTAAATATTCAGCTTTGATATTGAATATTGTATGTACTCTTTTTGTTTTGTGGTTTTTTCCCTTTGATTGCCTTTTATTGACACAGGATTCTACATGTTCTGATTAGAACAGCAAAGAATCCCTACACCTGGAAACACCAACAAAAAAACCTCCTTTCTATCCTTAAGGTCCGCCTTAAATGTGTTTTTAAATATTAACGGGGTCTTGAATTTTCCCTGTTTTTACAGGAGGCAGCGTTAGAGGAAGAGAATCTAAATGGGTGAAAAATATTGCTGATTTGTCTCAAATCAAAATTTTCTGTGATTTGGTCTTCTTTCTTTGAATTCCGTACCTGCTAAGTATTTAGCAGCGACACCGATTTTTTGTTTTTTGCGTGAATGATGGCTAAGATTTGTGGCAGGTCTGTTTGGCCTCGGATGACTATGAAGACGACCATTCATTGAACAAGAATCTTCTCCCTTTGGTATGTTTGGAGACTGAAAAGTGCCACATTGAACAAAAGCAGCCCCGTTTCAGTTTTCGGGGACCCCTTCAAATCCAGGGCACGTGAAAATAAAAAATTCACACATTCAGTGCAGATTTAGTTGCTTTAATAAGAATAAACACCACCTCGATCTGTATACTTATGCATATTACAGGCACAACGCAGAAATTCATTCATCTTTTCTTTGTCACTGAGGTACGACTTTCCATGCTTAACTCTGTGTTTCAGAAATTCCATTTTACGCATTTTCGCATGTTCAGCAACTCGCGTTCTAGAATTGTTTTGTATGGCAGGCTCAGATTGTTTCATTGGAACACGTCGCTCGAATGCAAGGAATCGGCCAATCTCAAAAGTAAGTCGTACATTCTTGTCATCTTTTTCTTCTCTAAATCAAATCTTTTTTTGATTGCGTTAAACTAGAGATGGTACTATGCCTTCCGCTTTCATTTCCAACGCGTAGGGTGCCCTGTCGAAAATGAAAAAAGAGGAATCTTGTGTTGCAAGTGAATGAATTAAACGTTTGAATCTTCTGTTACAAGTGAATGACTAGGGTGCTCCATCTAAAATGAAAAAAGAATCTTCTATATCAAGTGAATGATTTAAACATTTGAATAAGTTTCACTAGACTAAAAGTTATAAGGAATCATGTTTTAAGGTTGATCTCATTTTAGATTGGAAAAATTCAATGGTTTTTTAAATTAAATTTTATCTTGGTAGTTTGAATGCTAGGGTCTAGATATATATTATTTTAAATTGGAGTGGAATCTGGGATGAATGAAGCTCGCTGATTTTAGTTTTGAATAATTTATAGGTAATAATAAAACTTTTGTGTATTTTAAGATACCAATTACAAAAAAGACACTCAATATATTGATATTTTATTAAGTTATCTTGTCAATAAGAAGTATCATTATTCTAGAGAGTGACATTCATACTCCTATGTAAACATAATGTTAAAACTTATTTATTTCTTGCATTTATGACAAGCCAATTAGATGTACATGTCATAAGATAGTTGAGTAGTACGAACGATAGTTAAGAACATGTTTTGGTTAGAGTTTTAACATCAATTCTTATTCAGTAATTCATTAATTAACAAATGATATTTAGATATAACCTCATTTGAACTGCAAATAAACATTCTAGTATTATGTTTTCAAAATTTTATAGTAACATGTTATTTGATGACATGAAATCATTGACCTTTTATAAAAACAATTCTATCTCATCATTTTCATGTAGACCTATATTTTTAATTCTCCAGAAATTATCTTTGGGTTCTTTTCAACAAGTGAGGGCTTCTCATTTTAATTTTAAGAATTTTTCAAATAAAACTGACATATTGAACTTTAATTATGATGAAGGCCCTTTTTAAATCCTTTTTATAGTGTGTTTCTTGGTGTCCGTAGAAACATGAGTCTATTTTATTTTAATTATTTAGATTACTATATGAATTTCTCATAGGTATTTATGCCTACTTAATATATACATGGGCTAGAAGAGTCATTTTGTCGTGTAAAAAAAATTATTTATAGCATTTGAGTGTCATGATTTGATTTTTATTGAAACCATATATTGTTTTGATGTTGGTATGCATTTGGAAATATCTCCAAAGTGTCAACAGGTTCTTCTTAGACAATAAGATGCCTTCATTTAATTATAAGATTCTGGGAGACAAAATTCATATATTGGCCTTTGTATTATGTTGAAGGCTCTTATTTAATGCCTTTTTTAATTATTGATATGTTTGTCTATAAGGGCATGCGGTAAAACAATGCTTTTAACTATACTTTCCACTTAACCAAAATTTGTTTGTTTCCTATTAATGACATGGATCAAGCTGTAGGTCTCCTATTTGTAACATAGATGACCCTTTATCATGGTCAAATGAATTTAACCTAGAAAACAATGACATTGATATATATATTTTTTTTGTTGATGGTAAGTTTATTATATAAATAAATTTTGTTATTTTTTCTCTAACCTTGAATTCCTTCTAGTTGTCCCACTGAATAATAAAAATGATTAGTCAAACTTGTTATCATAGATGATCTTACATATAAATTGGATGTTTTTAAATTAAAATTAATGTTAATATTTGTATTAATAACAAATCAATCAAAATTATAAATCTTTGTATAAAATTAAAAAATTAATGGTAATAAATATAATAGATAAATAATTGTAAAATAGACTTGTGAGCCTAGGAAAAAGTATCATACAATAATAAACATTAATATATGTTTTTTTTAATGAAATATGTCCATGAATTAAATAAGTAGAAATATTTAAATAATTCACAAAAAAATAAAGTCAGTATAAAAGCATGCCACATCACATTATGTAGAGCTTAGGAGAAAAACCAAGAATTCAAAACACCAGTTAGAACCTAGGAACAAGTCACATAGTCATAAAACAATGATAACTTTTATTTAGCAAGAATAAGACTAGAAGTTGGAGGATCCATATCATCATGAAGACCTTAGCTTGAGCTTGGCAAATTATTACCATCTAGAATATGCTCCCATCTAGTCTCTTGAGTAGTGTCCCCTATCAACATCTTTAGCTTGTGTCTGAGTGGGTAAAATGGTCAGGGAAAACCTAGGGAACTTATCTGGCATATCTAATTGATCCTCATGTGATGCCCCCTAAGCATCTAGATATAGAAGAGGAGGAGCGCCCCATCCATCTTGCCAAGTAGGGGAAGGAGGTAGCATTTACCACCCTCATATTTGTCCAAGAAGGGAGATGCATTGGTATAGAGTGCCACTATAAGAGTGGTGCCTGGAATGGCTATGATGATGCCCACCACGAGGTGGTCAGGGCACTCTATCATCTAGTCTACGATCCCTAGGCAAAGAAGGTAGAACCCAAGCCATTACATAAGAAACATCTCCCTAGTGGGAGAGGAGGTCCTAAAGATGTCCAAGCTCCATAGCCACTTTATTGGCTTTGACTTGAATCTACAAAATAACATTAGAGATGATAGAGGATTTTGGTAAAACATAAACATTTAAATCAACAAAAAAATTATTAAACACATAATTATTTCTTTGTTTCCAAATCCAGAACAGAATATCCACTCTAAAAGTATATTGAACTTGTGTGTGTTTGAATGACATCATGGGTTTATCTCAAAGGAAGATGTGTTGTAAAAGAAGAATTCAAGCTAGAAAGGCTTGAAAAGATCATGGATCCAAGTCTAGACCCTTTGAGCTTTGGAACAATACTAGAAAAGATGAGGAAGCATCTCAAGGTAGCCATAGAAAGGGCAAGTAAGGTAGTGGACTCCAAGTTGGAATGAGTCTTCTACCAATAGGTAAGCCTTGGTGTAATATACACCAAGTAAAATGAGCAAGCTTGGGCTCTACACAAGCCCCCCAACTAGTGTTAAAGTGATACTCCCACATTTTGACAGAAGAATGTATCCCCCAATGGGTGTTAAGCTTTTCAAACATAGGAAAATGGGGTGTGAGACACCCATAGACAAGTCAAAGATTATAATTGTGAAAGGGGTCTCAACATAGATTTTTTAGTCCTTCCACCATGGCCGATTAGAGTGGACTAATATTTTATGAAGCATGGAAGCTCACTCAGCATTCAGGATCTCCTAGTAGGACTCCTAGTCTACATTGGCTAACTAAAATTTAGCTTTCACCTCCTGTCAAGATAGTTAAGAGTGATAGCACCTACAAAAGATATCCTAGATGGTATGAATTTCTCTATGGTAAAGATTGAGAACATAAACCCAAGGAAATTTTGCGAGGGGCACTTTATTGTGAGAGAAAATTGGAGACCATGAAAGAGAATGGGAGTTATCAGAGATCCCATTATAGAAACTAGAGCCATTATAGAGTAGCCATAGCTTAATATTTTCCCAGGCCTTCTAGATTATTTTGGCCATAAAGGACCCTATGATTTGGATGACAAATTGAATGAAGAGAATGTTAGGGAAGTCAAGCCCTTTTTAAGCCTTCTTGCCCTTAGGTAGGCCTAGGGAGATATAGTGTCTAAATAACACCTTCCAATCCTTTTGGCCCTCAATGGCCCAAACAATCCATTCATGACATAAGGTAGTTCCTTATCAAGATATGTCGATGAGTGCCATCCCTCTAGCATCATGAGTGAGGCAACAAAATTCCTAGGCCACCTTGTGGAATCCTTTACCTTGAGAAGAATTTACCCAAAGAAATCTCTAAGTAATTTTTTGAACTTTTGGAAAGAATTTCTAGAAGGCACCTAATATGATGACTAGGACATGTGGGTGGATGTAAGAATTAATGAGCATATTTGAAAATTTATAGCTAACGAAAGAGACTTGGTCACCTAGTATTCTAGTTTTTTAGAAACTTTGTCAATAACATATTACCAAAAAAAGATGGTGAGGCATCAAACACAAAAGGGATGATAAGAAATTTAAATATTTCATCATGTTGGATACACTTCTAACTAAATTTATAAGACCATTTTAGCAAAGGGAGGTAATATTATTTGTAGCAACACATTTTATGTCATTAGATACTAGAGACAGAGGCCAAACAAAAGGTGTTGAGACAATGTAAATCATTGTCCACATTAGTTTCATCCTGAATGAAAGTAAGGAAGGATTCATCCATAAAGTGGTCATTAAGCAGTTGCATATCTTCATGTGGATCCACATAATCAGAATGGAGATAGATTCCCTTAATAAGGCCCTTAACTTGGGCATTGTTAAGAAGATATCCAAAACCTTTATCTAAAAAAACATAAAAGGTGAGAGTCATCAAGAATCCTTGTTGAATAGAATGGAATAAGCCAAATTGATCAGAGATGGCTCCATTAATTGAGAGGAGAGCTCAGGTATTTGAGGAAATCATCTAAACATTTTAGATGAAGGTGGGCCTGAATCCCAGAGCTTGAAGCATGGCTAGAATAAATGGCCATTTAATGTGATCATAAACTTTTTTAAAGTCAGTTTTGATGAACATAGCCTACTGCTTAGACCATCTAGCCCAATCTATCCCTTCTTAGATGGAAATGATGTTATACAAAATATAATGGCTTATAATGAAACTAGTTTGTTTTGAATGTGCAATGAGAGGTAGCATATTACGTAGTTTGATTTCTAGAGCCTTGTCAATGATTTTATATGAGACTTTTGAGAGGGTGATGGGACACTAGTTTTAGATCAACTCAGGGTCTCCCTACTTAGGTATGAATTTGATATTTCTTATATTTATGTTTTTACCTATATAATGTAAGAAAAAACATTCTTGATAAACCTTATGCAAGTCACTTCCTACAAGGTCCCAAAGAGTTTTATAGAATTTTTAGGGGAAGCCATCAATTTTATGAGCTTTATGATTAGTCATATGAGACACTTCTTCATATAAGTCATCAACAAAGAGGGCACTATTGCAAACTACTCACTAGGTGGGAGTGAGTTTGAAAGGCACCAATGAAAGGTATTATTGAAGGATAGTTTTATACTCAACCAAATATGTCTGAGCTTTTAACACTTTTTGGTAATAGCAAACAAAATCTTCAAGTATTAGTGGAGTCTTTGTGATTCTATTGCTAGCCTCAGAAATGAATTGTATTTTTTTCTTCAAGTTTTTTGCTCACAACATTTGGAAGAACTGCTTACAATCTTTGCCTCTATCTTAAGCCAATAAATCTTGGCATTGACATGTGATCCTTAGGCATTGTAGTTGTCTATAATTTGAATTTGGTACCATAATATTGCAACTCTCACGTATAAGATATAATTAAAGGGATATTTTTCTAGGGTTAGAGCTACATGGCTCAGCTTGAAGGAAGTAACAGAGTAGGAGTGTCTCTAAATTTTGGCAAGTTGGTGGCCATAGATCTGTAGAAAGTGAGAGGTCCTTCTGATTGCATAATCCCACCATAGAATCCTACCAAATTATTGAGAAGGATGTGGATATAAATTCTAAGCTCTCCTAATGTATGCCACCATAGGCCTATGCTTTATCAATAAGGTGTTAAGGAAGAGTTGTATTTTGTGGACATTGAGTTTCATAAACTGCCATGTCACTCAAAACCAAATTAGAGAGTGATCGAAAAGATCAAATTTAGTAGTGCTTACAGCAGAGGAAAAAAATCATTATCAAAAGAGAAGTACAGTTGGGTTAACATCATTGCCCTATCTAGATGCTTTAGAATCCAAGTGGGGCCTTCCCTAAAATTACTCTAGGTATACCAAACTCCATATGTAGGTTGACAGGTTAAATTGCGGTCATAAAGGCCATATTTAGTGCACATGTAAAACCAAACCTCCCTTTTGCCAATTCCCACCTCATAGGCAACTAGTCCAATTTGTCCTCAACAAAAGCCACTATATTAAAGTCACCACATAATACCCAATGGGCATCGAGGAGATCATCTACTATCAAACATCATAAATGGGTATGCTCTAAGGCTTCATTCAAGGCATAAATATTAATAAAGCCAAAAGAGTGGCTTTCATTGCTTAAAATATCCCATACTAATCGGTTGGTTCGGTCCACACTATATTGCACTAAGTTTAGCTGCCACTTTGGAGAAATTATTGTGATCAACCCTACTTGTCCTACATCATGGTTGCTATGAAGAATCATACTATCATGCCAGATGGAGTTACTGATGGTCATCAATAATAAAAATGTGTAAAATGAATATAATATTATCCAATATAATGATTAAAAGATATTATAGAAACATTAATTTATAAAGAAACATGACCTTATGAAATACAAAGAATATTTTTGTAAGTTAAAGTGACAAAATATTTCTTATTTTTTGTTATAGAAATAAAATCATTATAATAAATTTAGAATTTTTTCATAAAATATATTTTTTTATTTGAGGTTAACATGGAAATAACAATGGTGACATCAAATGCACTTGTCAAAATATACAGTGGATCTAATAATGGCAAGGGTTATGATGACCTCTCGAGAAAGAGATTTCAAGCTATGCCATTTTCATGGGTACATAACTTATGTAGATACATTAGCTTATTCCTTTTATGATTTATTCTTCATATTTCACTACTCCATATAGATTTAGCCTTGTGCATTCAACTATATACATTTGATCCTTGAATATGGCCTACATTAATAGAAGGAAGATGAATAAATTAATGTGCGGTCTTTGGAATTTGAAATTAATAACATCGAGGCCTTCATCCGTTCCATTTTAGGTCTTTACATAGAACATCTTTTGAAATGTTTTACTGGAGCCATGGTGGATTTATATGCACTAATGACAAGAAAATTATCCATATCCTTAATCTCTATGTCTTTTTGTATTTAGTAGATAGATATATTCTACACGATGTTAGTTTAGTATGTTGTTTTTAGTTGTCTCCTCACATACATTATTATTAAGCCTATACTAGAGAAGGCTATCTATGATTGTGGATATATCCATAGATAGATTTAATTTATCCACTCTTTGATTATTTTTTTATAATTTTATATGTAGTTACAACCCATATAACTATTCTTAGTTTATATAATATTAATTAATATTTTAGTATATTCTATTTAAGATTCTATTGATCATTAATTCCTTGCATATGATCTCTTTATTATATTCTTAATATTCTATTTTAACAATAAAAAATTCTATTATATCAAAATATAAAATCGATTTAATCACTATAAGTAGTATGTGAAACCCAACATTAACCTATAACAACCTGGCCAAAGAAAAATTAGTACACATTCGTTTCATTATGATTATTCATTCACATTATAATTACAATGATAAATATCAAGTTATGAAACCACTGACATGATTAGAACCATTTTGATGCGTAAATGAAGGGTAATCAGTCCTTTCACTGGTATCTTCTTGAGCGATACTCAATCCATTAGTCACAGACTTTTATAAGCAGAGGTAGATTTTATCGTATAAATCTAACTTTGACAACATTCAACATAGATGCAAGCATCTACATCTAAATATTTATAATGTGTGTGGTCAACTCCAAATAAGTCAAAAGCCACTCCCATCGCCATCTAATCATTTCAGATGATTAAGCATTTAACATTTCAATGTACATGAATGGTAATGCAAATAGTTTTATAAATGTAACCTCAATAGAATAGACGTAAATAATGGCATGTATATACGTCATAGTGATTTAATTGACACATTGTATAAGAGTAAATCCAAACATTATATGAATGAAAAGAACATAATATATTTATATACAGACATGGTTCACGTACATAATCCAAGTATGCAGCTTATTTTCCATGATTACACAAATCCATATATACAGCACAAACCATATTATGAAAAATGTCCATAGTTTGAATCCACCTAACCGTCAATAAAACCCACTAGATCAATCCCATAAGCTCCTAATTGGTGGATCTAGACAACCCAAATATCAGCATGATAGGGAGCTAAGATCATGATGTTGCGGTCATTTTCAACCAATGTGTTTCCAATCATTCATAATCAAAACAGAACTACAATACAATGGTGTTTTGAACTATAGTAAATTTTCCCCTTTATATGATTTCAAAATAATATAATAGATTTTGTTGGTGTCGAAATATGAACCAATCAATTTGTGCCCTTTCTTGAAAGAGGAATCCTTGAAAGTTTAACTGTTACCCCCCTCCTGAAAGGAATCTGAGAAAAAAAAAAAAAAATCATCCGGAGCAAAAACACGCTTTTACAATCATATTGTGTAAACCCCATAAAATTTGGTTTGACTACGGTTAACGTTTTCATGTTTTTATGCATACGTGAATGACAAGGTCCATTGTGGAATCGAACCATGAAGAGTGAAAAATGTGACTAATACTAAGTTTAATATTTCTCGTTGCAAAAGATAAAGAGTTCGGAGATCTGGGAGGAGATTATAGTGTTGCAATACAACTTTAACATGAAATTTTGCATTATGAAAATGAAAGCCTGGAACCTGTAGCTTGCCTCGTGCAATTTGCAAAATGTGAAGGAAAGTCCGATGATCACGACACGTGTCAATCAAAAGGAAGCTTAGGGCATTTAAACTCACGTTATTTCTTATTGTCAATATGTATGTCAAAGTCCAAAGTCAAAATGCAACAGAACTTTTCAAGAGAATAATAAGCGTGGAAGTCTGCAGTCAAATTGCAAAAGGCACATTTTCAAAAGGCATTAATGGGCATGTTGCATGGTTCAGAACCTTGGGAGTGGAATACAACATCACATTGCAACTTTAACATGTAATTTGCAAATTGAACATAAAAACCCGAAGCCTGGGATACGTGCCAAAAAGGAGCCGCAGATGTCTTAAGTGCAGTAAAAAGTTTTAAACCGAAAGCAAATTCGGAGGTTAGAAGCCAAATTGCCAAAAACAATTTTTCAAAAGGGCGTCGACTTGATATACAGGCTCAGGAATGCAGTGATTCCGTGAAATTTTGAATGAAGTGTAAATGTTCTCAAAGGGTTTGAAAACCTGTGGGAGGGAAGAACTACGTGTTTCGTGAACGGTAACCTTGAAGGACAACATTGACAATGTAAGAGCTAAGTGTCATTTCCAAATGAAGCTGACGTAAAACGACGGATGGATCAACTAGCCTAGACGATAGAGAATTGGATGTAGTCGAGTTCAATAAGACTGGAATTGTTGGAGAATACTGTGTCTGCATAGCGCGATGTTAACCCCAGCCTCAGCAAGCATATGCCAGTTCCTATGTGGAAGAAATATGTCCAAAAATATTCTTGTTATGCTTAATAATTGTGCTTAGTACCCTTACATAGTCATTGATGATCCGACCTTTATTGAAAAAGAAGGCACTTCTAAAGAATTTGATGTTGTTCAGGAGGAAGAAGATATCCCATTAAAGGATTTAATGCAAACAAAAGGGGTAAAAACATGGCAAGCAATCTATGCCTTGTGTTGATCTGATTTCCAAGACGGAAAAAACAGAGCCTATAAAGTTGGAGGCTTTTGAATTTGGGAAAGCAGACATCATTTCTAACACTAGTGAGCATTTTAAATTGGAGAAACAAATTGTGGGTACAACTGTGTCCAATCACGATTTCAGTGCAAAGGAGTTTCAAGCTACTTCTACCGGTGCCATACTTGAAGCGGAGGAGAAGAATACGCAAAATCGCATATTGATTTCACCTTCATCACAGCATACCAAAAATATCGCCACATAAAGTCATCCATTAAAAATTCCAATACTGAAAGGGTTAGTATTGGTAATTGTTTTTCAGAACACACATTTTCTATTGGGGACTTGGTATGGGGTAAGGTCAGGAGCCATCCCTGGTGGCCTGGACAGATTTTGGATCCTTCAGATGCATCAGAAAGTGCAAGCAAAGTTTTCCAAAGGCTCTAAAGGGACTGCTTGTTAGTAACATTTTTTGGTGATGCTACCTTTGGATGGTGCGAGTTATCTCAATTGATTCCTTTTCAATCTTATGTTTTAGAGACGGCAAAGTAGACTACTACAAAGATGTTTCAAAATGCAGTAATGATTGCATTGGATGAACATGCCAGGTGAGTAGAGTTGAGATTAACTTGTTCCTGACAGGTTAAATAAACTCATCACGTACTTGAGAGCAAAGCAATGGATAATTTTGGAATACACCACGTGGAATTGAATTGCTCGAGTACAACGGAGATTTTAGAGGAGATTGCATGTTTAGGGATGCAGGGATATGCTACACCTTTGTATTACAACTTTAACATGCAATTTGCCATGTGAAAATAAAAGTCCGCATCCCCTACGATGTCAAATTGACATAAAAAATAAGCCCAGGCTATTGTTTTAATGTCAAAGAAAGTTCGAAAGTCTATGCCCCAATTGCAATGCAAATATTCAAGGGGAGTCTATGGAAAAGCAAGTGCAGGGATGTGGAGATGTTATACACTTTTGCCAATGTCCAAATGTGCACCTGAGTCCCGAACCCCCTTTAAGTGTAAACATGCAGCTGGGTTATAAAATCCTGCCAAGGATAGAGGGTGAAAAACAGCGTGCAAGTTCTAAAATCTCACCAAGGTGCAAATGTGGACATGAATCCCGAAAACCCGCTAAGGAAAAATTGCGGCAAAATGGTGCATGTTCCAGCATTGGGTTTACCGTTGACCTTCACAGTAAAAAGTCAAAAAGGAAGTGAAAGCTAAGTTTTTTTCTTTCAGGAAGGTGATGTGGCTGAAAAAATTTCATCAAAGAAAATGACTATGCAATTGATGCAATGAGAAGATAACAAAAGGAAAGGTTCACATCTCAATCATGCCTAAACCAGATAATTCACGGTTCCATGGACAAGTGCTGGCTTAGAATCATACCAATTGCTTCTTAGAAATATGTTTGTAGACTAGTCCAATGAGCAAAATGGCTAGGTGCAATACCCTCACTTATGAAGATAAAATAGTTGTTCGGAGTGTTGTAGGACCTTATATTCAGGGTTTGGGCAAAGATGGAAAAAATAAGAATGCATCAAGTGTTGATGGAAAAACTCAGAAACATAAAATTACTGAAAATAAAATATTGCCTCACAAAAGGATGTGAAAGAGGAAAGTGATAACCAGATCTTTAGCTGGTAGGTCATTCTTCGCTTGAGTGGGCAAATGATTAGTTTGAAGATAGGGAAAAATGGTTGCACATAAAGACAAAATCAGATTGCACCCAAGAATAATATTCTCTTTCAAGCTCAAATGTAGAAAAAATCTATTTAGGCATAATCAAAATCCCATCATGACATGGATAGAATGATTACCTTCTAGAGAATGAGCTTCTAGGTGTATGCAAAGACATCTTCTACATGGATCATCTTTCAAAAATATTTTGGGCGACAAAATTTTGTATACATAAAGAGGGCTTGTCCTCTTTATAGGGGTTAGGCTTTTTTAACTTTAAAAAATCTACTCTTACATAGGCTTTTTGATTTTTCAAATTACTTGTTGTGTCTTTTACTTCTATTGTTAATGTGATTGCATTTGTACAATCATTAGTAAACTCTAAGATCATTTATATATATGTCTTCCTTATTTTAGAACAAATTCACTATGCTTTTTACCATACTAGTATTCTGAACATTGATGTATGTAGATTTACATTCAAGTTAATGTAAACTGCCTATCATTTCTACTCTTTCTTGCCAATGAAGTGCAATGGTACATTTTTTATGCATTGTTGATTGGGTATCTAGTTTTGTCTCTTAATGATAGTCATTATAGCCATAAACTTAGATAATAGATTTCTTTTTGCATTTGTATTTGGGAGAATTTTATTGATAATATTTTCAAGATACCCTGGATTTATGGATTTGATAGGAGAAAGTGATTGAGACTTTACTTGTAGTGTATGCTTTGAAATTTTCAAGGATCATTTGAATGCTTGCATTGGAGTGGTATCTATAAATGCAAATCATTCTTGAGAGTTGCCTTTATCTTATTTATCAATCTTTTACATCATGGAATGAATGATAGCATGGCAGTTGAAGAAATTCCTAGTGTTGAAATCCACCACAACACTTTCAAATATACCTAACTCTTCCTACCTATCCTACCACTACAAATAATACATGCTGTTGAATATTTTAAGTGTTATTTAACTGTAGATGCATGAATATTTGAATTTCTAAGATGTGTCTGTGATTGATCTTTGAAGATTAATATTGTAGTCTTCTATTTGGCACTTAGTTGTCATCAGTTTCTATAGAAATAAAGATTACAATCGCATTCTATCTATCTTTAGTAGTTTGAGTCTAATTTAAAATCATTTTCTCAGTCTATGTGACAAATCTTCCCAAGTGGATCATGGAAGTTTTTTAATTCTCTAATTAGACCTATATGTGTGTCAATAATCCTCTAAAGATTGAAATGTAATATCACTCCTCATGACCAATCTACTCTATAGGCCTTGTCACCTTGGTTCAATGAGAGCTAGAATCAACACGGAACTAATCATATCATTTGTTAGTGTTTTCTAGTCATTATTTGTGTTTATTCCATCCATATGTTAAACCATTTCCTTGATGCAATGACATAACTAAGGTTTATCATCTATGTTTGGCATAATTTCAAATGTCCAAGGCTGAATTCTATAGGTATATAATGGGAAACCAACACTTTATTGGCACCATTGGTGGGGAATGAAAGATTTGATTCTTGGAACCTATGTTGCTTGAAATTCTTACAAAGAACTATTATTTTTTCATTTTTTAAAGTGATTTTCTCTTTTGAACATGAATTTGGATTTCAAGTGTCTTTGTTTCTCTATCTCATCAGTGATCAGAAGAAAGTGTAATTTTAGAATGTATCACTATATGTTTGTGATATATTCTATTCTAGGATATTTCTTCTAGTGGTGACGACAACATTTTATTTGATTTTGAAAGATCGTTACCCATTTTAATTAATTAATTGTTTATTGTTCTCTTGTTTGAAAAACTAGAAGGACTAAGATCCTCTTTCAAAGGTGACTCATCAAGAGAGATTGTCTCTGAGTTAAGTGTTCATCATAAAAGAATGAGAATAATTTTGAGGTCAAGTAAAGGACAAAGTTCTAGAGGAAAGGAGTGTATAAACCACCATAGTTTTGGAACACCTAAATTTTTTTTGTTGAAATTCCTTTAGTTGAATATTATCATAGTCTTCCTGATAATCTAGAGTCTTATAGTCTTGTTTATTACCCAACACCTCCTCAAAAAGTTTAATCTCATCAAATGTTTGATCCCCTAAGTCCACCTCACTCACCCGCTCACAATCCTTATCATCTAATCTTGAGCCCACCATAAAACCAATAATGAGGCATAGAGATCAAGATGAAAATGAATGCCCTACATTCAGAATTCCTAGATTCAAATGAATTAATTTTGATGAAATGGAGTGTTACCCCAGTGAAGTTCCAAATGAGGTAAGGAATCAACTCCGTAAGTTTGAGGGGAATAGTGTAGTGACTGGGGATCAACATTTTAGGGATTTTAAAATTATAACTAAATATTATAAGGTTGAGCATGAGGATGTTTTTATTAAGATTTTTGTACACATGTTAGATGAAAATACATGTGAATAGTTAAATTGTCTTCCCCATGGATGCACAGATTCATGGGAGGAAATGAATAATGTTTTTAAAATACGAAATGGTGATAGAGTTGATCCTTAATTTATTCTAGCAAAATTTGAAAACATAAATAAGCATCAAAATGAATGTGTGAAGGATTTTAATACAAGGTTTAATAAGACAATGGTGAGGTTGCCTAATAATATTAGGACAAGTGATATTTATTGTTTGATTAAATAATTTGATGCATTTGACAAAAACATAACATACTAATTGAGAGATAAGGCTCCCACAAATCTAAGATTAGCATTCAACATGCCCATTCAAATTGAAAATAATATAAAGGTTGTGGGCAAGACCATGAATGAAAGGGATGATGTAAAGTTGACTAATCCTAAGAAGTCTTACTCTAATAAGGTTGTCAACCTTGAGGATTTTGGTGTAGTGTTATTTTCCATTGGGTTTTGCCTACATGGTCTTATGGCCATTCTATGTCAATTAAGTTTCCTTAGGTCAGTTATGAAAGGGTCATATAGGCTAATTATATTTTAATGTAATTATCTAATTAATAAAATTATAGGATTCCACATGTTTCCCTAATTTTATTTATATGTACCCCATTTTTTAATTTTGGAAGGTTAGACAGGTTAATGCAATTTTATGCAAGTAGCCATATTTTATAATATTTTCATGTGAAGACAAGATTCTTCCTCTTTTGCAATTTATCTATGATTTCATTTCTACATACATAGATTTGCTTAATCTTCTATGCAAGGATTAGAGATTGTGGCCAATCCCACATAGTATCAGAGTTATTTTTTCTAGTATTGCAACAATCTTTGTAGTGAAATCTTACAACATTCGTTATTCTTGAAAAGAGAAGGGTTTGGTGAGATTCCTTAGAGAATCTATGCAAAACTTTCTACTGGAGCTTCAGACCTCCAAACGATTGTGTCATTAGTTTTATAAGGTGCCAAAACCTTAGGATCAACTATAAACTCACCTTAGTTCTAGAACAGTTAAAATTTCCTCTTTTTTTGGCATCTAGAGGCCCCATTTTTTATTTTCAACAAAAATCCATACTTCCTATATTACTATAGAAAAACATCTTCTGGGTTTTTTTCCTTGGGTCAAAATATTAAATGAGTCTCTTTAAAAAATTTCATAGCTAAATTATTTTGGACATTTTTAGCTTTCCTCAATTTACATGCCATCAAACCTTTGTGTTACTTAGATCTACAAGTGGTCATTACTTCGGCTCAACAATTGAATAAATTCATGTTTCATGCATTGGAGAGTCCACAGACTAATTTGATATTTTGGAGAGCTATTACTTACCCATAAACTAACTCAAAGTTGTGGAGTTGATTTACATGTAAATCCATGAAGTTAATTAATGTAGGTCCGAAAACCCAGTTTACACTATGTAGACCAACTCATGTTTTGGAAGGATCATTACTACTTTAGTCAAGTTTCTAAAGGGTGACTACTTCTAGAAGTAAAGAAGTCTAAGAAACTCATATTACACTCTTCCTAAACTAACTTGGACTTATGGAATTACTTTACTAAAAAAATCATGAAGTTAAGCAAAACAGTCTGAAAAACTTGGATTATAATAGGAAGACCAACACAGAGTTGCATGGCACATTGGTGATATTATTTTAGGACATTTTTAACATCTATTTTTCTATGGTGTAACAGCTTAAAACTCAATTCAAATCTTATGTACCTTTTGCCTTGGATGCATTATTGGTTATGCCTGACATCCCTCTCATACTCTCTCACACTAATTGATCATAGATGAATTCAAGATGGTGTCTGACATCCAATATTGAGTGTGTGTTATATTGTAACTTAAGTGGGGTATTATTGGTAGTTCAAGGGGTACTTGTATTATGTGCAATCTATTCTTTGCTTTTATCTCAATTCTATAAATTATCTCAATATAATATACATTAATGGATCTAAATATTGAACCAATCACACCATTTAACTGTCTCGAATGAAATTATAAAATTTAGCTCACCTTGAGAGGTAATGGTCTCTATCAGATCACTGTGGGTGAGGAAATTGAGTCATCTACAGATATAGAAAAGGTTAAGTAGTATAAAAAATGTGATGAGACATATGGGTTCTTATGTTTGTCAATGTCTCTTGACCTCTTCTTCCATGTTAAACCTTTAAAAACTCCCAACAAAGTCTGGACCATCCTACACAAGCTTTTTAGATTGCAGGACATAATGAGGGGTCGTGAGCTAGAGAATGATCTCATCACATTGAGCCCAGTCACTATGACGCTCCTATAATACTTATTTATAAATTTTAAATCATTGAGACTATAGTTGAAATAATTTGGAATTGATAAAATAGATGATCATTTGATTCTATCCATGCTTGTAAAACTAGGTCATGACTATTCAGTTTTTGTCTCTATATTTCATGATACCAAATGTGCATTTGGATCCACTTAGAAAATGCCATCATTTGATGAGTTTGTTGTTGATTTGACTTAGGATCAAGATAAATTAGTTGAAATGGGCATACTTAAGTCTTCAAAATCACATGCCTTGATTTTTAATTAAGACAAGAAGAAGCCTTCTAACAATGGCAAACTGGAGAAAAAATAGTCTAAACTAGATCATGAGCATAAGAAGAATAAAAAATCAGATTCTGAGCCAAAGGCATCATCAAATAAATCCTCCTCAAGTGGGAAACAAAAGGAGAAACTCAAATGCAACTTTTGTAAGGAACTTGGCCATGATGATTCTTAGTGCATAAAAAATAAGATTGACACCTTGACTAAGATGCTTGAGAAGAATAACATCAGTGTTTCTAAGTCCTCATCTCAGAATATGTCCACACTATATTCTATAATGGCTAAAGATAGGAAAAAAGGTAAAAACAAGGGCAAGGCACTTGTTGTAGAAGCTTCTCAGCGTCCGACTTAAGTTATTGACTTGAGTGCTTCCTATCACATGGCCTCCTCAAAATATCTATTTTCATAAATAGAGCCATGTTTTGTGCCTTCAATTCTAATGGGTGATGACACTTCAACAAAATTTATTGGTAAAGGATCGATTGAAGTAAGTGATGTGACTTTCAATAACATTCTGTGTGTTCCTTCACTATCTACCAATCTTCTGTCAGCTTACCAAATCACTCACATAGGTGTAGGGAAGTGATTTGTATTCACACTTAATTCAATGGTTATCAGGGAGCTACATAATGACACCATAGTTGCCTATGGGAAGTCCAATGATCATTCTAGGTTGTATACCTTCTCACAATTTTCCCCAGATTAGCCTTCAGCTACACTACTTACTCATATAGATGGAGTGAGAAAACTATGGCATAAATAATTTAGCCATTTAAACTACCATTACCTAGAGCAATTCAGTCATCAAGACATGGTTTCAAGGTTTCCTAAATTCAAATTCTTAGATGGCTTATTAAATAGATAAATTCTTGGCAAACATCCAAAAGATAAATATGACAAGGGCAAAGCAAGGAGAGCCAAACAAAAGCTAAAAATTATCCATAGTGAGATAATAAGGCCATATCTAAAACCTTCATTCAATAGGACTAGATACATGCTCACATTCATTGATAAATTTTTGATGTACACCTAGGTTTTTTTTCTCAAAAAGAAGTCTGAGGTCTTTGGTCACTCAAGGACTTTATGTCACCTATGGAGAAGTAGTCATATTATTCCATAAAAATCTTAAGGATTGATAATGGTGGGGAGTATGTCAACAATAGGTTTGAGAATTGTTTTACATCAAAGGGGATTCAGATGCAACACATAGTTCTATAGATTCCTCAACATAATGCTGTGTCTGAACATAAGAATCATACCTTGAAGTAAATGGCCAACTACATGCTTTAATGGAAATCTCTTGCTCCTTAGTTTTGGGCCAAATGAACTATACATTATATACTTATAACTATATTACACATAAATCCTTGAAATGAATCACTCCTTTTAAACATTGGGACAGTCACAATCACATAGTGGATCACTTTTGACTATTTGGATCACCAGCAATAGCCTATATTCCTAAGAAGAAATGCAAGGCAATGGACCCTTAGAGTCAATCTTGTATCTTTATGGGGTATGCAGAGGGTACTAAGGGATACATGATCCTACATCCTAAAACTCATGAGTTATTCATAGAAAGTAGTGTCAATTTTTGTGAGGGCCCACTTGATCTCACTACTGGCATTCTAGACTCTTCAAAAGTCTCACTGGATATTGATTCTACCTTAGACAGTGACTTGGATCCACCTCAAAATCCTATTGATGATCAATATGATTTTTCTTCTTCTTCAAGTTCAAGTGATGAGATTAGTAATGAGGATTCTCCTCCTCCATCTCACAATCATACTTTAGATGATGATGACTCACCTCCTGATTCTCCAATCTCATATAATTTTGTCCTACATGGGCTAGATAAACACTTCAAAGTGTTGGGAAATGGGTTGGAAATCCATTATATAAAAATTGGACATTTTCATAGTTTTAGTAGATTTCTCATGCCTACTTGGCTAATACCTCAAATCCTTAAGCCTTTCATGAAGCATCTGGAATTTTAGAATGGGATTCTGCTATGCAAGAGGACTATAGTTCCCTAATCAAGAACAAAGCATGGGACTTAGTCCCTCTTCCTAAAGGAAGAAAATTTGTCTGTTGCAAATGGGTTTATAAGACTAAGTATGGTGTAGATGGGTTTGTTGATAAGTACAAAGATCATCTAGTTACAAAGGGGGTTTCCCAAGTGCCTATTAATGACTACACTGAGACATTTATTCATATAGCCAAGATAATGTTTATTAGACTCACTCAAAACTAAACAATAATATTAAGAATAAGAAATAACAACCAAGGGAGGGGGAAAATTATCATCCTTAAGAGGTAAATATTCCCAAGCATAAGGCTCTAAGGAAGGAGGATACATGTCCATCCAACTATCTAGGGGATCTTTGGTCATGTCAATGGCTCAATAATCAATGTGCTACATCTAAGTACCAATGCCCACAAGATATCCTATATGAGAGGTAGATGTGTCAACTTTTCCAAGTGATGGTGGTGAAACCCACCCACTTCAATAAAATTAAGGGGAGAAGTGGTTGTGATGGCATGCTAATTGTTTTTACTTTTTAGGAGGTGGCAACAGTAGTATCTGGGGTGGTCCTATTTTTTCCTAGTTGTATACCTCTTTTTCTTGGCCTTGCACAAATTAGATAAATGGTAAACATGGATGATAAACATGTTTGATAGTTATTAAAAATTAGTGGTTTGTTGGTGTTTTTCACATAACATGGATTCTTTCAACATTTATGACATTATTCCTTTATAAAAAATGTAGAAAACTTAGATGCAAGCTAAGGGAAATACCAAGATTCATTTGCATTTATTGGTGTCAATGAAATTTAAATACTCAAATGATTATTTAAACCCTGTGACATACACTAAATATAGAATTTCATATACTTTTTACCCTTAAATTCGTAAACCCAGGGTACCCTTAAGATGTATTCAACAACATATTTACAAATCACTATGTAGAAAGGGATTTATAACCTAGATCTATTCCCAAGATGACAACCAATAATGATCATAAAAAAAGATACAAAATTATCTAAAATTATATAAAATATAATTACACTTCATCAATAGGAAATAATAATAACCACAAGTATTTTCATTAACTTTGCAAATAAACCTTACATACATGATTTTTATAGAATACTGCCATAAGAACAAGCATGGTAAGTTTTTTCTTTTGACAGGGGACCCATAAACATGATGTTAGAGCTTCCTAATGGATGTACATCTGCAACCACCTTAGTAAGGGAGACAATACTTACACACAACAGTTGATCCCAATTATTTTTGGAAGAGCATAGACTTAGGAAAAACGTAGACTAATAACCATCAAAAAAGAAGACAAACCCTCTATTTATACAAATTTTACTTTATTTTGCATTCTAAGAATGTGATTTCTAATTTACAAAATTAAAAAAATTCATATAGCTCTCAATTTTTTGCTAAGGTGCTTCTAGCTGGAATATGCCCTTTGCCATGCCTAGAATCTACATGTCTTTATAAGGAAAGTCATTGTTGGAATAATGTCTAAAAGTAATGATGAAGGTTTTCAAATTAACATTTAATTTCATGGATGCAAATTCATTTTATACTCGCTATAAGGATAATCTTTTATTTTGGATACAAAAAATACCTTTATCCTCTTGTGCAACTTCTTGGACATGCCTTTGACCACTCATCTTCCCAATTGAAAACTTATATACAACTACCCTTCCCTTTATGCATGCCAAAGAACAATCATGCCTTGTAATCATTTCATAAGAATATTCTAAATCCATGGCCATTTTAATGTTCTTGTTCCAATGGCCCACTTTAGCCTTGTAAACTTGCAATATTTCTCGCATGGAGGTGTTAAAACAGGCAAAATAATAGAAAATGCAAAACTTAGGTTATTTTTAACTTTTTTCTTTTTTGGCTCCAACTTGCTTTTTACACATTTGTTTTTTTCATATTTTTGGATTTTAAGGTTGCATCCACATTTCTTAATGCATAGATGCATTGCTTTTAACTTTTTATCCTTTTGGTGAAATTTTGGTCCTTTTACAAATTTGCACTTTTCTTTGTTTTATGGAAATCCAAGTCCCATTTGCAATTTTTAATTTCTTTTTGTATTGGGGAAATATAGAACTTAGAAGTATTTTTTCAATTTAAAATTTTCAAAATTTCAATTCATAGTTGTAATTCCCCTAAAAAATTTCCTCAAGGAAATGGGAACTCCAACTATAATTTGTAATTTGCAAATTTGCAAATTGTAATTCATAGTTATAATTCCCTTGAAAAGTTCCCTCAAGGAAATGGGAACTCCAACTACACTTTGTAATTTTCAAATTTTCAAATTATGATTCATAGTTATAATTCCCTTGAAAAGTTCCTTTAGAATAATGGGAACTCCAACTATAGTTTGTAATTTAAGAATTTACAAATTAGAATTCATAGCAACAATTCCCCTCAAAATTTCCCTCAGGAAAATGGGAACTCTAAATGCAATTTATAATTAACAAAATTGGAAAATTGCACTTGGCCTTAAAAGTTCCCATTAGGGAAATGGGAACTTCAACTACAATTTGAAGCTTGAAAAATTGCAATTGTCCTTGAAATTTCCCCAATTGTCCTTGAAATTTCCCTTTTTCATTAGGAGCTCATGTTGGCAGATGTTGACTGGTAGATTTGGGAGATCTATGTGTAATTTTAAATTAGCATGTTTGTAAAATTGCAAAATTAAATTCCTCCTTCAAATCTCTCTAAAGCTCCTCTTGAGTTGACCTTCTCCTTTTTCTTTGATCGGTAGGATTGGGACAGTTGACCATAATTTGCAACTACCTTTTGAAGACTTGCATTTTACAAGTTTCTTCTCTGAAATAAATATCCCAGGGACTTTGGGAGCCTCATCTGCATTTTTTGAAACTTACCATTTTTTTTACTTTTCACCCAACTCCATTCCTACTACATATTTTAACGAGGTACCCTATAAAATATTTTTCTAAAAGCCCAACCATTTTTTGTATGTTGCCTCAACTCAAAAAATGTATACTTTGACCACAATGAGATATGAAATTCATAAATAATTATTTAACCATTGAAACAAAGCTAATAAAATATTTAGATTGTTACTCTAGAGCCAAATGTTGAATGGCCACAACCCTATAACAAAATTCTAAAACATCCCATACTCAAGCTTTGAGACAGACTTTTCATGAATGGCCAAGAGCTATCCATAGGTGAATAAGTACAATATTATGGTGTTTTGAGAATTTAAGGAACTTATCTCATTTCTCCACTACTATGTTATGAAAAGGATTGCAAATTTTTCCTTCAGTATAAAGACACTCTGACTTGAAATCCTTATTTGTATAAAAAATTCTATCTAATTGATTTTGACCTTGAATGGTGCTCAGTAGAAACCCAAAAGAGTCTTGGATTTCATAAAATACAAATGTTTGATCATGCCTTCTATGAATCCATGGATCTTGATCCTCAAATGGATGTATAAGGTTTTCACTGAGTCTAAGAAACTATGATTCTTTTCTAATAGCTTCATATTTCAGCTATCAAAATTATTTTAAATGGATCATTGAACATCAAAAGTCCATTAGAGGATGCCCTGTTTAAGTTCTTTGGATAATAAAGTGCATTGTTTTTCATGTTTGTAATATTATTAACACCATTTATATTTCCAGCCAACTATTGTGCTAAAAACTTCTCTAGTGAATTCATTAGTTCCTTAACCAATTGAATAGACCTCCCTTGACGTTTGACCTAGTTGTATATATCAATCAACATTTAGACCTTTATTTTCCCTTCAAAACTCTTCTAGGAAATTAAAACTAGAACTATGAGAAGGAGAAAAATAATGAAAATACTGAATTGACTCAAAACCAAAACAAAAAGAATCAATGACCTTTAAATTTTGGAGATCATGATCTTCAATGCAAGCTTTTCCTCTAGAATTACTTGATTCTAAGTCTTCAACTTCATAGCTTCCACTTATCATAGTGAGAAATCATGGAATTGATAATGGACCCAATCATAAATGTATATTGCATGTATTTTTAGATGTTGTTTTATAGTCCATATTTGTAGATGAATCTCTAGCTACGTTGATTTTAAATCTTTTGTATGTACCATCCATGCAATCCAAAGAACACAATTATGAGGTGTATTTTACATAATTGGACACTATGTGGAATCTATTTTTTGACACAACTAGATGCACCTAAAATTTCAATTCAGAATCAATGCAAGCTATTGGTTCTTATGTTACTAAAGGTCTTAATACTGCATGAGAAGGGAAGCTAATAGAAGGCCATTTTGAAGCTTCTTATTGGAATGAATCCTGACCACACTAGGGGGTTAGTAATGCATTGCATGTAGACAATTAAGAGATAGACCATAACATAGGCATGGAAACAAGCCCTGTATCA
Source organism: Torreya grandis (assembly GCA_037957365.1). Taxonomy (NCBI): domain Eukaryota; kingdom Viridiplantae; phylum Streptophyta; class Pinopsida; order Cupressales; family Taxaceae; genus Torreya; species Torreya grandis. The sequence goes on along the minus strand of JARHVA010003220.1, from coordinate 1,741,401 downwards.
AACCTCATTTGAAGTTTAGATGGATACATGATCATTCTTTTTTACTTGTACTAGGAAATGGCTACTATTGAGATGGTCTGCAAATGGCATGTGTCCTTCATGCTAGGCAATGGGGAATTTGTACATTTTATACTTTTAACTTTTCCACCCATTCCTTTTCTTCTCCTTTTAGGACCAATAACTTTAGAAGCAACTTGCAATTTTGCAGTTTATAAAATTGATTCTGAGCTCCCTGTCTTTGCCTTTCCTTTCTATACCTTTTGTGTTATGGGATTTAGAGATGGAATAACACTTTATAGTTCCTATTTTTATAATTGCTAATTTCATTTCAACTACCCTTTTCCACTACTTTTTTTATTTTAAGACCTGAACATCCACAAATAATTTGCAATTTGGAAGCAGATTAAAATTATAGTCAAGAATAAAATCTCTACGAGGTTCCTTTCGCATGGTGTGTTGTGGGTTCTAGAGAATGATAAACACTTTAAAATTCATAATTTATAAAATTTAATTTGATCATGTTCATTTTGCATAGAAAACCCTAAGGACCAGCAATTAAAGGTGAACATTCTGACAAGTTCCCCTGCATATCTCTTTCTCCCTCTACTTATTTATTTAGAATGCTTGCATGGCATAGTTAGTGCTGATGTTGGGAAAAGAACATTTCAAGATTTTTTAATCTTATGTGGATCTATCAACACTTCTATTGGGCTCAACAAAATAATATTCTAGTTTTGTTTTTTTATGTCTACATGGCCTTCCTCCACATAAATGCTTAGCTCAACTACATTTAAAAAACTTTGATTTAATTAATTTTCATCTTGGCCCTTACATGCGGACTACCTTATTCTATCATATCACTTGTTTTGATGACTTGGGGATGAGTTTCAAAACTATATTTCACTATATGCATGACATATATCATGTTGTGTAATCAAATCACCATTATTCATCTATAATACTCTCGTCGACACCATCCTATGATAAATGTGATCTGTGGGTTCTATCCATGATATAATAATTTTAATTATTAACATTTTCTATCTTAGATATCAATGATAACTTCAAATGATAGTCATTTGATGTATTAGACATCCCCTCAAATGATACTAAGGCAACACCAACTTTATGTTGAAGACTATCTGAGACATATTTTAGCTATCTAACTATATCATCTATAACATCATCGACATTGACATTAAACATTTTCATTATCTAAGGAGTCTTATCATTTATAAATCATGTGTATGTAAACTCATTGGAAGCCAAGCCCATCTCAAGCATTTCATTAAATAGTTTATTAGCTTCATCAATATCTACAACTTTGAAGGAGACATCGATGAGATTAATATAATTAACCATGTTATGAACACAACCTTTTATTCCCATATCACCAAATAAATCATTACTACAAAAAATCTCATAAATAACTTAGACAAGATACTAGCAATGATAAGTTGTTACATGCAATGTGGGTGTTCAGATAACAGTAGCAATAATTCCAAACACCATGTCACAAAATTAGTGGCAGATCCATAATACCAATTTGGAGATCTAAAAGTAAGATATCATTATGGTCTGGAGGCATTATAATAATGTTGTTTGAGTTAGATAGTTCATTAAGACACGATAGAGACCTTGCAATGTCTAAACACTCCTACTAATAGATTCAAAAGTTGCTTAACATTTTTCACTATTTAACACACTTAAGAGTACAATTTTCCTATTTATTTTGAAGGAAGATGACCAAGGTCAAGAAACTATCAATCTGAAAACTTTATCTCCTTGAAAATATTGTTGGCTTGCCCCTCTTACCAATTATTCTCCATTTCTCACAAGATGTTTAGTACCTCCTCATGGTACTAAGAGTTCCCGTACACAAAAAACATCAAATTGTATAGGATAAGGTTTTCAATATACTCACTTTGTAGAGAAACATCAGAATGGCCAGATAAATTAATATAAACACATGCAGAACCAAGATAATGGACCTTGTAGATAGGAAAAGTAGCTAAACAAATCAAGCATTGATATTAAATAACAGTACAAATTTCATTGAGCAATTTTGGGCACTAACACTACCTCTCTCTTGGGGATATACAGCCCCTATGGCCATGAAATTAACCCCAAAACATAAGATAAAATGCCAATCCATTGGGTTATGAAGTCAATATTTGAGAAACTTATCAGAAAATACCCATGGAAACTCAACAAAACAAGGCAAACTGACAAAAATAAATTAATAGTATATTAAAACAAACACATGACAAAATAAATTGAAAATAATTTTACAAACAAGGAAAAATTTAGATGGGAAACAAAATAACAAATCAACAAAACTATACACTATACAATACTATACACAAGTTACAAATAGATTCTAGGAAGTGTTTCAGATATCTACCATTAACTGGTAGCTCCAATATTTCACTATCTAAGATTTTGAGGAAGAGTGTGTTCTCCAAGCTAGTAGTAAATGGAATATGGATTCATCCAAAAGGCATCAAACTTGTCATGCTTACCTTTCTCCTCATGCCTATTGTCCCAAAGTGATATTGAGATATCTGACCTAAAAGTTATTAGAGTCACATTTATATCATATATTATCTTGAGTATTTCCTTGAAATTGAGTTGTATTTTATGATATTATCATCAAATTTCATGAAACTCAATAATTTGGTTCATTCTACTTTCATAGTGGCTGATTTGCTCATCTTCCTCTAGTTGTTGCATGAACTGATAGGTTGGCAACTACAAATTCATAGGTGAAATTTCTTGAGCTCCATAAACAATATTAAAATTGATTTTACCTATATCTCTATTAGGCATGATCCTATCATCCAACAAATAAAACTTCATTTTTCCACCCCACTTCTTGTTTGGTTCCAATGTTATTCTAATGATCTTGAGAATTTTCTAGTTATTAGATTATTCTTGTCCATTCACCTAAGGATTGTAATTGGAAGAATAAGTCAACATGATCCCATAATCTTTACATAATTTTTCTAATGGATTATCTTTGAAACTCATGTTATTATCAATAATTACCTTGACAGGCACACCAAATCTACAAATAATCTAATTCAACAAAAATTCTGTGACTACCTAGTGTGTAGCCTTCTTTGTAGGGACTACTTCAACCCATTTCATGAAGTAATAAATTTCAATTAGTATCCATCTATTTCATATTCTTTATGAATAAATAATTTACCCAATGAAATACATTTCCAATTATGTAAATGGGCCTTCAATCATCATAGGCTACAAGGGAAGAGAACTAGAAGCTTTCAACTTTCTCATAATGCACTGACATTTCTCATAATTTCTAACTTGTTGATCAACATCATTGAATATTGATGGCCACCTATAACAAGATCTCATAATTTTATGAGTTATCAATTTAGGTGGAAAATGGCCACCACATACTCCACCATAGAAGTCTTCAATTAGGTTAGTAGTTTGTTCATCTACCAAGCATCTTAGGAGAACCCCTTTAAAATTATTCCAAGCTTGTCCAATTTTAGTACAGAGGTATTTTTGAGAAACAAGTTTGAGATTTATCATTTAGTTTTTGTCCAATTTAAGGGGATAACTTAGATTTTTCAAGTAATAAAAAATTTCCTTATACCATGGAGATTTGCTAATTTGACTCAAAGAATCATTAATATTGAAAACAATAGTGTTTACCTCATGGATTACAAATTAGTCTCAGCCATGAGCTTAGATAGATTGATCCCTCTCACTATATTGGTGGTGTGAATATTCATGTCATACTCTTTTAACTTATTGACACACCTGCATCTCTTCTTAGATGCTTCAATTTTATTTAAGATGTCCTTCACCATGGTATGAAGAATGTAAGCAATAATATTTGAACTCAAAATATAAGGTCTGAATGTCTTAACAGCCTTCAAGAGAGTAAAATATTAATTTTCCATTATTGTATAATTTAGTTCAAAACCTTTGATAAATTTTATAAATAAATATATGTGTTGCTTGTGACCATCTTCATTATTTTGCAACAAGACAACAATAGTATTATGAGATTAAAAAGAGAACATCTAAATTTCCTTGGCTCAATCAACCCAAGATGGGGGCATACTTTAAGGATCCTTTTATTTCATTGAATGCTTGTATGACCTTCTCCTTCCACTTGATGGTTTGTTCCTTCTTCAACATAGAAGTGATAATAAAAGTAATCTCTAAAAAATTAGACACCAACCTCCTTACAAAATTCATTTTCCAAAAATAGATTGAAATCCCTTCTTGGACTATGGGATATACCTTTTGTTAATATATTCTACTCACTGAGGGTCAATCATGACACCATCCTTAGAAACTATATGTGCCAAAAACTTATCCTTTTATACTCCAATGTGACACTTCTTAGGATTAAGTGAAATTCCAAACTCCTTACATCTAATGAACACTTCCTCTATATGTTCCAAAGGTTCTTATCTACTCTTGAAGTACATAGTAATATCATCTTGATATATAGATATAAACATGTTAATTACCCCTAAAAATGCAACATACATAACATGCTAAAATGGTACATCAAAATTCATTAACTCAAATGGTATCTTCACATATACATGCGTGCCCTAACACATAGTAAATACAATCTTGGGTCTTTCAAATTTAATGACCACAACCTAGTTATACCCTAAAAAATTGTTTAAAGTGGATAACATGTTTGATCATATAACCCTTTGTATTAGGTTATCTATATTATGCAGGGGATAATTATCTGTCATAGAAGATTTATTTAAATTGTATAAATCCACACACAAGTGGATGTCACCATTATTATTTAGTACAGGAACTAAGTTTACCACCCATGATGAATATTTGATAGGTTGAATAATTATAACATCCCTTAGCTTCTTTACCTCATCCCACATCTTAGTGGCTAAGATAGGTTTAATAGGTCTCAATTTCTTCCTAAAAGGCTTGCTATCAGTATGTAATAGGATGACATGTTGAAACAAATATTCCCTATAAAATTTTAGTTAAGAATAAGACCATGATAAATAGTTTTTGTACTTCTTTAGTAGCTGCATATACACTTTCCTCTCATTTTCACTTAGATGATTACCCAATCAAACATTCCATAGATTCCCATGAGAACCCAAATTACACTCAGTCATGTCTTCTAAAAGAAATGAGTCTTGAGCTTTAATTCTATTGATTCCATAAAAATATGATTCTAAACTTACCAATCCCCTTAGGAGTGCATTTGTCTTCAGCCGAATGATATCCTTCCCAAATAAGGTTTCCTTTCCATCACAAACTTGAACCATGGACTCCAAGTCTATGAGCTGATCATGGAATTATAATTCATAATTTAGAAACCTCTTTATCTATTAATCATCATCAAACACATACAAATGATGAATATTCTCTAGGATTGAAGGCTTAATAATCACCTCCACTTGATATTGATAATGAGGGTTCATATTTACAGTATCAAACTTAACACCTAACCCTGCAATTTTATCAACCTCTTCATCAAAACTTCTATCATGATAACAAATGTTGAATACATCAAATAAATTAATCAAATACCCTACAACATTTTGATATTATTTTAGCTTTTAGTTTGAGTGGCATAAGCATTACAGACCTACTTAACCACTATCTCTAAATCAACCTTGATAATCAAATTTGTAATTTTGTGTTCACTTTCAATTTGTAGACCAAGTGTGCCTCATAATCAGTAGTATTATTTATGCACTCAAAGGACAATTAAAAATATTAAAAAATTTACCATTATGGGCATGGAATACAACTGCAACTCTATTTTCAAGATTGGAGCAAGCCCCATCAAAACACATCTTCTAAACATCAAATTTTTTGTTAGGTTCAACATCAAGAATAGCAGGTTGTTCATCCGCATCAATATTCCCAACAATTTTTTTGAATTCCACATCTATGTACAATAATTCATTTATAAAATGTTTCATATCTTCTATTTGTTAGAGGTACAATCACTAGGAGGAGGGCATAAATTAGTGAGCCCACACAATTCAAATTTAGTTTCAATCCTTTCAAATTTGTAATTAGTCTGTGTGTGTGTGTGTGTGTGTGCGTGTGTGTGTGTATATATATATATATATATATATATATATATATATATATATATATATATATATATATATATATATATGAGCCATACACATTATTCATTACAATAAACAATAAATATAATGCAAGATCAAGCATATAACACATGACAGAAGTAGAAAACTCTTTTGGGAGAAAAAACCCACTGAAACCTACAATTGGAATACTATCCTATAAAAAAATATCTAATTTAAACCAACTATAATTGATCAAGGAAATACAATCCCTATTTAGTGAGACTACAATCCCACAAGGTGCTACAACACGTGTCTAGCTAAGCTATAACAACAACCAAAATTTTCATAAATTTCACCCTGCAAGGAGGCTACAACCACCTTAGATGTTGAGATACCACAATAACACTTATTAATACATCCATCTATGAATTTATGTCTTCAACACCTAATGATGGATCTCTAATTATCACTCTTCACCTTCGCTTGTAGTTAATCTAGAAGAAAATTATTTGAACAATAAAATTATGACCTACATGTCATACAAATAGTCCTAAATCTATTTGTCTCTTAAAACTCATCCTTAGGACACTCTACCCCTTATTTTCTCTATAAATCACACACACCATCCTCTCTTAAATCTCTCCCAAGAATCTTACACAAGTCTAGAAACCAACACATTTGGTTTCACTATTTAGAGAGAAAACATGATAATCACTACTTTGGTCAACCATTAGGCATGACCTAATCATTAAATCATCTCTCACATCAATAAATAGCTAAAAATAAACTTTTTAGGTTGGCCATAGCATCTATGGGTCATCCTTAAGTAGCAACACCTTTCAATTAGGACCTTGTAGCCCTTACATGTCTCATGTGAACTGATTAACTCTTTTAGCACTTCAACGATAAAAAAAAGAACACTAAACCACTATAAAAATCATGGAGTAATTTCATATGATACATAAGTCCCCCTTAAGTTCTAACAACTAGTATAAATTCCCTTTTCTTAAACATAATTTACTTAAACAACATTTTGTGTGCATAGTCATTATGAACGAACACACAATTACCTTCTAAACCATTTTTCATAATGTATATGAATGGATAAACCTTAATATTGAAAAAAAATCAACCTATGGTTGTCTACAACACTCACCAATATGAAATTCATTAAGAGATATATAAACAACACAAAATAAGCTCAATTACCCTTCTCAGGTTACTTGTAGAAAATGCATGAACACATAGTTAACTTTGGATATCAATATCTTTATTTATTCACACTTTCATATTACTAAGCTCATATCTCATGTCCTCTTATATTTAGATCATACTTTCACCATTGATCTTATCCAAACTTCAACACATAGGCATAAATGTTCAAACATTAAACCTTAAACATGTTGACCTCATCTCATGTAATGTGGAAACTTTGACTCAATCCGCTCTATTAATATCTTATATGTAGCTTGGTCTTTAAAAATGTTAAACATCGATCACATTGACCTCTTGAAATTAATAAAAACCATTTATATCCATATATATGATTATCCACTCACCATTGATTCTCGAAAGAAGCTTGATCTTTATCTCTGCTCAACATTAAACATTATTACCTATCCTCTTCGCACTGCTTCTTGACTTCTTGGAGAAATGCACTACATCGATGTTGCTCAAACTCTAACCTATATAAATTTGATTATGGGAACCTTTCTTATTTTCTTGGAAGTCCAACTTTACATAGTCATATCTTTTACCTTGCTTACTTGCATGTTCTCAAATTTGTACCATATGATCTCCTCACGTAGGAGAATCCAAGTATGTGACAAAATACTCCTAGATCCCTCACACATGTGAGATATATCACCATTATAATTCCTTCTAAAAATATTCTACCACAAAGCCAACTATGCTTAGAACTTCTCTGGGAGGCCAACTTTGAACATGTATATCTTCTGATTCACCTCAGTGCTTGACCTAAAACTTAGCACAAAAGAACTAGGCACAAAACTAAACAAACCCATATGACCAACTTCTCTTGAAAAAAACATGTGTGAGATATGATACCATACAAATTATTACTCCTCTCTTTCTTTCCGCATGCAAATTTGGCAAAGTATGGGAAAACACTGTCAAAAATCATAGGAGCCCAACTTTTCACTTGAATATGCTTTGACATGATTAGTGCATGACCTAAGATTTAGTACATAGGAATTAGGAACAATACTAAACAAACCCATGTGACCATTTCCTCTTGACTCATCCACATATCTCAATGGTGACATCATCAAATTGCCTACTTAGATTTTCTACCACTGGACACAAAGTGTCTTGATGAAAACTATAGATAGCCAAATGAATTTAACTTATGCACACAAGCACTCAATGTTTTTTGAACATGTTAGAGACATTTTTAACATGATCAATACTCTATATTCACCCCTAAACATCTCTAACCATTCAAAAATTGAAGATCAAGCAATCATACTTTAATCATATTAGGACAAGCACATTACACACTTTATCATTGTCACATACACTATCAAGTAACTTCTTCCACTAGAATATACACCTTAATAATATCATTATTACATCATTTAAAATTCTCTAACAATCTCCCTCTGTGTCATTAATGTCAACAACTATCATATTATAATATATAACTCACCTTCCTTCTCACTTTTCAAACACTCTCATAATAAGAACTTTTTCCCCCTTTGAAAAAATGACAAAATGGGCATAATATCATCTTGAGGACTTGAAAATACCACCAATAAGAGAGTACCACCTTATAAAGATGATATAACTCCCCCTTACCTTGAGCTAGCTTCTGCTTGCATTGACAATTTTTCTGTTACTCCATGCCAACACTCTCTTTAACCAAACACTACAACCAATTAAGAAAGAACACATAAAAACTAGAAAATTATGATTTAAATTACCAAGAAACTTCTAAGATGGACTCCCCCTAAGATATATTAACTATAACATCATATGAGCATCTTCAGATCTTCATACACCATGAAGAGTTAACATACAAGCTTACTAACCTTCTTTATGAAACGACCTCAAGGACTACCAACATAATTTCATGCCAATCACCAAATAGGAAACATTATCTCAACCAATTTGAGAACTTTGATTTAAATAAGCATACCTTATTCTTTTGGAGAAAATGAGTAAAAAACACTTCTTCTTCAAAGTAAACCTGTCTAGCCTGCTTGTACCCCTCCCTAAAAATTGTAGAGGCCAAAATTTTTAGTAGACACATATTTAGGACCATAAAATTCTTATATAGAGCACTATCATATCCCCCCTTAAGTACACCAGTTTTCATCACCTAGATCATCCTTTACAACATATTTCCTTCACAAACTAACTAGCCAATTACTCATGTATCTGGACAAAAACATGAATAATTTAAAAACTATAAACCTTTAGATCTATATGAAGCTTGATTTGATAACCCATTTGGCCCATTCAAATTATTGGGAAACATAAAATATCACATCACAAGGAAAATCACATTTATATCAGAGCCTAAAACCCTAAAATCTCAAAATAGATAAGGTCAACAAACCTCCTTCTAGGCAATGCACACATCTGAAAATTCTTAGACACTTGGAGACACCCATCATGAAGAAGTGAATAGACATTTTTTAGCACCAAAACTTATTGATAATTCATTAAAATCATTATGCCATTTGGAATCACCCATTCTAATCCAGTATTATAGCTCCTACACAAATTTCTAAAACAATCTCTTGATATTATTGATCCCCCTTAAACAAATACCTTCTCTGATTAAAATTATCATCTTGAGCACACAATATTGCTTCTCCATAATAAAATATGTATCCTAATAAGTAAAGTTAGAGGCACCATACTTCACAATGTCATAGAATAATGTGAAACTAGGAGTTTCCCACAACTCCTCATATTCCTTCTCTTCCTTGGTCATCTGATAGCCATAGTTATTTTTATTAGGCTTAAGAGAAGAAACATGATTAACCACTATAACATTATCCTTTCCTTATAGAATTGGATTGGTACTACATGGAGACAATAAATATCCATTACATACCTTTTTATTTGAGGAATCTACCTTGTAGTTTAGAACCTCATCATAAGGCATACAAAATTGATGTTATTTACATGATATATACTCAAAAACAACAAGATGTTTACTTAGATCCATACATACCTTAGGACTAGTTTCAACTAGCACATTGGTCTTCTTTTTGAGTTTCATCTCTTCACTCATGACATGAGTAGATGATGAGATCCATTGGCATTATTCAACATCTAAATAATTTTCCACCATAACAAAGAGATTACTTGTACCTTCAGTCTCATCATGAATCACACATGTCACATTTGGGTTCTATGTGTTCACATGCCTTCTTTCTTGCACTCTAGAAGCCTGATTAAACCCTTTCTGACTTATAGACCTTTTTTGTAGGACCTAACAATGTGACCTCTCTGTTCACAATTGTAATAAACCATAACTTTTACAAGAAATGTATATTTCCATACCTTATTTGGACAAAAAATTTCAATGTGTCTCATGTTATGACAAATGAAATAACCTCATCTATTTGAAGAGGAATCACCTTTTCTAACCTTATGTGGATAAAGGTTTGCAAAGTATCCCACATCAAGACAATTAAAGCAATTATTTTTTTTCACACCATCTTACTAATGACCCCCATCATAGTTCCATACAAACTCAATTATAATAGGTCTCTTGCATTATCTAGTCCTATGACCAAATTGATTACATGTATAACAATAACCATTGAATCTTGCATACCTCATGGAATTTGGTTGTTTGATCTGATTAGTATTATTCTAATGGTACCTTTAGTCCATATCTGATGATTTTTCTTCAAAGTATGACTGTCCTAGTTCACATTAGTCTTCATCTTGTCTTGAGTTACATTATTTTATTATTTTTGATATCCAAGACCTATTCTATCACTAGTATGCTTTTTATCAGTCATAATATTATCTAAATCACATGATCTCTTTTCAAATCTCATAAATGTCTTCACCTTACTAGTAGACTTGTATAACTCATCTTTCAAAAACACAATATTATAAGCATACCTTGAGCATTCTTCTTCTTTGGCTCTTTGGATTTCATACATAGATTCTAATTTATAATTAAAAAACATGACAACACCTTCATGTTCCCTAGAATCTTCAACCAATCTTTCCTCAAACACATTGAATTGCTCTTTATAGTCTTTGATCTTAGATTTTATTTTTTTATTGATCTTATTCTCAATCTTTAGTTCTTGAAGAGTATTCATCAATACAGTCTCATAGTCCACTTCATCTTCACCATTATTTAAATAACTCCACATAAACACCTCATGATGTGAACAACTTCCTTCCTAGGCCATGGATAGAACTTCATCTTCAATAGAACCATCATCTTAATGATCATATTCTGAGTCACTATCTTTAGTCTCATTTGATGAGTTGCAATCTTCTTTAGTGTAAAGACTCTTATTGTTTTTGAAGGACATCTTTTTGTTATACTTTTTGAATCATTTCTTCCTATATGTCTTCTTGTTTTCATCTTGACCTTCACTATGCTCTTCATCATCAATATTTTCATTCTTATGAGGGAACTTAGGATTAAAATGTCCTATCTCTCAACAATTGTAACATTTTAAGGTTAGTTTACCCTTGTACTTCTATGAGCCTCTGTTTAATTTCCTAATAATCAAATCAATTAATTTATCCTCATTAATATGAGAAAGGTCATCTTATTTGGATTTATGACCTTGGAACTTCTTCTTAGGCTTCATCTATGTCTTGAATATTGTTTCCTTCTTTGGTTGTATATCATCATTTACTCTTGTCTCATATACATTAAGGGTGCCATGCAATTGACCCATCTTCAATTGAGTAATATTGTATCTTTATTCTATAGCATATACTTTTGGATCAAGCTTGAGGGATAGAGACCTTAATACCTTTTGGACTACATTAACCTCTTCAATATTATCTCCAATACCTCTGATGATGTTCATAATCTCATCAACTCTCTATAAAAAGGATACCACATAATCTTCTTCTTTCATTTTGAGACTTTCAAATTTCCTTCTATGAGTCTACAACATGGCAATCATGAACTTTGAATCTCCTTCAAAAATGATATATATTTTTTCACATATCTCTTTAGTAGATTTAAAATATATTACCTTTATTCATTTAGTCTCTAAAATACCACAATTGATAGCATTCATTGCCTTAAAATTATTCTCAAATAATTTCTTGTCCTTATCACTAGACAAAGGAGTAATAAGGGAAACATAACAATCTATAATAGATTGTCATACATCAAACCCTAGGGATATAATCTATGTACTTATCCTTGTACTCCAAAAATCAAAATTAAATCTATTGAACATCAATGCTTTCTTAGTAGAGAAACCTCCTTGATAATTACCCATATTGTACTTTGTATCACCTTCAAGCTATCAAGTGTTTACCAAAGGACCTACTCTAATACCAATTGTTAAAGTTATAATCAGTTATAGGAGTGAATAAATGAACCTAGATAATTCAAGTTTACTAACAATCCTTTAAAACTCTTAATCATTTGATACATACATATATGAGGCATACACATCATTTATAACAATGAATAAGAAGGACAATGCAAGATCAAGCATATAACACATGACATACATGGGGAAACCTCTTGGGGGAGAAAACTAATTAGAAACTATAATTATACTATTATCCTATAATAAAAAGATACAATATAGACCAACTAAAACTGATCTTGGAACTACAATCCCTATTTAGTCAAACTACAATTCCATAAGGTGCTAGAACACCTGTCTAGTTGGGATGCAATAACAACTAGACTATTAATAAGTTTCACCTTGCAAGAAGGATACAACCACCATAGATGTTGATCTACCATAATAACACCTATGAACACATCCACCTATGAAATGATGTCTTCAGTACTTGATGATGGACCTTTGATTGTCACTCTTTACATTCTCTTACACTCAATATGTAAAATCACTATTTTACAAAAATAATTATGACCTATAGGTCTTATAAATAGTCCCTGATATATTCTTCTCTTTAACCTCATCCTCATGGAACTCTACCCCTTCTTTACTCCATAGACCACACACTCAATCCTCTATCAAATCTCTCTCGAGTATCTCATGCATGTCTAGAAACCAACACATTTGGTTTCACTATTTATAAAGAAAACATGATAATCTCTACCTTGGTCAGCCATTAAGCATGCATTAATCCTTAATAAATATCTCACATCAAGACATGGATTAAAAAAACTTGATAGGTTAGCCATAGAATCTATGGGTCACCCTTAAGTAGCTACACCTTTTAATTAGGCCCTTATAGCGCTTATAGGTCTCCTGTGAACCCATTCACTCCTATAACACTTCATTAAACAAAAAATAAACATAGAACCACTACCAAAAGCATGGAACCATTCCATATGATCTATAGGTCCCCCTTAAGTTCTAACAACCAACATAGAATCCTTCTTCTTAAGCATAATTCACTTAAACAACATTTTATACACACATTCAGTATGAATAAACACAAAATGACATTGTAAACCAATGTTCATACTACATACGAATGGTTAAACCTTTATAATAAACATATATCAAACTCATGAAGTATACAATACTTCCCAATATCAAATTTATTAATAGATAACAAAATAACACAAAACAAGCTCAATTACCATTCTCAGTTTACTTAAAAAACATGCACAAACACATAGTTGATTTTAGATCTCAATATATTTAATTGTATACACTTCTAGATCTTCAAATCCATATTACTAGATGCATCCTGGAGTTCTCTACCACTTTGATTTTTACACCATGATAAAATTTGTCCTGGATCCAAAGATATAGATAAAATACAAAGCATTCATTTTTTCCATTACAAATTTAAATATTCAAATGCAAATGGTCATAGTTAAACTTCAAACACTAAGCACACATCTCATATCCTCTCAAATTCAGATCAATCTCCCACAATTGATATTCTCTAAACTTTAACACATAGGTGTCAATGCTCAAATGTCAAACCTTGAACATGTTGGCCTCATCTCATGAAATCTGGGAACTTTGACTCAATGTGTTACGTCGATCTCTTATACATATCTCAATATTTAACAATTATAAATATCTATCACTTTGACCTCTTGAATTTAATATGCATTTTGGATCTCTATCTATATGATCACCCACTCATTGTTTATCCATAGAAGAAGCTTGATCATTTTCTCTACTCAGCATAAAACATCGTTCAACTATCCTCATGTTGATTCTTCCTAACTTCTTAGAGAAACATGCTCCATCGATGTTTCTCAAACTTTATCTTTTGAACTTTTGACTAAGTATTGGAACCTTTATTTTATACCTACAAGGCCAACTTTGCACAGTCATATATTTTACCTCACACTCTTGTATGTTCTCAAATTTGGACCATATGATTTACTCACATAGAACAATCCATCCATGTGACAAAATACTCTTGGAACCCTCACATGTATGAGATATATCACCATTAAATTTCCTTCTTAAAATATTTTACCATAGAGACAACTATGCTTAGAACTTGTCTGGGAGGCCAACTTTGAACATGAATATATTTTGATGCGCTTTGGTTCTTGACATAAAAGTTAGTAAAAATTAACTAGGCACAAAATTGAACAAACCCATATTATCACCTTCTCTTTAAATGTCCACACATGAAATATATGCTACCATCAAAATGCTTACTTGACTCTTTCATGCCTCATGAAAATTTGGCTAATTATAGGAAAACACTATCGAAAATCCTAGGAGCCCAAATTTACAATTGTATACCTTTTTATGCACTTATGTGCATGACCTGAGATTTAGTGTATAATAACTAGGCACAATAATTAATAAACTCGTGTGACCATTTAATTCTAACTCATCCACACATGGTATTTCTGATGTCATCAAACTACCTACTTAGATTTTCTACCATTGAACCCAAAGTGTCTAAATGAAAAATATGGAAAACTAGACGAATTCCACTTATAAACAAAAGATTTCAAAGCTTAGAAAACATATTTGGTACCCTTTCAACATTCTCAATATTCCATACTCATCACTGAACACCTCTAACCATTCTACAACTAAAGATCAACCAATCATACTTCAAGCATAATAGGACAAGCACATTGCACATTTTATCATTGTCATATATATTATTAAAGCACTTCATCCACTCACTTGGACACCTTCATGACATCATAATGACATAATGGACAATGATCCAACACTAATATCTTAGCATCTTTGGCTCCCTATGAGGTCTCACCATCTTTCCCTCCAGAGGAATAGTGGCATAAGACAAGTCCATTTATATACTTCTACCCATGCTAGTAGCCCATTTTCATGAAAACATAATCCCCCACTTAATAAATCAATCCAAAACTACCACAACTATATTCAAATACTTACCTAGATGTACTTCCAACTACACTACTAACCATTTGACCTATCCAACAACTAGTACCTCTCATAAGTCTATGGTTTATAATTTTCCAAAGGATGATGTAATTTTAACTATAAGATAATTTAATACATCTAGGGGCATAACATTTTAAGAATATATAGAATCAAACATGCAATTATGAACAATCAAACCATTAATCAATAGGGTTGTGTAAAATAGATCCACCTTCAGTTGACTTTCTAGCAATGAAGTTCCTAATAGACCTCTAGAAATGGTTCAATAACCTCTTCTTATTCTACATGTTCATTTGGGGGTATTATGGGTGGATTCATTTCATTTGCATCTAAACTTCATCAAATTCCAAGTATTCAAATTCCCTCTTCATATGTTTAGGTATTTGAAATAACTCAATAAGTGGCATGATGATTTTTAGTTGGCTCAACATCTAGGTCATATCACACACTGTATATTAGGGAAGAAGAGTATTAGGTAGAATGGTGAAAACACCTTCAGTTGGGATATAATCACTTAAATTCTAAATTGGAATAGGTTGGGGTTAATTTTCATGCATTATAATAGTCTTCAAAGGTGGGTTTGTTCTATCATCATTCGCACCCTTAGGAAAATTAGACAATATGGGTACTATATTCTTAGCTAGGGTACCTCTTGGCTTAGCAACTTGGGAAATGGGTGATAATTTGGAAGCATTTGGGATTGGTGTAGTTTTCTTAGTTTCCTTACTCACATCCCCTACCCTTAGATTTGTAGGGGTAGTGTTTTTAGGAGTAAAAAATGGTTGCCTGCTTCTCAAATAGTATTCTTTATCTTACACAACTATTGCATTCATTAGTAACTTCCTATCCTCAACTGAGGGAATTCCCCCATCATATTTATTAATCATCGTTGATCTTAAAAACTCAAAATCATGAATGGGAAATTCATATGTTTATGTTATATTAACATCACAAACAAATTTCAAAGTTGGGACATATACCTTTTTTAATATACTCCAAATCTGATCAAAAGTTATAGCACTCAATAATTTCATAAAGGTAAATGTTTTGCTTTGGGAGACTTGACAATCAACCATCAAAATCTCATCATCATCAGACTCAGACTCATGCTCATCTACATATTTATCAAATGGTTTAGCAATATATCATGACGCATGGGAAAGGAATCACATGTCACACCAATCAATGTCAAACTCATTATTTACTGCATTCATTTTGGTGTTTAATGGATTAGTCACTTCTTTCCCAACTCATCTATTATTATTTCTACAAGTTATTTCATCATGTGAAGGCATCTTACCTATATGATTATCCCTAGTGTGGAAAGTGGCCTCCCTTATGCTTGATTCAGATTCATTTTTATCTATTGACTTATAGATCTATGAGGTAAGCCATTATTAGCCCCAATTAGATTATAGGACATTTTTTGATAGTGAAGACCAAATTCTTAATACTTTCCTCAAGATTAGTTATCTTTGTAAACTATGTCTTATCTCGATTAACCAATTTTACATCAACCTACTTGTTGAAGGGCTTTCCCACATCCTTTACAGTATTATAAATTTAGATGGCAATATTGAATGATAATTATAGGTTCATTAGATCCTTATCCCTCAATTAATATTCAACCTTCTTATCAAAGGCATCACAATATTTAATCAAGCATGTTGTATCACTGGGTTGAATGTTTTCAAGTAGTCACATCATAGTCTTGTTGAAAAATGTATTGAAGCCCTCCACACACTCATTAGGGTTCTCTTTTATGTTTTAAAACTCAACCAAAATAAATATAGGATTAATACTATCACCATACTAAATTTTTAAGACATTCTCCATTTATTCTCATGAAACAATACATCCGTGGGGAAGGGAACTGAACCACTCATGAGAATTTTCTTCTAACATATGCATTTAATAACATAATTCACACATCCTAATGGTCAACCTCATAGTATTAAATGATAATGTATAAATCCCTTGAGTGTTTATCACCAGTCACTACATTATTCCATTGAAAGTTTTGGAAGGTAGTTCCTTACTTTGTTAAGGACTTCATTGGAATAGCCTTTCATTTCATCAAAATTAATAACTCTAAACCTAAGAATGTGGAATGTAGGACATTCATTCTCATCTTGATCCCTATGCCTCATGATTGGCTCAATGTTGGGTTTAAGAAAAAATGATAAATGATTGTTAGAAGGTGAATGAGGTGGACTTCGTAGATTAAATTTAGGAGGAGATTTAGCTAGTTTAGAAAGAGCTAGATACTAAATTAGACTATATGATTCTAAATGACTGGGAAAGCTTTGATAGTCCTCAATAATTAGAAGTTCAAAAAAAATTCAAGATTATCAAAATCTTGGTATTCTAGAGACTCCTTAGTAGCTAAGAATTGCCTTTCAATAGGCCTCTAGACATATCTCCATCTTCATTGATGAACACTTAAGGGTGAAACAAGTTGCTCTAACAACTCAGCTATGAAGGATGATCTCAATCCTTCCACCTTTGCAAATAAGAAAATGCATAAAGATAAAAATTAATAAAGATATTTAAAATATGCACTAATCTTTATTGAAACTAGATGATAAAGTTTGAGTCACCACTAGCATCAAACTTCTAGAATATAACAATTGATAAATTGGTTGTGATATATATTGAAAACATACTTTGTTGAGTTTATTGATGAGATACAAAAAAAAGATATTAAAATTTTTAGATTTATGTTCAAAATGGGAAATCACCTTTCAAAATTCAATTTTAATATCTCTTTACAAAAAACACAACATATTTCAATTATCAAATCTCTCAATCCCTGGCAGGTGCCCAAAGGAGTGTTGTGATGTTGATGATCAAGATAGTAGAAGTGTATTCAATTAACTCCAACCTTAAAAAATATGATATTATATAAATAAACATCTCTAAAGATATAGTTGGGATTACTTGGATCCAATATTCTAAGGCAAAAAACTTGATATAACTTGAATTATTACATCTCTCTACAAGAGTCCTCAACAACACAAGTGACCAGGACTTCAATTTAATCCCTAGTAATGGTAACATTTTGATATTGGTTCCTAAATGTATACCTATTGTTATTATCCTTACACACTTGAAATAAATGGAAAAAATATATGATAAATCGACTAATATGTTTTTATAGCTAGGGAAGGGTTTATCACACAAATGGACTAGATGTAGATAATGACTGGGAGGCACTGATAGAGGGTATGGTGATCTCCCTGCTACTTTTGCTTTGCTTGAACCAAGGTGAGAGGACCTAATGGGTAGCTTTATCACATGGAGGGATTATACAATTCAATCTCTATGGGGATTCTTAACATACAAATGTAGGTCTGACCAGGGCATAACCAAAGTTACACACTCCACCTATAAAGGGTTATCACATGTAATGCACAAATGTACCAAGTCAAACACAAACTACTAAATATATATGAGGATGTGATTTCAACCTTCATTCTAAAGAATTTTTCTATTAATGGGGTCAAATCAAAGACTTTAATGTTGGGCTTTAAAGAAAAAAAATATAAACACATTTTATATAGGCAAGATTTATGCATTTGTAAGCAAATAACAATTAAAATATGCAAAAAATGTATTAGTTTTATGGTAAGATAGGTAAGACAAGTTTGATAGTTATAAAAAAAGGAGTGGTATGCTAGAGGTTTTAAAACACCAAGGAATCTTTACAAAAAAATGTAGAAAACTCATATATAAGCTAAGGGAACTTCAACTATAATTTTCCTCAGTGAAATGGGAACTTCAACTATAATTTCAAATTTAAAAAATTGTAAATGGCCTTAAAAGTGTCCATTAGGGAAATGGGAAGTTCGACTACAATTTGAAATTTACAAAATTACAAAATTGCAATTGACCTTGAAAGTTACCTTTTGCACTAGGACCTCATGTTGACCTATGATGATTAGAGGATTTGAAATATACAAGTATAATTTTCAATTTTCCCATTTGAAAAATTGCATTCCTCTTCCAAATCTCCCTAAGCTTCTTTTGAGTTGACTTTCTCCATTTTCTTTTATCAATAGAATTGGGAGAGTTGAAAAAAATTTACAACTTAACTTTTGAAGACTTGTATTTTGTGTGTTTCTTCTCCCAAACAAATATCCCAAGGACTTTGGGAGCCTCATTTGTAATTTTTAAAACTTGCCATTTTTTTGAATTTTCACCCAACTCCATTCATGCAACCTTGTTCAGTGAGGTATCTTGTATAATATTTTTCCATAATCTCAATCTTTCTATGTATGATGCCTCAATTCAAAAAATGTATACTTTGTATACAATAAGATACCACAGTCCTAAATAATTATTTAGCCATTGAAACCACGTTAAGAAAATATGTAGATTGCCACTCTAGGACCAAAATATAATTGTCCATAACCCTAAAATAAAAGTCAAAAACATTCCACACTCAATCTTTGAAACAAAATTTCTATGAATGGCTAGGAGATATCCTTTATGGTGATGAAGCACCAAATTTTGGTGTTTTAAAATTTGAAGTAAATTTTCTCATTTCTAAACTACTATTGTTATGAAAAGGATGGAACATTTTACATTCATTAAAGAGACACTCAGACATAAAATCCTTATTTGTAGAAAAAGTTCTATCTGGTTGATTTTTACCTTGAATAGGGTTAAGCAAAAACCTAAAAGAGTTTTGGATTTCATAGAATACAAATTTTTTTATCATCCTTGCTATGAAGCCATGGGTCTTGACCCTTGAATGAAGCCATGGGTCCTAATCCTTGAGTCCAAAAAACTATGATTCTTTTCCAACAGTTGCCACAGTTCATCTACCAAAATTATTTACAATGGGTCATTTGACATAGGAAGTCCATTGGAGGATGCCATGTTTAAATTCTTTGAAGAATAAAGTGAATTATTTTCTAGTTTGTAATATTATTAGCATCACTTAGATGTCTATCCAACTATTATTCCACACATTTCCCTAATGAATTAATTGGCTCCTTGACCAAATCAATAGTCTTCACTTGATATTTAACCTAATAATATGAATTTATTGACATTTGGACCTTTATTTTCCCTTGGAAAAGTCTCTAAGAAATAAAAACCATAACTAAGAAAGGGAGAAAAGTAATGAAAATCTTGATTTGACTCAGAACCAGACCAAAGGAATCATTGAGCTTTAAATTTTCTAGATCCTTATAATCAACTTGAGCTTTTCCTCTAGAATTACTTGATTCTACGTCTTCAAATTCATAGCTTCCATCCATTTTAATGAGAATGCATGGACTTGATGATGGAACTAATCATAAATGTAGATTACAAATATTTTTAGATGTTATTTTATAGTCCATCTCTATAGATGAATCTCTAGCTACATTTATTTTAAAGTTTTTGTACGTACCACACATGTCATCTAAAGAACATAATTCTGTGGTGTATTTTACATAATTGGACATTGTGTGAAAGTTATTTTTTGACACAACGGATGCACCTAAAATTAAAAATTAAAAATCAATACAGAGCACTAGTAATTCTGCTACGACATGACTTAATATTGCATGAGAAGAGAAGCCAATAAAAGGCCATTTTGAAGCTTCTAGTTGGAATGACTATCTTTAGTGGAAAAGGATGTTACATCCTAAATCCTAACCAAAGAAACTATTTGATTGTCTATGAATATTTATAGTTGACACATCTTATTTGGTTATATTTTGACTAAGATTTGAGATATATGTTGTAATGGGATGGTAAGATATTGCTTAAGTTACATGATCAGACTGTTATGAGCTAGTTATAAGTATATGTTTACTTTATGATCATGTTGAATTGTCATTTCAACTATATCTTATGATGAATGTATATCATGACTATTATGGTCTAACTACCTTATTTTTTGTGAGATTGATATAGGAGAACCCATCCTTTAGACCATGCTAGAGGGAGATCATCATTAGAGAGGGAAAAGTATATGGGGATGTCAGAGAATGATAGAAAATTAGTGAGAACCCTACACACATCATCATAGTTATCACATATTATAATGCATTAAAAATGGTTTGTGCATGGTGTGGTTATTTATAATTTCTTTTAAAAGTATATTTCAATGGTTTCATATTATATTATAGTAGCTTAATTAATTCATACATATTATCATTTAATATATCGAGAACGTTATTAATAAAATTAAATTTAAAATTTAGATTATTAGTAATTTATGAAATTATCATTTAAATTATTATAAAATTGTATATGTTAATTAACTTTTAAAAATTATGGATTTTTTATATTTTATATTAAAATAAATAAAAATAAAATTATGCATTAAAAAAATAAAAAGACATTAAAATTTTAATGAAAGGAAATGTAAAGACTAAATAAAAAAATCAAATATATTTTAAAAAATAACTAAAATAATAAAATAGAAGAGAATATATATATATATATATATATATATATATATATATATATATATATATATATATATATATATATATATATATATATATATATATAAAACAAAGGTAAAGGCCTATGACTATTTTATATAGGTGGAAATTAAGAAAGGAAAAATCATCAAAAGTATTTTTTGGAATAAAAAATTGAAAGGCAAAAAAAGGTACAACTTCACCAGAAGAAGACACAGAAAGAGGCATTGAAGGAGAGGCAAATCAACAACAACCATCAAATTAAAATAATTTATGGTTTTTAGGTAGGGAATATTTTAAATTTAAATTTATGAAAAAGATTTAACTAGTTAATTTGGCTAATTTTTATATGGCTAGAATTAGTAGAGTACCTAGTATAAGAATTAAAATAATGTGGCTGCACGAAACCTAAATACATAGGGTTTTGAAAATTGTCTTATATATTTATTTTGATTTAAAAATTTATTATTATTATAGTACAAATTTTAAAAAAATCTATAAAAGAGATATGTGTAGTAGGGGGTACAATTTCGAAGTGACAACCAAAGATTATAGACTCAAGTATAGAAATTCATGTTAAAGTAACATCACTTTTAGTTGGTTAATAATGCCATAACTATTCAACTTAGAATATAAGGAGTTAGGCCCCTTTATTTTACCCATAAGATCAAGTATATAATTATGCTTTCTTTCTAAACTAAGTCTATTTTATTAATATGGTGTTTCCCCAAAATGAGATGGGTGCAGTGTATAAAAATATTTTCCCTCAAAATTATATATTTTTCATGTATTGGCTAAGAGAATTTATTCATACTTGTTAAGATAAAAATTGAAATAAGAAAGGCCATGAATTTTATTTAAATTGAAAAGGACTTATAAATTTTTAAAATTATTGTTAAATATGGCATACTTAAACAAGGAAATAAATAAAACATAAGTTGAATTTAAATATTAAGAGATCTATTCATGTTTTGATCTAAAACAACTAAACCTCTTGTTGATATATATAGAAATTTATTGCCTATAATATCATTTTTTGATGCCATGAATGCCGATGGCCTGGTGATGTTTTTATTATGTTGGATATTCTTGATGTTTGATTATCCACACGGGAAAATTATGGAAGAGATTTTCTTAGAATTATATTTGTTCTGGCGCTTCCATCAGGGTTAGTGATTAACAGTGTTGGTATGAAAAAAATAAATTATGATATTTGGCTAAGTGTATCCCTAAAAATTAAAAAAAAGACCATTAATAGAAAATATAGGATAATGGGATAAAATCCAATTGAACATTATAATTAATATTGCTAGTTATCCCAGATTGAAGGTGATGCCATTATACTAGTTTACTTTTCCATGGTATTATTATTATTATTATTATTATTATTATTATTATTATTATTATTATTATTATTATTATTATTATTATTATTATTATTATTATTATTATTATTATTATTATTTCATGGGTTGCTGAAATTAATATTTTCAGCTAAGTGATTTTAGCATTGCTAAATTTTATATGAGGTAATTATTGTTAGTAATGTAAAAGGATAGTAATGAAATATATGAATAATTTATATATTATATAAGATATGTTTAACATATTTTTTTATACATATGATTTAGAAAATTATTCATAAATATATTCCTTAAATATTGTATAGGAGATATTATAGAGACCTCCAATTGGCTAAGCATAGTTGTTAGGATTTAAAATGTAGTAAACCAATTTGTTATTTAACAATAGAATAATCTCTTATAATCTCATTTGGGAGTATTTATAACCGTAGGTGTTATGTGGTGGTTATTATGTCGATAACGTTTATAGAGTATAATGAGACATAGAAAATATGTAAAATTAAATGAAGTCATCATTAATTATGCATGAGTTATATATATATTCAAGGGGTTTATTCTAAATATTATAGTTTCATGGGTGGATTATTAACTATATTGAATAATTACATATAATTAAGTTAACGAATGCATGCATTCAAACTCCTAAACCATATAGTAAGTGTTAGTTGGATTATCTTATATTGCATGTTTGTTGAGTCTTGTTTTGCTATATCTACACATGGATTTTAATATGCAACATAAGTAAATAATAAAAATTGTTGTGTTAGGTCATAAGCCTAAGCTTGTAGCTTAAAATATAATTTTATCTAATCATCAGATGTCCATGGGACCAAAGCTATAATCATATTAAAATAATATTCTAAAAAATTAAATTATATATATATATATATATATATATATATATATATATATATATATTTGGGAGTATTTATAACTGTAGGTGTTATGTGGTGGTTATTATGCCGATAACCTTTATAGATTTTAATGAGACACAAAAAATATGTAAAATGAAATGAAGTAATCATTAATTATGCATGAGTTACACATTATATATATATATATATATATATATATATATATATATATATATATATATATATATATTTATTTAAAGGGGTTTATTCTAAATATTATAGTTTCGTGGGTGGATTATTAACTATATTGAAGAATTACATATAATGTAGTTAACAAATGCATGCATTCAAACTCCTAAACTATATAGTAAATGCTAGTTGGATTATCTTTTATTGCATGTTTGTTGAGTCTTGTTTTGCTATATCTACACATGGATTTTAATATGCAACATAAGTACATAATAAAAATGGTTGTGTTAGGTCATAAGCCTAAGCTTGTAGCTAAAAGTATAATTTTATCTAATCATTAGATGTCCATGGGACCAAAGCTATAATCATATTAAAATAATATTCTAGAAAATTAAAATACACACACACACACATACACACATCAGTGGATTTTGAGTTCTTTATTTCTCTATAAATGACTGATTAACACTTAGTTATATGTATTTAGTACTAAATACTTATGTGCAATATATATTATGGGACTGATAATATGTATAAATGTTTGATTATATTTAGCAGATAATATTACATCGTGATACGTGCATATAAGTTATATTTATTTTAATGATGGTATGAAGTTTAAATTTATGGTATACCTACGTAGTATAATCCTCTACATACCTAATTGTTATTATGTATGTAGGTTATTTTATTCTTGAAATCATAAGTTTTGTTATGTGTATTTATGTAGTTATGAACTATGATAGTATGGGATATCATAGAGTACTACGGTATAATTTTATGTGAAATTTAGATGGTACATATTCTATTGATATATTTAAACTCACATCCAAGTTTGACTAATTAAATGTATGTCTATTGGTTATTACTAGGACTAATATTATTTTATTACAATTAATAGGGCTTTATGTATGCATGCATACAACCTTTGAGAGTTTAAAAAATGATATGAGAGTACATTATTATTTTTCATGGTAAATATGACTTACTTGATTATATATAGTTAATTGGAAAGAAGCTTATGTTTCCATGTATTTAATACTACTTTATATGATTGATTTTGTAAAACTAGTAGTTATATTTTAGAATACGAGACTATGGTAATATGAGTTATTATAGGGTGTAGTCTATTTGGAAACTAATTATGATAGTAAAAATATATAGGCATATATGTATTTACCTTGGTGGTATAAATTGTAGTCATTATTTTTTGTATGGAATAAAAAATAATTTGAGATTCATTCATCTATTTGATAAAATAAATGTATGATTTTAGTACTCCTATGTTCAGTATGTGATATGATGTGTTTGTTAATAAGATGTAAATTATATGAATATTTCAATTGAATTATATTTGACCAATATTCATTGTAGATATAGGTTAAGGAGTTAGATGGACTTCACTAGCTTACTAGCATCACAATGTCAAATGAAGACAGCCTGATCAAGTGGTGTATATGAAATCCATTGATCTATAGATCAATATTAGTTATTATTAATAAAACTTTGAGACAAAATATGTTTAGTGAAATAATATCATTTCATGACTATGATTTATATGTTTGTGTGATGTCTTATAATAAAATGGTTTTCTATGATACACTACATGTTTAGTTTAGAAATCATAAAACACATGGGCACTTTCTTGTCTCTCTAGATTCTCACATCATCACTATCTACTTATTCATGAAGGGAGGGCCATTAATTTATCGGATTAACACAGATGATTTTTTGTCTATGGTTGGTGTGAAAAATTTCTTGAATGATAATCTCGCTCTCCATAACAGTCCTACTTATTAAGATAACACTTGAGATTTCCATAGATGCTTGAGTTTGGGAGTTATGCTTTTGGGGATCTATTTATATTGTATGTACATTGTATTTAATTTTACATACTATGAAATATTATCATGAAGAGTTATAAATACTTATTATTATACATTGACAGTGGTGGTTGTTGAATTGTATCAGTCATGGTTGAGTTAATATAATCACTTTCTATATTTTCCTTATAATGTGCTCTTATCATATTAGACATCAGGGATAAGTGATATAATATGCTTGTTTGTTGTTATAACATTTTAAGTATTTTATATGGTGTATTTATATTCACATGGTGTAATCTATTTTTGGTATGTGTGTTTAATTTTTTTTAAATGACTTATTTTTATGTTTAACCCAATGGGGTTGTTACACTTGACCTTATCCCACTCTACTTCCACCTATCCTAATGGTAAACATATAAATTTCAATCCTAAAATATATAAAATATAAAGAATGTGTGAGCATGACAAAGGAATAAAGAATAATTATAGTCAATGCTTACATTTTTGGACATAAACAAAATGTAGGGGTAGTTCTCACACTAGTCACCTTGGATCTAATCCACCCCTTCCACTAAAAAATAAAAAAAATAAAAAAATGGATGTGAAGTGGTATAATAATGACTATTATATAAATGTCAAAAGAATTATCTATGAGAATGACAAATAAGGAAAGAATAATTAAAGTCAATAGGTAAAATAATGAAGATAAATTCATTTTAAGGAATATCATCACTCATGACCTTGTCTTTGATCTACCCTCTCATGCTAAAATTAAAAAACAACAACATAGAGAATGATAAAGAGGACTTAATTTGGTATAATATTAACTATTATATAAATGTTAAAAGAAGTATATATGAGTATGATAAATTAATAAAGAATAAGCACAACTATTAATTCAATTTATGGAGGCAAACTCATTGTACGGGGGGGGGGGGGGCGCGGGGGGGGGGGTTGGGTGTTGCGGTTGTGGGGTCATTATCACCATCATCACCTTGGATCAGATTTGTCACTTCACACTAAAGTAAAAAAACCATAGGAAATCACAAATAAGATATGAGGTCATTCAATAATTACAATTATATAAATGTAATAAGAATCATCCACGAGCATGATGAAGGAACAAATAAAAGTACAAAAATTACATACATTTATGGAGATAAACTCATTAAGATTGTCATTATCCCCCTTATCACCTTGGCTCTTCTTTTCCCTCTCCTACTAGAATATTAAATACAACATAGAAAATCATAAAGTGGATATGAAGTGGTCTAATATTGACTATTTTATAAATGTAAAAATAATATTAATTTTTTTATGTAAAATAGAAGGAACATCATTAATAATACTTTTGTTAACCCCTAATCTACATCCTTATTTGGAAAATAATCAAATTCCCATCAATTTTCCATTTGTTGAAAAAAGTGTTCACAAAATAGCTATGTCAACCTATTGTGAATCACACTCTCACTGGTGGTTGCACCATATAAATCCTTCTTAGGATGTTAGATAACTTGATGAAAATGTATAAACTAAGGGAATGAATGTAATTATGATTGGCTATTAATTTATTTGACCCAAAAACATCATATACCTATCGATTACTACCAATAAATAAGATTCAAACATCAAAATGATCCATCATTAGTAATAGATAAAATTTTGTATAATTAACTTTAACCCAACACAAATTTGTTGTAGGAAATCATTTACTTCTAAGTCATCCATCATCAATCTATGGGAAAAAGAAGTAATTATAATAAACATATAACTTATGCTATTGGAATTGGTATGAAATAGTTCTGAGATGGTTTCATACCTTTGGTAAATGTCTTCTTAGTATGTTGAAGTTATTGTTATTGATATAAACCTATCACATAAATCATAAATATTTTTATATGGAATACAACATACAAAATAATGTCTATAAATGCCATTTCAGTCTAAAAATAAGCCATCATATAATGTTTCATCAATGTAACATGCTTCTAGTACATTGGCAATAATAACATGGTTAACATACTAATTAGATGTAAATTTTAATATGGATTTTAAATAAATTAATTATATCATATATTAATAAAACTTAAAATTACACATATATTTAATTATATGACATCTATGAACAACCTATAGCACTTCAAAAATTCCCATAACGTACAATTTTTTTAAAGAATAACCCATAATTTTGCATTATGGTTTAAAATATTCAACGTTGTATAAAATTTTGTCTTATATTTTTTAATATGTTTGTATCCATGAATACATAGCTCATTTATATACATGT
Organism: Torreya grandis; assembly: GCA_037957365.1. Lineage (NCBI taxonomy): Eukaryota > Viridiplantae > Streptophyta > Pinopsida > Cupressales > Taxaceae > Torreya > Torreya grandis. The sequence continues at coordinate 1,712,846 of JARHVA010003220.1, read as the reverse complement.
CCTCTCTTCTATTTATATAAATGGTACATACGCAAATGATTAACTCTAATTTATCATACATATATTGTAAAGGTGACTCTACCATAATTGAACTATTAGTTTATCAAGAATACTTAGTACATGATTATCATTTTTTTATGATATGAGAAGAAAATAATCCTCTCTGACTTAATAATATATTGGTTCATGATTAGTGGTATACTTAATGGAAACACAATGCAATCTTCAAACTATGCATATTCAAACCAAATAACAATAAAACACAAACAATTATAACCACATGAATTGAATAATAAATATAATTGAGTATAATATATGTATTAATGTCCTAGATATGATTAATAAGATCAAATATTATTGAAAATCATTGTGGTCAAATCATGAATACATCTCTCACAAATAATTATTTTCAAACCATTTGTTTTGTATGAATGTTTCAGATTTTTCAAGGAGAAAATTAGACCATATGATATGATAAGTTTTATAAATTATTCTCCTAGGTATTACTTTCAATAATACTACAATTTATACCCCTAAATGAAATGTTGTACCAAAGGGAAGGATAAAATGACTAATTTTTTTATTATCTATGAACTGCATGAATACACTTATCAAACACAACTATGTTGAAACGAATCTCTTTACCAATATTTGTAAATAAAAATACTAATGTATTTTTTTATGGTGATATTTATTGAAGTTATTAGAGAAGAACATGAATTGAGAGATCTGGTTAGGTACTTACAATAGCACTATACCCTGATCTATATCTACTATACCCTCATATCAATAATTTCATTAACTTGTGGGAATGAAATCCAAGTTATCAAAAAACACTTGACACCTAATATGTATTTTTATTTATAGATATTTTTATCTTCATCAACATATCATTTTCCACTTGATGGAAAAATATAATTAATCTGATTATTCCCCTTCATCAACATCTCATCCCAACTATGATAATTATTTTGATTTGTTATTAAGAAAAAGAGTTTCTAGATGATTCAATAACTTTATACTAATCTCTAAAAACAAAATATATATTAAATTTGATCATTGATTATATATGGAGTAGATGTAAGTATTAAATTATTTTTATAGATTGGACAAAACAATCAATATGGTGCGGCATGGAGAATGTTAGGGCTATATTCAAATAGTTTTTATAATTACTTATATTTTATCCTTAAAAATACATTGTGTGAAATGTTTTCCTTGTGATAAAGGATGCAAACAATTTTATTCAATAATAGATATTTGTTACCTATATGGAATAACCCTAGGTGTGTCCATTATTTTTAAATTTTAATTGCGCTCTAAATTTTAAAAATATGTGGCTTGTAGAGAGACCTTAGGATAAGGTATTTTAGGACTACTCATGGAAAGTTTATATACAATAACCTGCCACCTTTAAATATAGCCTCATAGGAATATTACCTATGAGTATGAAACTATTAAGTATGATAAAATTCACTATCTTTGTGTGTGACTGGAAGGTACAAGTAACAAATAATGAGGTTACTATGAGTGGTATAACACTCTACCTCTTAAAAAATTTATTATGTTGTGATAGACATCCTATAAAGAGTACTTATATTTCTAATTATATTATTTGGTTATGAAACATGGAAGGCCATTATGCATTTCATATGTAATGGAAAAAGGAGGCTTGGCAGTTTTAGGCTTTTAAATTATCATGAAATTTTTGTTAATTATTTAATACACTAATCTTGCCTTGGTTACTAATTTATTCATTGGATGGGACTGTGACATCTCTAGTGAGTCTTCTTTTAGGTTTCCTAAGTAAGATATCTTTAAGTTGTAGTGCCTCAAGCGTATTATTACATTTACACATCTTATTAATATATGTGACTCAAGGTACAACTAAGGGTCTTGATTTTGATTACACACTCCCATTTCTAAGGCAAAAATGGAGTAGATAATTTTTGTTTTAAGTGATACCCATTGTAGGAAGATGGATGTGCATGACCATAGTAGTAAGTACTACTTTAGTTTTGTTTTTGTAGCAATTGCTTAGGATTGTAAGTCTCTTTATTAAAAACCTAGAGTAGTTATTTGGCTGCATAATCACAGGACAACATACTCACATGTAAGCTGAATTACTCCACACTTATGCAAGGGATTTAGTTTTTCATGTGACTAAATTAATAATTTGTATAACAAGTTATTATATATGTATTTAATTATTTATTTTCACCCCTACCCCCCACTCTCCCCCCTCCCACTTTAATTATCTAACAAAAATCAATGGTTTATATTGAATACAGAAAATCAAAACTTTCAACATAATTAAATTGTCACACCTTTAAACTACATATAATCCCAAATAGAATGAGTTTCTCATGCTTATATATAGACTACAATACCTATGTAATGGAGCACAAGTGAGGCCTGAGTTTGAGGTGAATAAAATGTAAACATGCAACCAACAATTTTAAATGGTGGAGTCTATTATCCAACAATTAAAAAATTCCATGTATTCCTAAAATTTACATGGCCTTATATTATGTTTTATGTAAGGGAATCCTTGGTAAAGAAATTAACTAATATATAATTTGGTACATATATCCTCGATGGTTTTTATCACTTCATTATGGCAATTTTGGGAGCATAGATTATAGTTGCTTACATATTAAACTACATTTAGTTGAAGCATTTTGTCAAAAACTTGTAATGCACATGGTTCATATATCAATTACTTGTAAATATAAATTCACACTAAAACACCAAACCGTGACACTAAACTAGCCTACTTGGAGAAAAACATGTCATTTGGAGGAATCTAAACAGACCAAGATGTAAGGACTGGAGAATAACCTACATTAAATGTGTTGATTAAGATTGAATAACGTAGATAATTTCATAGTTAAATGTGTTGGTTAATCTTGCATGTTGGGGCTTTGTTCCATTCGACGAAGCTTTTCTAAAAAATAACTTCTTTTTCATTCAATGTTCTTTTAGCTAAGAATTATTCATCATTTTGGAAATGGTTCATGAACCAAGGATTGTAGATGGGATATGAAAAATGGTTCATAGTGGGCATGCATGTTTTTAATCATACTATGAAATGTGTGTTGGGATGTTTGAAAATTCAAATCATAATTATTAGTGTTCAATGTCACCTCCAATAATCAACATTTCAAATGGATCTAACACTTAGGTTTCCAACCTTCGTCTAATACAATTCCTTGTCACATAATAAACATTATTCTTTTTATTTGGTGTTTGGCATTAGGCATTATCGGGGTTGATGGTTGTTATCTGTGAGAGACTTTTTTACTGCAATAGGAGGATGGTGGGGCTCAGACACGCCACATCAACAATCATTAAGTTTCTACATGATGATTATGGTCAGCGATTTTGGTACTCCAAACTTACCCATTTTGAGTGCTCATCAGATATTTGTTTTGAGCAACGGTGATGGACTAAGTGTGTAGATTGGCTATTTTGGTGCCCCCAACTTTCCCATTTTGAGTGCTCATTAGAGGTTTTTATTGAGCAATGATGATGGACTAAGTGTGTAGATTAGCTATTTTGGTGCTCCCAACTTATCCATTTTGAGTGCTCATCAGATGTTTTTATTGACCAACAGTGATGGACTAAGTGTGTAGATTAAAATTTTCAATGACAAGAACACATGGAGATGCTAAATAATTGCAACTCAATCATTTAATGATGTCATGCTTCATCATGGCCCTTTTGTTACGAACAACACAAAATATATTATGGAACCCACTCAAGACTATTAGTTGGGTGCAAATGAAGTTTTAAGAGCTAATGACTAACATTCTATCATGACTGCAGATAGATTTAACTCCAATCCCATTCTCTAACCATTAGAATTAGTGAAGGACATGATGCAAATTTGGAGGTATATTCCTTGCAATGGAAAACATTATTCTTTATGTTTTTATTTATTTTTTGAAATTATAGGTAACAAATGTGTGAACAATATGGTTCTCTGATTTAGTTTTTATAGCTTGAATTGTAGATGATTTTCATTTTTCATTATTGTTTTTTAAATAGCATTCATTTTTGTTCCTCATATTGTGTAATGGGGATGGGTGATTGGTGGATTGGTATAATAAAAATAGATGGAGTGGAAACTTTGATTGTGTTCCAAGTAAACGTGGTCCCATGAATGACACAATTAACCAATCCTTAAAAAATATATATATTCCATATTCTATTTTTACATTTAACATTAATCTCGCCTTTATATTCAATGACCATCTCTGGAAGGAGGGGAAAAAAAGAACAAAATGATGAGAATGACATAAAAACACATTTAAAATAAAACCTATTTAAATATTTGTGAAAAAAAAAGAAATGGCAGAAAAAAATATTTTAGATATGGAAATTTTGGAGAGGCTAATATTCTACATTAAATGGATGTGGAATTATTCTGTATTAGAGCGCTGAGGAATTATTATGATGACCTTATAAAATAATGAAATAATGGTTACAAAAACTAAAAGAATTAATATCTGCCGCTGTGGAAAAGGATAGGCGGAGGGTTTTCACGTTGAAAGGCCATGGGAAAACATACGTTCGACTGTTCCGGTTGCTCACATTGATGATAAGGCGATGACATTAAGTCCGCAGAAATTCCAACGTTTGGAGGGCAACCAGTCGTTATCTGCGCACAAATTCCATAAAAATACCTACAACTCGTTATCTTTCTTACAAAGGAACGAATTAAACTTTCACCGTTAAATACATCATGACACTTATTTCGAAACTTTTAATTAAAAAATCTTAAATTTTCGGTCATTACCGAAAAGTTTATACAGATAAAAAAATGAAGCCTAGTTGGGTACTTACGTCTTTAGCGTAAATATGGTGGTTATCGATATCGAACCGAGGATTGACGGTGGCCGTCTTCATCGAAAGAAACTGTGAAATACAAAATATTAAAACAGATGCACACCCCGGCAGTACTGTTTACGAAAACTTCTTATGTTTTTAACTGTACCTCAACTTGACGATGCAAAGACTGAATGTGATTGATGATCTCCTCCAGTATTAATGCTTTGCCCTTGATCTGCACAAATTTAAAATACACAAAAGATATCAGGAGACTAATAACATCTCGAAACCAAATCCTGCAAAAAACTAAAGATCAAATCAGTTTTGTTGAAGTTGGGTTGTTCCGTACATTACTACATCCGGGAACCAAATCCTGCAAAAACCTCAAGCGTTCCCTGATTTTGTTCCTTCGCGCCTGCAGTCACGCACCAAATACAATAATTCATTCGGCTCTGTTTTAGCAAAAACGTAACTTGTCAGAAACAGAGCATAGCAGAAAATAAAATAACATAAATGACAAGGATGGGCGACACCAGATTGCTACGGCAATCAAAAGGAAAATTTACAATCTTATTATTTCTCTGCATTCCATAAAGCTGCGATCTTGAACTTACATATATAGAATTCAGAGCAAATCAAACTGAAAGATAAGCTAATGCGGACTGAGCTAAGACTGAAGGATAAACAAATGTTTAACTGCTGTTATGCATGCAAGCGTAGAAGACTGAGACTGCGTGCATGATGTGCATGAGGGAGGCGGAGCAAGAAGTGAAAATTAACAACAGTTTCTAACACTCTCCCTTGATTTCTACCACTAACTACTAAAACATTTACAATGCCTAAGTTTTGTCTTAGATAATCAAAACTCTTTTTTGCTAATGCCTTTATGAATATATCTGCCAATTGGTCTTCAGATCTGCAAAATTCTAAATAGATTTCTCTATTGTTCACTAACTATCTGATAAAATAGAATCTTGTATCAATGTGCTTGCTCCTCTTGTGAAAAACGTAATTTTTTGATAATGCAATTGCTGATTTGTTGTCACAAAAGATTGGTGTTGACTCCTTCTGTGCTTGTAATAAATCTATGAATACTCTCCTCATCTAAGTTGCTTGACATGCTGTTGATGTGGCTGCTACATACTCTACTTTAGCTAATGAAAGTGTCACTATAGGTTGTTTTTTGGATACCCATGTGACCACACATATTCCAAAAAGAAAGGCATGACCGGAAGTACTCTTCCTGTCATCAATGCTACCTGCAAAATCACTATCAATATAACCAATCAAAGAAAATTTATTAGTTGTGGAATATAAAATTTTATATTTTGTTGTTCCTACCACATATCTCAATATCCTCTTTCCCACTTGCCAATGTGAGTCTTTTGGTGACTCCATGAATCTAGAGATTAAACTGACCCCATACATGATATCTGGTCTTGTAGCTATAAGATACATTAAACTACCAACTAGTCTTTTCAACGTTGTAGAATCAACATTAGACCCTTTGTCTTCTTTGCTAATTTTGGTCCTTGTAACAACTGGTGTAGGTGTTGATTTACAATTCAACATCTTAAACCTCTTTAACACATCCTTTGCATATTTAGTTTGACAAATTAAAAATTCCCTTCTCAAATTGTACAACTTCAATGCTCAAAAAGTACTTCATCAATCCCAAATCTGTCATTTCAAATTTTTTTTTCATTGTTGATTTAAATGTGTCTACAGTCAAGTTTCCAGTGATAATCAAATCATCAACATACAAACACACAATCAAAATTTGACTTTTTTTGTTGATTTTTGTGTACAATGTAGGCTCACTATTTCTTCTGCTGAATCCATTGTTTGTCATGTATGAATCAATCCTACTATACCATACTCTTGGTGCTTGCTTGAGACCACAAAGGGCCTCCTTCAATTTGTAGACCTTTTCTTCATGTCCATACACTTCATAACCTGCTGGCTTTCTACATACACTTCTTCATCTAGGAAACCATTCTAATAGAATCAAGTCTAGCAACTGAAGCAAATGTTTCATTATAATCAATTTCATGTTCTTGTGAAAAACCTTTTGCTACTAACTTTGCCTTGTGCTTTTCAACATTTCCTTCTGCATCAAATTTGGTGTTATAAACCCATTTGACTCCTATGCAATCCTTACCTTCAGGTAGATTAATTAGATCCCATGTTTGGTTTCTCTCAGTGGCATTCATCTCTTCATCCACTACTTCTTCATAATACATAGGATCATGAGAGAAAAGAGTAAAATTTGAACATAAATCTAACTTCTCTTCTTCTTGTTTATAAATCTCATTCAAGTTTCTCATTTTTTTACTTTTAAATTTTGATCTTAAAGTGGCAAGAGTTGGATCTGATTCATCACTTGTGAATTGGGAGTAGGATAACGTGCATGACCAGATGATTCACCTTGTTCTAAGCTCCTAGGTGTTCTTATTGGAGTGCTTGTTCTTGCTTGTGGAGAGGATTGATCACCTTGCAAATTTTGATCTTCAGATTCTTCTTCATTTTAAAAAATTAGTGCTCCAATTGTGATGGTTTTATCAATGCTACCATCCCATGCTTCTTCTTCCTTAAATTCCACATCTCTACTAATAATCATTTTCTTTGAAATGGGGTTATATAACTTATAAGCCTTTGATTCTTCACTATAGCTAATAAAAATGCATTTCTCACCTCTATCATCAAGTTTTATTCTCAATTTAGATGGTATAAGAGAATATGCAATACAACCAAAAATTTTAAAATGATGTACACTATGCTTCTTACAACTCCAATCTTCTTGTGGAATTCGATCTTTGACACTCTTTGTTGGGCTTCTATTCAAAATATATACTGCACATGTTACTGCTTCTCCCCAATATTCATTTGATAAATATTTGGCCTTCAACATGCTTCTAGCCATCTCCATGATTGTTTTATTTTTTCTTTCTGCTGCACCATTTTGTTGTGGTGTGTACCTTGTAGTCAGTTGCCTTTTAATGCCATGATATCTGCAAAAGTCTTAAAATTCCTTAGACATATATTCACCTCCTCTATCTGATCTAAGTACCTTGATGTAAAGGCCACTCTACTTTTCAACCATAGCCTTGAATTCTTTAAATTTTCCAAAGGCTTTAGACTTATTTTTGACAAAATATATCCAAGTCTTTCTTCTAAAATCATCAATGAAGATTAGAAAATAAAAACTACCTCCAAATGATGGAATTTGCATTGGTCCACATAAATCACTATGGACTAGCTCCAATATTACCTTTGCTCTATATGAGGCTCCTACTAGAAAGCTCTTTCTATGCTGTTTTGCCAGAATGCAACTTTCATATGAACTTCCTGGCTATTCTATTGGTGGTAATCCCTTCACCATATTTTTATTTTCTAACAAATTCAAACCTCCAAAATGTAAATGTCCATACCTTAAGTGTCGTAGCCATGATTGGTCTAGATGCATGGTTATGAAGTGGGCTTTCTCTTCTCCTTGGATGCATTGAATTCAAAGAGGAAACATCTGATTCTTGGTCATCTCCACTTTTACTATCAGCTTGTCATTTGAAAATTTGTCTAGTATTGTGCAAACATTATCCATAAAAGATACTTTGTAACCTTTTTGTACTTACTGTCCAACACTCATAAGATTATGCTTTAGTCTAGGTACAAAATAAATATTAGGAATAAATCTTCTTTCACCATTTTTTGCTAAAACATTTATTATTCCTTTACCCATTACATCCACTTTGTTATCATTTCTTAATTTCACTTCAAATTTTATGGAATCATCAAGACTAGCAAATAATTCTTTATTCCCTGTCATATGGTTACTGCATCCACTATCTAAGAACCAAATATCTCTAGCATTTTCTTCAGCAACATGACAAGTGAGAAATAAGATTCCAAAATTAGAACTAGATTCATTTGTGTAATTAGCATTTTGTTTGTCTATATCTCCTTGTTTCTTTCTGCATTCACTTGCATAATGTCCATATTTTTTGCAGTAATAACATTGAATGTTAGAATTATCAAACCTTTGTAAATTTTGCTGGAAGTAATTGTTGCCACGTACTCTATTGTGGTAGTTTTGATTATTATTATCACCTTGATCTGGATTGTTACTTCTATTTCTGCCTCTGCCTCTTCCTCTGATGTTTGACCTTCCTCTTCCTCTTTATCTACCAAATGATACCACGTACTCTATTGTGGTAGTTTTGATTATTATTATCACCTTGATCTGGATTGTTACTTCTATTTCTGCCTCTGCCTCTTCCTCTTTTGTTTGACCTTCCTCTTCCTCTTTATCTGCCAAATGATACCTGAGACTTGAAAGCATTCTCAAAAGAAGTATTGTTATTCCTATTCATTCTGGATTTATGTGTTAACAAAGATTCCATCAATTCATATACTGATAACTGTTCCAAATCATTGGTTTCCTCAATAGCTACAACTATTGCATCAAATTTGTTGGGTAAACTCTTGAGTATTTTTTCTAAGATCTTTTGATCTGTTATTGTTTCTCTATTAGTTCTAATTTGATTCACTATATTCAATACTTGACCCATAAACTGGTCTATAGACTCTGAATCATTCATTTGCAAATTTTCAAAATTTCTCCTAAGAAATTATAATTTATCTATTTTCACCTTTGTATTACCTTTATAGGTGGTCTCTAGGATTTTCCATGCCGACTTGGATCTAGTTGCTGCTGCAACTCTAGAAAAAATAGATTCATCCATTGCTTGTTGGATTAAGAATAGAGATTTTGCATCATTTTTCTTGTTCTCTTTAAGATCTTCCTTTTGTGCTCGAGTTAATCCCTGATGGATAGCGTCATCCTGTGGTTCTACAAAGTTATTTTCTACCAAATTCCAAACATCTTGTGAGCAAAATAATGTTCTCATTTTAATTGCCCAAAAATCATAATCTTCCCATTAAAAATGGGAATCTGGCGCTGAGAGATGTTGTTGTTTGTTGCCATGTCTCAAGCCTGTTTGGATGAGATCTGCATGCTACACACAAGTCTGTCCAAAAATACTCAGAGAATGAACACTTGAACATAAAATGGCTTTGATGACTATTGAAACTGCGATCTCTCTTTTGTTTTTCCCAGTCTGTCGACTTGTCTGTTATGCGAAGACATCCACTGTGCAAATTGCTTCTTTCTTCTGCTACGTACCTCTGATAGGTCGCGCAGGTCGCAGGACTCTAGTCTTCACCAATTACACAGGTGCTGCTGTCAACTTCAGGGTTTGCTGCATCCAGGGTGGTCAAATACCGTGCTTCTTCGTTATGCCTCTTTGCTATTTACCAATATTTTCTTTCTATTCAAATCGCTAACCAGGTTTGCTATGTCCTTCTCACTTTGCCACAATTTGCAGGTTTTTACCAACCTGGTGTTCTGAATAACGCTGCGGCCTTTTGTCTGAATCTGCTGACTTTTTTCCACGTGCTCAGCTGGTCGACTGACTGCAGCTGTGTTGTTAAACACAAACAGCTATCTTTCCTTTTGGTAGCGGCTTCTCTCTACTCACATCCTTTGCCTGGATCTGGAGGCTTCTCTACTACAACCTTCACAGGGTCAAATCCTTACAGCTCTGATACCATTTTCTCAGAAACAGAGCATAGAAGAAAATAAAATAACAAAAATAACAAGGATGGGCGACACCAGATTGCTACGGCAATCAAAAGGAAAATTTTCAATCTTATTGTTTCTCTGCATTCCATAACCCTGTGATCTTGAACTTACATATATAGAATTCAGAGCAAATCAAACTGAAAGATAAACTAATGCAGACTGAGCTAAGACTGAAGGATAAACAAATGTTTAACTGCGGTTATGCATGCAAGCGTAGAAGACTGACACTGCGTGCATGATGTGCATGAGGGAGGCGGAGCAAGAAGTGGAAATTAACAACAGTTTCTAACAGATTTTACCAATATATTACATCAATTTAACCTTTGTTTTGTCGAAAAGCACTTCAGGATAAAACGTTTGAATTCACTTACTCTTTCGGCTAAGCGATGTCTATCACTGGCTTCACCTCGCCGCTCCCTAACGTGCACGTGATCCGGCTTCTCAAGCGGTGCCTGAAAAGTCTTTGCGCTAATTTCCTCTCTTGTTTTCTCCGGGCAGTACTTCAAAACTACAATGGCGTCCTTGACATTGTCTGCGCCTTTCCAGCGCTTTCCTTTCGCCGCCTCTGTATACGTCGCCTGTACATCACATTTTACAGATATATAAAGAGAAGGAAGACGAGAAAAGAACTGCGAGTTACAGGATACGGTATGTTTACAAGCCAGTTCAGTTTTAAATTCGATTCTCCAATCAATCTAAGATCAAACGAAAGCTTCGCACAAGATCGCAGTTAAGTCTTCAGCGTTGATTTAAATTTATGATTGAAAGGATTAAAGTTCACACCTTCTGAATGCTTTTGCGTTTTCTGAGAGTGCTATAGTTGTTATCATTTCCGGATATGGAAGGTTCAAGAGTTGTTTCCTTTCCGTGAACACTCGGAATCGTTTCTGTGGTATCAAGAGAGGATGTTTCGGTGATTTGACAATTTTCCATCTCAAAGGACGAATATTGAACGGCTCGTTCGATGAACGCCGGATCCGATGGAAACGCCGGCAAGACAGAATTCCAAGTTTGGAGTACAGTCAGATCACTTTCACTCCGGCTATTTGTTGCGGAATGTGTAGGCTGCTGCACATTTTTTCCTCTTGCAAAGGACTGCACCAAATCGACTGGTAAATAAACATTTGGATCTTCTATAAACATCTCGGAGCCGCTAATATGAGCCGTTTCTTCAATTAAATCAGTGGGAACACCGAGCAGAGAAGTAGAAAAACTGTCCTCCATTAAGCAGTCGGCAAATAAATTGTCGGAAAACAATTGCTCGATTTCGGGGTTATCAAGGAATTGCAGCGAATTGAAATCAAAATCCGGATCTAAATAACTATGCTCGGCCATTAGTAGATTAGGTTTAAGATGTTTGAAGGGTACACGAATTATTTAAAGATTCATCAGCTCAGATCTCTTTTTAAAGTTGTTGTGATGAGTGAAAGTATGTTGTTTTGACCCGCAATGAAAACGCGGATTTGTATTTGAAAACCTAATTCATCACAATATTTCGTTTCGTCACAACATATTCTGAGATACTTCGTCACTCAATATTGAGCGAGGACGGTGGAAGAAGACGTGATGGAATAAGTGTCACATTTGTTTAATTAAGTAGGGATTTTAATATAAATAATCATTATTATTTATGAAAACGTGACAACATTATTGATAGGGGGCTTTACGTTTTCAAAATTTTCTTGATTTTTTATTACTTGTAAATATTTTTATAATTAATTTTTTTTTAATTAAAATTATATTAATAAATAAATTTAATTTACAATAATATTTTAATTTAATATATTATAATCTTTATATTAATATAATAATCATCTTCTAATTAATTAATGTAATATAATAATTGATTATTTAATTATTAAAAAAGAAATTTTAAATTTTATTTAATTAATTTACGTTTAAATAAATTAAACGATACAGAGTCAAATTTGACTGGTTTCCGTTGAATTTAGTGATTTTATATTTATGGACAAACATCAAAACCAAAACGCTAGCTATCATATGCAAACTAATTTTTGTTAGTTGATTTTTTTATGTTAATAAGTCATGTTTTTATTTCACTTTTATATTTTGAAGTCGATGTTTTCTAGATGCACTTAGTACCCCATGTTTTTAGGTACAAATGATGTTTTCGAGTTAAATAATTTCTAATTATTTATCTGTCACCGCCATTCGATTGAATTTAGCTGCATTTGTATCTACTGGAAAATATGAAAACCAATAACCTAGCCATCACATCTAAGCTACTTTTGTAAATAGTTCACTTCTCCGAAGCTACTTTTATAAATAGTTCACTTTTCAGAGCGATTTGGATTTGGATTGGAGTTCATACATTGCACGTAAAAGCCCTCTTTTTATTTTCCCCACGTTTTACACCTGTTAAAGTATAAATGTACAAACAAATCACTCGTTTCCATCTATTTATGGCTCTGGTTTTTTGGGGTTTCAACCCTAACTATAGTCTTCCCTTTCCATTGACCGGGAATATATTTTGCATGTACTAATGAATTAAAATCTAGTTCAAAATAACGAATTATATTTAAATAAGTATTTAAAATATATTTTTAGAAAATAACAATAATTTATTAATAATATTTTTTTAATAAAAGGGTATATATTTAAATGTACAAACATTTAGTATTGAAATTAGATAAATTATTACATTTAATTATGAGTATTGTATAACTTAATCAACAAAGTCAGGTGTAAGTTCTAATGAATTTAATAAAAGAGATATAACTTGGTCATGGTATCTTAATAGAATGTAATATCCCCTTCCAATAGAGATATATGAAAGACACAAAACTCTGATACCAAAGACCAAAGCTCTGATACCACTGTAATATCCCCTACCAATAGAGATATATGAAAGACACAAAATATGATACCAAAGACCAAAGCTCTGATACCACTGTGATGTCCCCTTCAAACAAGGAATATATAGACTTATAAAACTTAGATCACCAATACAAACTTGCAGAATAGATTCAAATAAGCATACACAAATCACAGTATAATCTCTCAATAGCAATTAAAGATCACATTACTTGTTCTTCTGGACGATTACACAATTGAGTCTCTGTTATACAAATAAAAGAATATTAAAATCTGGTCTTAAAAACCCTGAATTCATGCAAACTGGGAAATAACTTGCAATTCTGGAAGTCTCGGCCTTTCTGTGTCGACACACAGGCGCCGTCGTCGGTCGATATATCGCCGACGTCGGTCACTGTCGGTCGGATTTCTGCCGACGTCGGTCTTCAGTCGACCGATGTCGGTCACTGAAACCCTCTGTCTGCCGAGGTCGGTTCCTGCACTGATCTGTACGAACCTGTACGGACTTGGTACGGCCGCCAACCTGTCTCTTCTTAGCCCCTGATAGCTGAATACCCTGATCTCACAAATATAGATTCTAACACAAGCTCTATCTCTGTATAACTTATTAGATCAAAACTAAATAAAGAAAATACCTGGAAAGCTCTGTGATAAACTTCTGTGTGAAGTTATCTCTCAACCCTGGAATTCTGTGATAACTTCTGGGTGAAGCTATCTCTCAGATCTGTATCTCTGTGATAACTTCTGGATGAAGCTATCTCTCAGTTTGGCAATAAATCAGCTGATATCTCACAGCCTCTAAATCACACACAATGAAGAGGGAACGTTCTTCACTGCAATGGAATCCTGGAACCCTTGGCTCAGTCTTCACAGAAGAATTACTTCAATTTTCAATAATCAATAATCTATGCATAATGAACAATGGCCTCCATGTGAAACCCTTATACCCTCAAAAGATATGCTTGCCCTAATTAGGGTTTGCTTAAATTAGCATTAGGGTTTCTAATTTAGAATTAGAGCAAATAATTAATAATTAATAATTAATTATTAATGAGACCAAATAATTAATATTTGATTAAATCAATCAAATATTAATATCTCCCTCAATATACGTCGGATCCTCAAACCGATCGAAGCAGGTGAATCAGGGAGTGATTCTGCATAAGACCATACTAAAATAAAGGCGCTCCGCTGCATATCAAATATCCCTAAAAAGTAGGAGCTCAGGCCAAATGTGTCCGAAAGAGCCCGAATGAAAATCAAATGTAGAAATCCTGTGAATCAAAGTCAATCCAAGCTCCATTATGACCCTCTATCCATCCTATTAGCCTACGAAGGCCGTATAATAGGCCAATCATCAAATCTGTCAATGTCCATGAAAAAGGGGACATGACAATCTGCCCCTCCAAAAATTGCTTGTCCCCAAGCAATCTCGGAGCAATGAACTACTCGATCCACCTGGATCCCAAATGTAGTTATGTTCTGCACTGTTGTGAATCAATGCAAGTACCTGCAACATCATCAGAAGTAAAACAAAGAGGAACCCATAATCAAATTGGCGAACACAACTCAACCAATCTCTGAAATCATGACTGCCCTGGATGTGTCGATACTGTACACTGTGTACTTGGCAACTGCAAATTCCATCTACAAAAGATGGTGCCAATCCATCCCCTAACTGATCTCTCTGTAAAGGCGGCACAACCAACTGTACCCCACTATCATCTGTATGAGAATAATCAATATGGAGATTCAACTCCACTGGTATTCGAAACTCCTTAGAATCAGGTACTCCCAAATCCTGAATATGAGTGTGAGCCTCAACCACATGGTCCTCATCATCAGCTACAAAATCATACTCATCAGCAATACTCAGTGTACTAACCTCTGAGTATACCTCCACACTCTGAATGCAAGCATCAGGCTCATCCTCACTGTCTAACACATGTGCTAAACTCACCTGAAGACAAAGCTCATCCACAACATCCTCAACTACCCCTATCGGTGAAGATAATGCAGATAAATCATTACCTGAAGATGTGTTAATATCACCCTGTACTGGATCCGCATAACTGTCAAACTCATCATGCAAGTGGCTGCATGTCATAGGGAAAGCACTACGATCCTTGGGCCTATTAATTAAATTCTTTAACCACATGCAAGCTCTAGGGGAGACATTTCTCCCTTTTGTCCAGACATACCATAAATCTTCTGCCAAGAGTTTGGAAATTTTATCCTCCTCCTCAAACAAGATTGTGAACATAATAGAGTGCATTGATGCCAATATATTGCTAGAATGAAACTCATCTAAAATATTCCAAAATATTTTAAACATCATGCGAATTTCACCAATACAACCTACTAACATCATGACATTTTCAAATCCATACCTTGCAAATGTTTCAAGTAATCTTGCCCTCCTTGAGAAATAAGGGTCTCTAATGTTATCCAACTTTTCGAAGCTTTTTACCATGGCATAAAGTACCTCTCTCATAATCTGATCATCATGAAAATCAAAGCCAGCTATGATCTTCATCATTTCACTAATGCAAGAGAGAGTTGCAAGTCTTACCACCTCATCATGATGTCTCAATAATCGGGGCTTCACCAACGAATCAAACACTGGAAATAACGCTGTTTGCATCTCATAAGTATTTGAATGCTCAACCTTGCCTAAATAAGTGTCCAACTCCTCCAAAATTTTTAGAGTGTCATCTGCTTGCTGAAATGAATGATCTAATTTCTTCTTTGCATTGTGCATGCTTTCTTCCAAATCTTTGACCCCTCTTAGAGCCATACTGATAATCGAATTGAACCTGGAACTACCCAACAGGATGGCAAGACATTAGTTCTGATGTGCCCAACAGGATGGCAGGAATTTAGCTCTGATATGCCCAACAGGATGGCAGGAATTTAGCTCTGATACCACTGTGATATCCCCTACCAATAGAGATATATGAAAGACACAAAACTCTGATACCAAAGACCAAAGCTCTGATACCACTGTAATGTCCCTTACTTAGGGGCTCCTTTATCTACACAATAAGCTCTGATACCACTGTAATATCCCCTTCCAATAGAGATATATGAAAGACACAAAACTCTGATACCAAAGACCAAAGCTCTGATACCACTGTAATATCCCCTACCAATAGAGATATATGAAAGACACAAAATATGATACCAAAGACCAAAGCTCTGATACCACTGTGATGTCCCCTTCAAACAGGGAATATATAGACTTATAAAACTTAGATCACCAATACAAACTTGCAGAATAGATTCAAATAAGCATACACAAATCACAGTATAATCTCTCAATAGCAATTAAAGATCACATTACTTGTTCTTCTGGACGATTACACAATTGAGTCTCTGTTATACAAATAAAAGAATATTAAAATCTGGTCTTAAAAACCCTGAATTCATGCAAACTGGGAAATAACTTGCAATTCTGGAAGTCTCGGCCTTTCTGTGTCGACACACAGGCGCCGTCGTCGGTCGATATATCGCCGACGTCGGTCACTGTCGGTCGGATTTCTGCCGACGTCGGTCTTCAGTCGATCGATGTCGGTCACTGAAACCCTCTGTCTGCCGAGGTCGGTTCCTGCACTGATCTGTACGAACCTGTACGGACTTGGTACGGCCGCCAACCTGTCTCTTCTTAGCCCCTGATAGCTGAATACCCTGATCTCACAAATATAGATTCTAACACAAGCTCTATCTCTGTATAACTTATTAGATCAAAACTAAATAAAGAAAATACCTGGAAAGCTCTGTGATAAACTTCTGTGTGAAGTTATCTCTCAACCCTGGAATTCTGTGATAACTTCTGGGTGAAGCTATCTCTCAGATCTGTATCTCTGTGATAACTTCTGGATGAAGCTATCTCTCAGTTTGGCAATAAATCAGCTGATATCTCACAGCCTCTAAATCACACACAATGAAGAGGGAACGTTCTTCACTGCAATGGAATCCTGGAACCCTTGGCTCAGTCTTCACAGAAGAATTACTTCAATTTTCAATAATCAATAATCTATGCATAATGAACAATGGCCTCCATGTGAAACCCTTATACCCTCAAAAGATATGCTTGCCCTAATTAGGGTTTGCTTAAATTAGCATTAGGGTTTCTAATTTAGAATTAGAGCAAATAATTAATAATTAATAATTAATTATTAATGAGACCAAATAATTAATATTTGATTAAATCAATCAAATATTAATATCTCCCTCAATATACGTCGGATCCTCAAACCGATCGAAGCAGGTGAATCAGGGAGTGATTCTGCATAAGACCATACTAAAATAAAGGCGCTCCGCTGCATATCAAATATCCCTAAAAAGTAGGAGCTCAGGCCAAATGTGTCTGAAAGAGCCCGAATGAAAATCAAATGTAGAAATCCTGTGAATCAAAGTCAATCCAAGCTCCATTATGACCCTCTATCCATCCTATTAGCCTACAAAGGTCGTATAATAGGCCAATCATCAAATCTGTCAATGTCCATGAAAAAGGGGACATGACATAGAAGGATATTTTGTAAGAAAAAAATACAATATATACATAGATATACATATATAAAGATATAAATGATATTTTTTTTAGTGTTCAACAAGACATGTGACAAAAATTGGACTATAGAAATGTGTAATTGAAATTATGATGATTGCTAAACAAAATTTCAGATATTATCAAAAAAGATTTTTAGAATGATAAATTTCCTCCTTGGTAGGTTTATACCCTGACAACTTTAAAATCAGAGGACCGTTTGAAAATTAAATTTGACTTCATAGTTGTATTTGCTTAGGTTTGTTCTTTACTTCCATATTATCGATCTATGTGTTATACATTTTATATATTTAAATAAATAAATCTTTAACATATGAATTGAAGATTTACGAGACTTCAAAAGTATATTTAAATATTAATATTTCATTTTTACATTAAATTAAATATATATAGATAAATTTCTAAATTAAACATAAATTTATTAAAGATAAACCCCATGAACATTTTTGTAATAATATGTATCACCCCACTTTTAAGTGTACTCTTGATCATAAAATAGGTGATGTAATCAATACAATTCAAAATCAAATAAATAAATGATATTAAAAATAATATTGTTGATTTGGATCTCGAAGACTGAAAGTAATGAATCTTAAAAAGTTAAAAATTAACGGTTTAAAAAAATACGAATGAATGGAAATTCATTACAACAAGATATGCCATAATTCCAAGTATGCAATAGAAGTGCCATATCTACAATATGCAATACAAGGGCCATATCTACAATATGCAATACAAGGAGATAATTAGGCAAGGTGGGGTTAAAAACATACATGTCTTAATATGATGGGACTGTATGCCCTAAATATGAATCTAAATTTCATTCCATATCTCCAAATTTTTTATAATCATACGGTTGTCTTCTGATGAGCCTTTATTCCATAAATTATTGTGAATACTACATATTCTAAAACATAAAATTGGTTAATAAAAAAATTTCTTCTCATAAAATTGGTTAATAGAAAAATTTCTTCTCAGGATATATGAGAATATATGGGTGGAATGCAATATATATGAGTGAACTGTATGACACAAAATAATATTTTGATCTATATAAAATATTATCCAATAAAAAAATGTAATAGTGGAAATATATAAAGTAATATAATGTAAATTATGTTATAAAAATTAAGTAATACTAATTTACATATAAAAGAATTTAAGTTAAATGATATGACTTTTTACGGTTTTCTTTACAATATATAAAACAACCATACAATTTTGTTTTTCATTCTAATTTTTATAAATATAAATTGATTTAGAATACCGTGGAAACCGTAAAAGATGTTTGGTGCATAAATTTGGTTGAAAAAGATATATTTATATTATCAAATAAGGATTGACTGTTGTTAAATCATTTTAGTCTTGTATGCTTTTTAAATTTATATTGTTATTTTTAAAAAAATTCAAATCCAGCTATAAGAGAATGGAGTATTTGTTTCCTATATAATTGTATGGTCTTTGATAATTTTACATGATTTTTTACAAGGACCTTACGATCCTTTAAAAAAAATATATCTACGTATTGTTGTATATTGTTTATAAAGGTATGCACTACTAAATAAAACACTTATTTTATCTTATTTTTTATGTGATTAAGCATGGCATCATGTAATAATTATTTCATAAGTTATTTATTGAATAAAAATAAATAAAATTTATTTTCAAAATAATATTATCTTCCCTTTGGTCAGTAAACCAAACTCAATATCTAGAATTCACTCTAGATTTAATCTCCACTATTAGATAAAACACATTTGTACTAATTTTAATGGCATTAATCATATCATTAACATTAAATAATTATTTCATAGGTTAGTATTGAATGAAATAAAATAACATTGATTTTAAGAGTTATATTGGTTACATCTTCAAACAATTGAAGATGAAAATGTAGCACATCTTCTCAAGGTGTGATTTCATTTCACTATGCTTAATACTTTGAATTAATAGTGGAATAGCGATAATTATACATTTATTTGACAAAATAGATAAGAATTATTTTATATGATGTATGATATGTCCTTAAAATTCTATAAATTAGAGGGGAACAATTGATAATACATAAGTATAGGTGGTAAAAAGATTTGATGTTTCATTACTATTGTCCAAGGAGTTCATTGACTTTTGGGAATAGAGGAGGAGTTCAACTTAAAGTGATATAGATGGAGATAAACCATGCCTTTACATATATAATTGTATACTATTTATTTTCAACATGGCATTAGAAATAAGATGTGGATCATGTTTATTAGGTAATTTCTTGATTTTCCAATTATATGAATTTAATATCTATTTTTATGAATTTCATAGTGGAGGAGTAATTAGCTTGAGAATTGTAAAACTTTGGTCTTATGAGTATATAGTGGTGACATAACACATAGTTATACACATTTATTCAAGGAAACATGTATAGACCATTGCCACACAAGACAAACATATACCTAAAAAAGAGATGAATGTACCATCATGTATTATAACATTAGTGTCTCAAATATGTAATGAATGAGGAGGACATACCATTGAATACTATATCCTATAACAATAAGGTTGGTTTGAGTATGGCATGTAGTTGTAATAAATAAAGAGCAATAGATGATATAAAATTTTATACATATAGTAGCACAAAAGTTTTAGTTTGAAATAATATTAAAACATTATTTGTTTGCACATGATGTTCCCATAAAATTGAACCATGTGGTATATGTCAGAATGATTCTCCTTGAAGGATGATGGAATCAAAGACAAAAAAGTTAATACACTTATTGATGTAAAAAATAATAATAAAATATTTAAATACAACTGAAGGAAACAATGTTGCTTATAATACATATAATATTTTTTATAATAAAAAATATTTTAATAATAAAATCTAACCAAATATTAATCACTTATTTGATTACCTCAACCATTAACAATATCTTACAATATTTTCAAGTAAAGATTAACACTAATATATAAGTAATTATTTATACATATCAATATAAAAAAACACAACCCAATATTATAATTTAAACCATAGACTACAAATTCACTTATGTAAAGACCCCAAAAACATTTTATTATAATATCTCCCTTAAACAATATCGTGAGACCAATAAACCACATACCTCCAACTTAGGCACCTATACACCCCTTACGCCTCATTATTTTAGTGGGGTGTAAAATGTATGATTTATATTAAACATATAAATTATAAAACACATATAAAAAATCCTCCAACTTATATAATCATTTCATATGGGGACATGCATAAATAAAATAAAATTTAAAACATATTCCCATTGAATTCCTACACATAAATATCCTTTAAAATGAATTAATTAATGAGTTAAGAACATTATTAGTCCTGAAGGGAGACTATAGGAATCAAATGACACTAACTTAAAATTCTCCTTGCTTCTATAGCCAATTAGAAGACAATAATTTTTGTGTTAAAAAAATATTTCAAAATTTCAAAAAATAAATATAAAGATGTTTAACAAAATAAAAAAGAAATATTATTTTAAATATTTGGATTGGCTAAAAAACATCATATGTTATGAGCTTTTTCACATCAGTTAAGAAGCAATTATTTTTTTATAGGGACAGGTGATTTCTGAGGTGGAATTTTGTATGTGTCTATCTCTATTTATCAGTGTAATTAATTCATACTTCATTCTATAGCAACATGCTAATAGCAGTGAGTATTGTGCATGGGCTCCATTCGGTTAGAGTCTGAAGTTTAGTCATAGTAGCAAGCAATGTGGACATGTACTTAAAGCACACCAGTATTTTTTTGGTATTTAATTAAAATCCATGGCATTTTCACTAATTATTTCATCAAACCTACAACCTTTGTATTTATATGTCTATAGAAAACTCACCACTCCATTATCAATTTCTTTATCTTCATCTATTAATTTAGGAGATAAGGCACAATTCCTAGGCATTTCAGTGCTGAAGACCCATTTAAGAAAAATAATTGACTCTACAATTCATGGCCATGTCCTAAGAATAGTTTTCTAAGTTTGGTTTATGTTTCAATTACAAGCATAAACTATCATGATTTTGGTAGATAATATAAATTATATGAGTAATGGGTTTATGCCCAATGCTCAACAAACCCTATGCACTTCATTTTTAAACTCCATAGAAAGAACATCCTTGTCTCTTAAAACTTGTGGATGAAATAAATAGGGTTCTATTCCTACTTTGCCTTTGCCAGGCACTCCCAACCATCCCAAAAAATACCTTTTTTCCCCCTAAAATTATCCTTCCCTCAAACAAAGACAACCTATTAGGATTGAAATTCAAAAAAAATTAATAAAGCACACACTATTAAAAGTTTAGAAAAAAATTTAATTTCTTAATTTTGGTGAGAATTGGAAACTTTTTTACTTCCATTTCTTAAGTTTTATACTAAAAATTTAGTGATTTCATGAGAAAATAATTAACATTTAATTAAAAAATAAGGTGATTCTTCATTCTCTAATGGCAAATAGTTGAAAACAACATCTAACTACTAATTATTATAACTAAATTTTTTATTATTACAATGTGGCTTGTATAATAGAATCATATTCCATTACGATGGATTTATTAGAGTTTTATAAATTTATTTCAAAGGAATTAGTAAGTTTGCCCTTCATTAGTTAGAGAGTGATGTTGTTTATGTGAAGATTATGTAGCAATTATAATCTTTGTTTTGAGAGAGTGACACTACTTTACAAGTATATTTTTTGGATTCTTTATTCATTTGATTATGTTAATTTATACCAAATAAGCCAATGCTTAGACTAGTAAGGTCTGTCACCAATCACAGTTGTTCTCTATGCCTCTAAGTTGGGCCTGAGCAATCTTTTGTGGTAAGTGTGAATCAAAGGTTTGTTGTCTAATAGTGACCCCCAATCTTTTGTTTTTAGTTCCCATGGGATGAGGGGTGACTTATTTCTCCATCCTAAGATAACTTTGGTGGGAAAATGCACTAAAATTGCATAATTTGATGTGTTATAGAGAACTCAAATTGTGACCAATGATTAGTGTCCAAAGAAAACATAATTTTAATCATGGTCAATACAATCTGGTAAGATACCATGATGATTTTCAAAATATGAGTGGGTTTTCATTTATAACAATTTAGAATACAAATCTTTAGGTTCTACCATTCTACCAATGGACACGGCTCTAGATAATAAAAATTTGAAATGGGTGGAAAGGATAACATGCATGTCTAAAAACATATATTTTTGTTAGTATGTCATATTTTATTATAAGTTAACATCATCAAGGTAAAGTTATAGAGTTTTTTTTGGGTCAACCCCAAGCCAAATACCAATTTGGTATATGACAGTCTTAAAATTACACAAGAGGAATTGTTTGTTGGTTTACATGCATGCCTATAAAGTTCAAAGTAATTTAATATTTCCACTAGTCTAACCGTATTTAATGGCCATAGTAGGCTTCATGAAAATAAAGAAAAAATGTTAGAATTTAATGATCAATTTATAATTCATTAAAATATAATGATTTTTTTAAAAAAAAAAATCAAATCTATTTTTTGGTATCTAACATTAAGCATTCTCAATTATTAAAAATGTTTTCCTACTTAGGTGAAGCATAGTCCATAAGAGCTACATACTTTAGTAAATATCAATTACATATAGTATAGAATGAATATCTGATGAAGGCAATGACCATGCAATTAATGGTGGTAGCAATGATGCATGTATCTGATAATAATCCAGGTAATAGTAATATTAGTATACATGTAAGCAATTACATAAATTGGGTGTTTAAGAATGAAACACAATGCATCTAAATATAATTTCTAGTATATATTTGTTGTTAGAAAATTGTAGGTGGACATGGCAATATCAAGTGTCGTTGCTTATGGATTATCTGTTAAATGCTTGTAAAATATGATGATAATTGCTATTAGTACAAAATTGTGTGGAAATATTTTGCAATCAGTCCATTTAGACTACTAATGTTATTATTAGTTATGATCTATTTTTATAAACATTTTTAGTTTAATATTTCATGATTTAATCATTTTTCCATTTAATCTGCTCCCAAATTTGGTTTCCTTACTATAGGGACTTGGCACTTTGTGCCCTTATTCTTTCTATCAACCTTATCTAACAAAAAATTCTTGCTCTAACAATAAATTATTATCCTCAACCATGTCCATATTTAAATAATATTAAACATGGATATGCTTGGTGATAATATGATAAATATTTATATTTTATAAATTTATTTCCTTTTAAATATCAAATGTATCCTAACAATTATTTTTTTGTTATCCCAACATGTGAACAGAACCTCTATAAAAATAAATATTCTTTTATATGGATGAATAGTATTATTGAACTTAAATTCTATAGTTGAGATTTAAATTTTTCATGTCTCTCATTCATGGAGATGATTACTCCTAACAAAATGAACACATAATCTTTTATATATTCTCAACAATCAATATTTATAAACTAGTTTGATTTAAAATTTATTTTTGTATCTAATAATTTTTTAATAACATGTATTTATTTTTAATCATCACATTAGAATTTTACACCCAAATATCTAATATTTTCCTCACATAAATATAATGTCCCTTCTTAAGGTTTAACATATATCTACTAAGAATTCCCATTACCTGGGAAATGTCTTGTATGGTGAAAAGTATTATGTACATTATAATTACAATAATATTTGGATGCAAAATATGAGACATCTTTAATATCCTCTTGTGTCTTAGGAAATTGTTATATAAATAAATTTTAAAAAACTATAATGTGATTTTTTCAATTCTAATATTACTACATTCTAAACCTATGTAATATCATCTAATTTCAACATTATTCATACTATTCAACAATATTTTCTTATTTAAATAATTACTTGTAATTTTTATACCTAAAATAAAGTTATTATATTTCATATCCTTCATATCAAAATGAAGTGATAGTTTTGACTCAACATCCTTAAGCATTTCCTTATAATTTGTAATCAACAACATATCATTGACATGTATACCATAATAAATAAATGGTCACCTAAATATTTGAATTATATATAATAATTACTTAGACTTAATATAAATATAATTAAAAAAAAACATCCTTGGTGATTTTTAGGCCATAAAGGAGATTTTTCAATGTCAAAACTAGCTCATCCTTTCTTTAAATGGTAAAAATTTATAATAGTAAGATATAAATTGATTATTCAAAATCCCATCTAGTAAAAATACTTACACATTCATGTCGATTTATTTAATATAAGAAGAAGAAACAATATCAAAAATAAAAATAATACATTTCAACATAAAAATAAAGATAAATTCTCACCTGTATGAATTCACTTAGAAACACCCTTTTTGTATCAACTGAGATTTATACTTTTAAAATTTATCTTTTGAATTGGAGTTACTCTTGAAATCTCATTCTATACAAATGGGTTTTTTTTTAAACAAGAAAAAATAATAAATCCCATGTCATACTATCTCCAAAGACTTCATTTATTGGTCCAAGCCATTCTTCCATAATTTTATTTATATTGAATGAATTTCCTCCCAAATAGTTAAATGATAATTGAACTAATAGAAGATAAAAAGGAGGTGGAATTAAAAAAAACCTCTTGGATGTATGTTTTTAGTTTCATTTTTTCAATCTAATATTCTCAAGACTAAGGTCCTAGGTTATCTCACATCTGATTCATGTTCATTTTTATTTATACTTACGTATATACTATCCATATTTCAATGCTAACTAAAATTTTATTATTATCCATTTCATATGTTTTTATCCTTATTTGAAGAGGTTTTTAACCTATGTTAAGATTACATATCTAACAAAAGGGATGATAAATGTTTGGGGTGCTGTCAACAAACCCAAACACCTGAGGTAATCTATAGTGTGAGTGTTTACTAGAAGTTTATGTATTAAAATTCATGATCTAAAAATTCTAGGGGCCTTACACCTTCACTTTCAATAATTTTTATGGAATCATTCTATCCAATGTGATAATTCATATTTTCTATGGCATTTTCCCCTTTTTTATTGATTGATCATAAGATACCATAAGTAGGTGTTATTGCTTTTAGGTTAGACTTCTTTAACTGTTCCCAACTGAATAATAGAACATTTGATAAGATTAATTACCTTGAAGAGGATTATAATAACACATAGTTCTCTCACCTAGGTGGGTGTGTGAATATGTAAAACTATTAATCATCAATAATGTATTGCCACCTTTGATCTTTCATATCTGACACCATGCAACATCAACCATTTTCTACTCATGTTTTCTCTATCTACCACTCTAAGACTTACCCTCGAGCATTTTGAATGTTAATATGATTTCAAATATTATTTTTAGAGATTGACAAATGATCCATGGAATTTTCAAATGTTTAATATTTGTAAGGATGATTTGTAGATATAGGTGAGTTTTTGTTAATTTCCCACTACAACACACACATGAAATATGTCACTCGAAACCTAATAGAGATTCCCAACTTTGAATAAAGATGTTATATTTTGAAACCATGAAAAAAATAGAGAGACCTATACTAATGGTCACTATCTAAGTTAGATAAAATGTCCTAGGAGCTGAAATGAGGATTTAATTTATGAAGAATGTCTATCTAGGATTATAAAGGAGGTATTGTTTAGATGAAGTTAATGAAGAATAAATGTCTTGTAGATAAAGGTACCTAAGATAATATATGGGTAGACTGATAGATGGAAAGTGTGATAAATATTTTGATATAGGTACCTCTTCCCAATTAGAGACAATAATCTAAATTTTATAGCACCTCAATCTTGTACACATGGAATATATGTATCATGGTTGTACCATTTAGTTCCGAGATGTTTCAACTATAAAAATGTTCATGTTCACTATCTCTTTGTGCTAAATTACATATCTCTTAGTAATAACATTGTTATTATCAAGACCAATCCTTTTATACACTAGAAAAATCTCTAACCTTGATTATTATCCTTCTCTTCCAGTTATGAACATATACCTAATGTTTAGTTTTTTATACACTTACATCCTATCCAAAAATCTACATTGACACAAGTTTATCTTTTCCATCTAAGTGTCCAATTCCAAAAATCAACTAGCTCTCAAATCAAACATATCCTTATGGTCAACGTTAGTCCTTTAGTTAGATATATTTTAACAAAGGATATATATATATATATATATATATATATATATATATATATATATATATATATATATATATATATATAAGATTAACCCCTATTCATTCCTTAGCTATCAACCTAAGAAATACTAGGAACTCACAAGGTAACTTACCAAGAATCACTCAATCAAGCATTAAAGTGAGCAAACCTACCCTTTTTGTCCCTATATTCATATCATTCATATCAACAGTATCCTTATAGATTTAAAGTAATGAAGTATAGTCTCAAATCCATATTTTCTAGGTTACAATGTAGGTCACTAAATATATTTTTTTGTCCCACATTACATCCTTACATACACATAATCAAATAGGTAAGGGAGAAATAAATAAGTCTGAGGTCCTCTTCAGAGTATTAGCTATGTAGGTAGCAACCATTGATAGAGGGGTTATTGTGGAAGCTTGACCCCATGTGCACACTAACCCATTTATCCCAGAACCACTTTAAGTGTGAGGAACTTAGGGTTTGATCATTTGATGAAGATAAATTACTTATGCACATTTTATAAAGGCTTCAAAGGAAAGGAGATAAATAAACCTTAAGGATATATTTGTAATTATGTATAGGAAATCAGCATTAGCATAACTATCCATATTTGACACAAGCATCTGAGGCCATAGATTGAATTCCAAAATATGATGAATGTTTTAGGATCTCGATCTAGTCCACTTCTAGCCTGTTTCAACTTAGACTTAGATGCAAACTATAAAACAAATAAGTATTATTGTTTCTAATTTATTTCAATATCAATAAATAATTATACTCTATAT